>JAJFZO010000105.1:100000-132500 GCA_021397835.1 Moringa oleifera
ATCGTGAGCCAACCCCCACGTCCCTATCCCTCGACTAAGTGCCCGGCGAGCGAGCCCAGGGTGCCGCGTCGCACAGACCCTGGGCTTGGGTGGCACTCCCAGAAAGCCCCCAGCAGGTACGGCATGGGCTGCTCGCCCAGCGTGCTGCAGGAGTGGGCGCGCCTGCCAGGCCGCGGGCGCCCATTGCCAGCCAGTCCCCTCATCCCTGCCCCTCAATTGACTGCCCACCGTGCGAGCCAGGGGTGCCGCATTGCACGGACCATGGGCACGGATGGCACGACCAGGTGGCCCCCAGAAGGCACGGCATGGGCTGCTCATCCAGCGTGCGGCAGCAGTGGGCGCGCCAGCCAGGCCGCGGGTGCTGATCGCGAGCCAGCCCCCTCGTCCCTGACCCTCAATTGACTACCCAGCGTGCGAGCCAGGGGTGCAGCATCGCACGGACCCTTCTAACGGGTGCCACGCCCAGGAAGCCCCCAGCAGGCACGGCATGGGCTGCTCGCCCAGCGTGCGGCAGCGGTTGGTGCGCCAGCCAGGCCACGGGTGCCCATCGCGTGCCAGCCCCCTCGTCCCTGCCCCTCGACTGACTGCTTCAGCATGCGAGCCAGGGGTGCCGCGTCGCGTAGTCCCTGGGCACTGGTGGCACGCCCAGGCAGCCCCCAGCAGGCACAGCATGGGCTGCTCACACAGCGTGCGGCAGCGATGGGCGCGCCAGCCAGGCCGCGGGCCCCCATCGCGAGCCAGCCCCCTCGTCCCTGCCCCTCAATTGACTGCCCAGCGTGCGAGCCAGGGGTGCAGCATCGCACGGACCCTTCTAACGGGTGCCACGCCCAGGAAGCCCCCAGCAGGCACGGCATGGGCTGCTCGCCCAGCGTGCGGCAGCGATTGGTGCGCCAGCCAGGCCACGGGTGCCCATCGCGTGCCAGCCCCCTCGTCCCTGCCCCTCGACTGACTGCTTCAGCATGCGAGCTAGGGGTGCCGCGTCGCGTAGTCCCTGGGCACTGGTGGCACGCCCAGGCAGCCCCCAGCAGGCACAGCATGGGCTGCTCGCCCAGCGTGAGGTAGCGATGGGCGCACCAGCCAGGCCGTGGGCGCCAATCGCGAGCCAGCCCCCTCGTCTCTGCCCCTCGACTGACTGCCCAGCATGCGAGCCAGGGGTGCCGCGTGGCATGGACCCTGGGAACGGGTGCCATGCCCAGGCAGACCCCAGCAGGCACGGCATGGGCTGCTCGCCCAGCGTGCGGCAGCGGTCGGCGCGCCAGCCAGGCTGCGGTTGCCCATCGCGAGCCAGCGCCATCGTCCTTACCCCTCGACTGACTGCCCAGCGTGCTCGCCAGCGGCGCCGCGTCGCATGAACCTTGGGCACGAGTGGCACGCCCAGGCAGCCCCCAGCAGGCACAGCATGGGCTGCTCTTCCAGCATGCGACAGTGGCGGGTGCGTTAGCCAGGCCACAGGCGCCCATCGCGAGCCAGCCCCCACGTCCCTGTCCCTCGACTAAGTGCCCGGCGAGCGAGCCAAGGGTGCCGCGTCGCACAGACCCTGGGCTTGGGTGGCACGCCCAAGCAGCCCCCAGCAGGCACGGCATGGGCTGCTCACCCTGCGTTCGGCAGCAGTGCGCACGCCGGCCAGGCCGCTGGCGCCCATCGCGAGCCAGTTGCCTCGTCCCTGCCCCTCGACTGACTGCCCCGCGTGGGAGCCAGAGGTGCCGCGTCGCACGGACCCTGGGCACGAGTGGCATGCCCAGGCAGCCCTAAGCAGGCACTGCATGGGCTGCTCGCCCAGCGTGCGGCAGCGGTGGGTGCGACAGCCAGGCCACTGGCGCCCATCGCGAGCCAGCACCATCGTCCCTGCCCCTCGACTGACTGCCCAGCGTGCGAGCCAGGGGTGCCACGTCGCACTGACCCTTGGCACGGGTGGCACTCCCAGGCAGCCCCCAGCAGGCACGGCATGGGCTGCTCGCCCAGCGTGCAGCAGAGGTGGGCGCGCCAGCCAGGCTGCGGGCGCCCATCGCGAGCCAGCCCACTCGTCCCTGCCCTTCTACTGACTACCAAGCATGCTAGCCAGCGGTGCCACGTCGCATGGCCCTGGGCACGGATGGCACACCCAGGAAGCCCCCAGCAGGCACAGCATGGGCTGCTCGCCCAGCGTGCGGCAGCGGTGGGTGCGCCAGCCAGGCCTCTGGCACCCACAGCGAGCCAGCCGCCTCGTCCCTGCCCCTCGACTTACTGCCTAGCGTGCAAGCCAGAGGTGCCGCATCGCACGGACCACTGGCACGGGTGGCATGCCCAGGCAGCCCTAAGCAGGCACGGCATGGCCTGCTCACCCAGTGTGCAGCAGCGGTGGACGCGCCAGCCAGACCATAGGCGCCCATCGCGTGCCAGCCCCCTCGTCCCTGCCCCTCGACTGACTGCCCAGCGTGCGAGCCAGGGGTGCCGCGTCGCACGGACCCTGGGCACGGGTGGCATGCCCAGGCAGCCCCCAGCAGGCACGGCATGGGCTGCTCTTCCAGCGTGCGACAGCGGTGGGCGCGCTAGCCAGGCTGCGGGCGCCCATCGCGAGCCAGCCCCCTCCTCCCTACCCCTCGACTGACATTCCAGCGTGCAAGCCAGCGGTGCCGCGTCGCATGGATCCTGGGCACGGGTGGCATGCCCAGGCAGCCCCCAGAAGGCACAGCATCGGCTGCTCTTCCAGCGTGCGGCAGCGGTGGGCGCTAGCCAGGCCGCAGGCGCCCATAGTGAGCCAGCCCCACGTCCCTGTTCCTCGACTAAGTGCCCTGCGAGCGAGCCCAGGGTGCCGCGTCGCATAGACCCTGGGCTTGGGTGGCACGCCAAGGCAGCCCCCAGCAGGCACGGCATGGGCTGCTCGCCCAGCGTGCTGCTGCGGTAGGCGCGCCAGCCAGGCCGCAGGCGCCTATCGCAAGCCAGCCCCCTCGTCCCTGCCCCTCGATTGACTACCCAGTGTGCGAGCCAGGGGTACCACATCGCACGGACCCTGGGCATGGATGGCACGACCAGGCAGCCCCTAGCAGGCACGGCATGGGCTGCTTGCTCAGCGTGTGGCAGCGGTGGGTGCGCCAGCCAGGCCGCAGGCGCCCACCGCGAGCCAGCCCCCATGTCCCTGCCCCTCGACTGACTGCCTAGCATGCAAGCCAAAGGTGCCGTGTCGCACGGACCCTGGGCACGGGTGGTATGCCCAGGCAGCCCTAAGTAGGCACGGAATGGGCTTCTCGCCCAGCGTGCGGCAGCGGTGGGCGCGCCAGCCAGGCCGCGGGCGCCAATCGCGAGCCAGCCCCCTCGTCCCTTCCCCTCGACTGACTGCCCAGCGTGCGAGCCAGGGGTGCCGCGTCGCACGAACCCTGGGCACGAGTGGCACGCCCAGGCAGCCCCCAGCAGACACGGCTTGGGGCATTTGTGGGTGCGCATAGACAGGCCATGGGTGCCCATCGCGAGCCAGCACCCTCGTCCCTCCCCCTCGACTGACTGCCCAGCATGCGAGCCAGGGGTGCCGTGTCGCACGGACCATGGGCACTGGTGGCACGCCCAGGCAGCCCCCAGCAGGCACGGCATGGGCTGCTCGCCCAGCGTGCGGCAGCGGTGGGCACGTCAGCCAGGCCACGGGTGCCCATCGCGAGCCAGCCTCCTCGTCCCTGCCCCTCGACTGATTGCCCAGCATGCGAGCCAGGGGTGCCACAGCGGTCGCCAGCAGGCACGGCGCCAGCCTTGCCAGGGGCACCCCACGCGAGCCAGCCGCGAGCACGCTGTGAGGCTCAACACATGCTGTGGGCATTGATTTCATGGGCAAGCTGGCCTTGGCCATGGCCCCTGGCTCTGGTGGACCCTGACAGCTGCCATGGGGTGGCTGGAGGTGCGCTGGACAGGGCAGCCAGCACGCACCATGGGCAGGCAGAGGCACAGCTGCCCCAGCCTGCTGGCCACAATGCCCAGTTGTGAAATTGTTGTGAATTGACCTTCTTTTCATCATCGAATTGGTCCCGAAATGACTCAAATAATTCGTGTAATTCATGAGGAGTCTGCCCCTGAAGTTTGGGATCATTTTGACTCAAGGGCTATTTTTGATGATTTTTTCAATTTTCGGCTGTAGAAAGTTCATTAAAAAAATTTAGTGCCCAGAAAATTCTGAAATTTTTTCTGGTGGTAGATATGATTATTCTCCATTTATGTGCAAAATTTCAGCTCAAAATTCCAAGTGATTAATTTTTTAGACCCATTATGACGGCTCAAACATATTGATGTTTCCTCATGCTGGGAGTGAAATTTCATTTAAGACTCTTTAGGGGGGAGGTGGTCACCTAGGTTGCTGGGTGCCAACAGGCCATGCGTGCTTCCCCCCCTGCCCATCCCACGTGGGCAGGCGCTGGGCTTGGGCAACCCAGCGCGCATGGCATGGGCAGGGCGGCTTGCTGCCTTGCCCATCTAGCCGGTGGTGCGTGGCTGTGGCGGCCACCACCACGGGCAAGGAAGGCGGCTGGCGACATCGGCCGAAGAGTGTGGGACATCGATCAGTAGCCAACGGAGTGGGGAAAACGTGGGAAACGAAATCCGCTAAATTATGGGCGGCGACATCAGATACCGTCCTAGTCTCAACCATAAACGATGCCGACTAGGGATCAGCGGATGTTGCTTTTAGAACTCCACTAGCACCTTATGAGAAATCAAAGTCTTTGGGTTCCGGGGGGAGTATGGTCGCAAGGCTGAAACTTAAAGGAATTGACGGAAGGGCACCACCATGAGTGGAGCCTGCGGCTTAATTTCACTCAACACGGGGAAACTTACCAGGTCCAGACATAGTAAGGATTGACAGACTGAGCTTTTTCTTGATTCTATTGGTGGTGGTGCATGGTCGTTCTTAGTTGGTGGACCGATTTGTCTGGTTAATTCCGTTAACAAACGAGACCTCAGCCTGCTAACTAGCTACGTGGAGGTGAACCTCCACGGCTGGCTTCTTAGAGGGACTATGGCCGCTTAGGCCAAGGAAGTTTGAGGCAATAACAGGTTTGTGATGCCTTTAGATGTTCTGGGCCGCACATGCGCTACACTGATGTATTCAACGAGTTTATAGCCTTGGCTGACAGGCCCAAGTAATCTTTGAAATTTCATCATGATGGGGATAGATCATTGCAATTGTTGGTCTTCAACGAGGAATTCCTAATAAGCACGAGTCATCAGCTCGCATTGACTACGTCCCTGAACTTTGTACACACCGCCCGTCACTCCTACTGATTGAATGGTCTGGTGAAGTGTTCACCGCTCGCGACATCGCGAGAAGTCCAATGAACCTTATCATTTAGAGGCAGCAGAAGTCGTAATCAGGTTTCTACAGGTGAACCTCGACGTAGTGCCCAGCGAGCGAGCCAGAGGGGTCGTGTCGCACGGACCCTGGGCACGGGTGGCACGCCCAGGCAGCCCCCAGCAGGCACGGCATGGGCTGCTCGCCCAGTGTGCGACAGCGGTGGGCGCGCCAGCCAGGTCGCGGGCGCCCATCGAGAGCCAGCCCCCTCGTCCCTGCCCCTCGACTGACTGCCCAGCATGCGAGCCAGGGGTGCCGCGTTGCACGGACCCTGGGCACGGGTGGCACGCCCAGGCAGCCACCAGTAGGCACGGCATGGGCTGCTCGCCTAGCGTGCGGCAGCGGTGGGTGCACCAGCCTAGCCGTAGATGCCCATCACGAGCCAGCCCCCTCGTCCTTGCCCCTCGACTGACTGCCCAGCGTGCGAGCCAAGGGTGCCGTGTCGCACGGACCCTGGGCACGGGTGGCACGCCCAAGCAGCCCCCAGCAGGCATGGCATTGGCTGCTCGCCTAGCGTGCGGCAGCGGTGGGCGCTCCAGCCAGGTCGCGGGCGCCCATCGCGTGCCAGCCCCCTCGTCCCTGCCCCTCGACTGACTGCCCAGCGTGCGAGCCAGGGGTGCCACATCGCACGGGCCCTTGGCACGGGTGGCATGCCCAGGCAACCCCCTGCAGGCACGGCATGGGCTGCTCGCCCAGTGTGCCGCAGCGGTGGGCGCGCCAGCCTGGCCACGGGCACCCATATTGAGTCAATCCCCTCGTCCCTGCCCCTCGACTGATTGCCCAGCATGCGAGCCAGGGGTGCCACAGCAGTCGCCAGCAGTCACGGCGCCAGCCTTGCCAGGGGCGCCCCACGCGAGCTGGCAGCAAGCACGCTGTGAGGCTCAGCACATGCAGTGGGCGTTGAGTTCATAGGTAAGCTGGCCTTGGCCGTGGCCCCTGGCTCTGGTGGACCCTGAGGGCTGCCATGGGGTTGCTTGAGGTGTTCAGGACAGGGCAGCCAGCATGCTCCATGGGCCAGGCAGATGCACAGCTGCCCCAGCCTGCTAGCCGCAATGCCCAGTTGCGAAATTGTTGTGAATTGACCATATTTTCATCATGGAATTGGTCCTGAAATGACTCAAATAATTCGTGTAATTCATGAGGAGTCTGCCTCTGAAGTTTGGGATCATTTCGACTCACGGGCTATTTTTGATGATTTTTTCAATTTTTGGCTGAAGAAAATTCACTAAAAAAATTTTTGTGCCCAAAAAATTCTGAAATTTTTTCTGGTGGTAGATATGATTATTCTCCATTTATATACAAAATTTCAGCTCAAAATTTCAAGTAAATAATTTTTTAGAACCATTATGACAGCTCAGAGATATTGATGTTTCCTCCTGCCAGGAGTGAAATTTCATTTAAGACTCTTTAGGGGGGAGGTGGTCACCTAGCTTGCTGGGTGCCAATAGGCCATGTGTGCCTCCCCCCTGCCCATCCCACGTGGGCAGGCGTTGGGCTTGGGCAACCCAGCGAGCATGGCATGGGCAGGGCGGCTTGCTGCCGTACCCATCCAGCCGGTGGTGCGTGGCTGTGGCGGCCACCACCGCCGGCAGGCAGGCGGCCGGCGACGTCAGCCGAAGAGTGTGGGACGCCCAATCAGTAGCCACCGGAGTGGGGAAAACGTGGGAAACAAAATCTGCTAAATTGTGGGCAACAAAATGAGAAAAATCGTGGGATAATGAGCCGGGGTGTGGCTACACAAGCTCGACGGTGTGTGCGGCGAAGCTAACGATGATGCATGCTACGCAAGGGCCAAATTGCTGGGGGGATTTTGAGCATGCGGAGTGCTTCGTCGCAGGCCCTCGAGGCGGTGGACGTGGGGTTGGATCCCAACGCTCAGGCTTGCCTAGGTGGACTCGTTGCGCAGCGTGATCGGCGACACGATTGTCGGCCGTTAGCAAAGAGCAAGCCACACGGCCAACCTGGGCAAGACGTGACACCCCTGCTGCCGAGGCCCCATCAGTGGGAAAAACATGGGCAACGAGATGAGAGAAATCGTGGGAAAATGAGCCAGGGTGTGGCTACACAAGCTCGACGGTGTGGGCGGCGAAGCTAACGATGATGCATGCTACGCGAGGGCCAAATCGCTGGGGGGATTTTGAGCATGCGGAGTGCTTCGTCGCAGGCCTTCGAGGCGGTGGATACGGGGTTGGATCCCGATGCCCAGACTTGCCTAGGCGGACTCGTTGCGCAGCATGATCGACGACACGATCGTCGGTCGTTAGCAATGAGCGAGCCACACGGCCAGCCTGGGCAAGGCGTGACACCCCTGCTACCAAGGCCCCATCGGTGGGTAAAACGTGGGCAACAAAATGAGAAAAATCATGAGATAATGAGCTGGGATGTTGCTACACAAACTCGACGGTGTGGGTGACGAAGCTAATGATGATGCATGCTACGTGAGGGCCAAATCGCTTGGGGGATTTTGAGCATGCGGAGTGCTTTGTCGCAGGCCTTGGAGGTGGCGGATGCGAGGCTGGATCCTGATGCCCGGGCTTGCCTAGGCGGACTCGTTGTGCAGCGCGATCGACGACACGATTGTCAGCCGTTAACAATGAGCGAGCCACATGACCAGCTTGGGCAAGGCGTGACACCCTTGCTGCCAAGGCCTCATCGGCGGGAAAAACGTGGGCAATGAAATGAGAAAAATCATGGGATAATGAGCTCTGATATGGCTACACAAGCTCGACGGCATGGGCGACGAAGTTAATGATGATGCATGTTACGCGAGGGCCAAATCGCTGGGGGGATTTTGAGCATGCGGAGTGCTTCGTCGTAGGCCCTCGAGGTGGCGGATGCGGGGCTGGATCCCGACGCCCAGGGTTGCCTAGGCGGACTTCTTGCGCAGCGCGATCGACGACACGATCGTCGGCCGTTAGCAATAAGCAAGCCACACGGCCAACCTAGGCAAGGCGTGACACCCCTGCTGCCAAGGCCTCATCGGTGGGAAAAACGTGGGCAACGAAATGAGAAAAATGGTAGGATAATGAGCTGGGATGTGGCTGCACAAGCTCAACGGTGTGGGCGGCGAAGCTAATGACGATAAATGCTACGCGAGGACCAAATCATTGGGGTGATTTGGAGCATCCAAAGTGCTTCATCGTCGGCCCTCGAGGCAGCGGATGCGAGGCTGCATCCCAACGCCCAGGCTTGCTTTGGCGAACTCGTTATGCAGCGCGATCGACAACACGATCGTCGGCCGTTAGCAATGTACGAGCCACACGGTAGCCTGGGCAAGGTGTGACACCCCTGCTGCCCAGTCCCCATCGGTGGAAAAAACGTGGGAAATGAAATGAGAGAAATTGTGGGATAATGAGCTGGGATATGGCTACACAAACTCGACGGTGTGGGCGGCAAACCTAACGATGATGCATGCTACGCGAGGGCCAAATCGTTGGGAGGATTTTGAGCGTGCCGAGTGCTTCGTCGCAGGCCCTCGAGGTTACAGATGCAGGGCTGGATCCCGACGCCCAGGGTTGCCTAGGCGAACTTGTTGCGTAGCGCGATCGACGACATGATCGTCGGCTGTTAGCAATAAGGAAGCCACACGGCCAGCCTGGGCAAGGCGTGACACCCCTGCTGCCAAGGCCTCATCAGTGGGAAAAATATGGGCAACGAAATGAGAAAAATCGTGGGATAATGAGGTGGGATGTGGCTAGACAAACTCGATGGTGTGGGCGGCGAAGCTAACGATGATGCATGCTACGCGAGGGCCAAATTGCTGGGGGGATTTTGAGCATGCAGAGTGCTTCGTCGCTGGCCCTTGAGGTGGCGGATGCGGGGATGGATCCCGACGCCCAGGCTTGCCTAGGCGGTCTCATTGCGCAGCGCTGTCGACGACACGATCGTCGGCCGTTAGCAATGAGCGAGCCACACGGCCAGCCTGGGCAAGGCATGACGCCTCTGCGGCCAAGGCCTCATTGGTGGGAAAAACGTGGGCAATGAAATGAGAAAAATCATGGGATAATGAGCTGGGATGTGGCTAGACAAACTCGACGGTGTGGGCGGCGAAGCTAACAATGATGCATGCTGCGCGAGGGCCAAATCGCTGGGGGGATTTCAAACATGCGGAGTTCTTCGTCGTAGGCCCTCGAGGCGACGGATGCGGGGCTGGATCCTGACGCCCAGGCTCACCTTGGCGGACTCGTAGCGTAGCGCGATCGACAACATGATCGTCAGCCGTTAGCAATGAGCGAGCCATATGGCCATCCTAGGCAAGGCGTGACACCCCTGCTGCCAAGGCCTCATCAGTGGGAGAAATGTGGGAACCAAAATGAGAAAAATCGTGGGATAATGAGCTGGGATGTGGCTACAGAAGCTCAACGGTGTGGGCGGCGAAGCTAATGATGATGCATGCTACGCGAGGGCCAAATCGTTGGGGCATGCGAAGTGCTTCGTCGCAGGCCCTCGAGGCGGTGGATGCGGGGCTGCCCCCCAGCTCCAAGACTTGGTTTGGCGGACTCGTTGCGTAGCGCGATCGACAACACGATCGTCAACCGTTAGCAATGAGCGAGCCACATGGCCAGCCTGGGGAAGGCAAAACACCCCTGCTACCAAGGCCTCATCGGTGGAAAAAACGTGGGCAACGAAATGAGAGAAATCGCGGGATAATGATCTAGGATGTGGCCAGACAAACTCGATGGTGTGGGCAGCGAAGCTACTGATGATGCATGCTACGCGAGGGCCAAATCGCTAGGGGGATTTTGAGCATGGAAAGTGGTTCATCGCAGGCCTTCGATGCGACGGATGTGGGGCTGGATCCCGATGCCCAAGCTTGCCTAGGCGGACTCGTTACGCAGTGCCATCGACGACACGATCATCGGCCGTTTGCATTGAGCGAGCCACATGGCCAGCCTGGGCAAGGTGTGACACCCCTGCTGCCAAGGCCTCATCGGTGGGAAAAACGTCGGCAATGAAATGAGAAAAATCATGGAATAATGAGCTCTGATGTGGCTACACAAGCTCGACGTTATGGGCGACGAAGCTAATGATGATGCATGTTACGCGAGGGCCAAATCACTGGGGGGATTTTGAGCATGTGGAGTGCTTCATGGCAGGCCCTCGAGGTGACAGATGCGGGGCTGGATCCCGACACCTAGGCTTGCCTGGGCGGACTCGTTGCGCAGCGCGATCGACGACACGATCATCGGCCGTTTGCATCGAGCGAGCAACATGGCCAGCTTGGGCAAGGCGTGACACCCCTGCTGCCAAGGCCTCATCGGTGGGAAAAACGTGGGCAATGAAATGAGAAAAATCATGGGATAATGAGCTGGGATGTGGCTACACAAGCTCGACGGTGTGGGCGACGAAGCTAATGATGATGCATGCTACGTGAGGGCCAAATCGCTGGGGGGATTTTGAGCATGAGGAGTGGTTCCTCGCAGGCCTTCGGGGCGGCGGATGCGGGGCTGGATCCCGATGCCCAGGCTTGCCTAGGCGAACTCGTTGTGCAGTGCAATCGACGACACGATCATCGGCCGTTTGCATTGAGCGAGCAACATGGCCAGCCTGGGCAAGGCGTGACACCACTGCTGCTAAGGCCTCATCGGTGGGAAAAACGTGGGCAATGAGATGCGAAAAATCATGGGATAATGAGCTGGGATGTGGCTACACAAGCTCGACGGCATGGGCGACGAAGCTAATGATGATGCATGCTACGCGAGGGCCAAATCGCTGGGGGGATTTTGAGCATGCGGAGTGCTTCGTCGTAGGCCCTCGAGGTGGCGGATGCGGGGCTGGATCCCGACGCCCAGGGTTGCCTAGGCGGACTTCTTGCGCAGCGCGATCGATGACACGATCGTCGGCCGTTAGCAATAAGCAAGCCACACGGCCAACCTAGGCAAGGCGTGACACCCCTGCTGCCAAGGCCTCATCGGTGGGAAACACGTGGGTAACGAAAAGAGAAAAATCATTGGATAATGAGTTGGGATGTGGCTAGACAAACTCGACGGTGACAAATGCAGGGCTGGATCCCGACACCCAGGCTTGCCTGGGCGAACTCGTTGCGCAGCGCGATCGACAACACGATCATCGACCGTTTGCATCGAGCGAGCAACATGGTCAGCCTAGGCAAGGCGTGACACCACTGCTGCTATGGCCTCATCGGTGGGAAAAACGTGGGCAATGAGATGTGAAAAATCATGGGATAATGAGCTGGGATGTGGCTACACAAGCTCGACGGCATGGGCGACGAAGCTAACGATGATGCATGCTACGCGAGGGCCAAATCGCTGGGGGGATTTCGAGCATTCGGAGTTTTTCATCGTAGGCCCTCGAGGTGACAGATGTGGGGCTGGATCCCAACGCCCAGGCTTATCTAGGTGGACTCGTTGCGTAGTGCGATCGACGACACGATCATCGACCGTTTGCATTGAGCGAGCCATATGGCCATCCTGGGCAAGCCATGACACCCCTGCTGCCAAGGCCTCATCGGAGGGAAAAACGTGGGCAATGAAATGAGAAAAATCATGGGATAATGAGCTGGGATGTGGCTACACAAGCTTGACGGTATGGGCGACAAAGCCAATTATGATGCAGGCTACGCGAGGGCCAAATCGCTGGGGGGATTTTGAGCATGCGAAGTGCTTCGTCGCAAGCCCTTGAGGTGACAGATGCGGGGCTGGATCCCGGCACCCAGGCTCGCCTAGGCGAACTCGTTGCGCAGCATGATCGACGACACGATCATCGACCATTAGTAATGAGGGAGCCGCATAACCAACCTGGGCAAAGCGTGACACCCCTGCTACCAAGGCCTCATCGGTGGGAAAAACGTTGGCAACAAAATGAGAGAAATCATGGGATAATGTGCTGGGATGTGGCTAGACAAACTCGACAGTGTGGGCAGCGAAGCTACTGATGATGCATGCTACGCGAGGGCCAAATTGCTGGGGGGATTTTGAGCATGGAAAGTGGTTCGTCGCAGGCCTTCGATGCGACAGATGCGGGGCTGGATCTCGATGCCCAGGCTTTCCTAGGCGGACTCATTGCGCAGCGCGATCGACGGCACGATCATCGGCCGTTAGCAATGAGCGAGCCATATGGCCAGCCTGCGCAAGGCGTGACACCCCTACTGCCAAGGCCTCATCGGTGGGAAAAATGTGGGAACCAAAATGAGAAAAATCGTGGGATAATGAGCTGGGATGTGGCTAGACAAGCTCAACGGTGTGGGCAGCGAAGCTAATGGTGATGCATGCTACGCGAGGGCCAAATCGTTGGGGTGATTTGGAGCATGCAAAGTGCTTTGTCGCAGGCCCTCGAGGCGGCGGATGCGGGGCTGGATCCAGACGCCCAGGCTTGCCTAGGCGGACACGTTGCGCAGTTTGATCGGCGACACGATCATCAGCCGTTTGCATTGTGCGAGCCATATGGCCATCCTAGGCAAGGCGTGACACCCCTGCTGCTAAGGCCTCATCGGTGGAAAAAATGTGGGCAACGAAATGAGAAAAATTGTGGGATAATGAGCTGGGATGTGGCTACACAAGCTCGACGGTATGGGTGACGAAGCTAATGATGATGCATGCTACGCGAGGGCCAAATCACTAGGGGGATTTTGAGCATGCAGAGTGCTTCGTTGCTGGCCCTCAAGGTGGTGGATGCGGGGCTGGATCCCGATGCCCAGGCTTGCCTCGATGGACTCATTGCGCAGCGTAAACGACGACATGATTGTCGGCCGTTAGCAATGAGCGAGCCACACGGCCAGCCAGGGCAAGGCGTGACACCCCTGCTGCCAAGCCCTCATCGGTGGGAAAAACGTGGGCAACGAAATAAGAAAAATCATAGGATAATGAGCTGGGATGTGGCTAGACAAACTCGACAGTGTGGGCGGCAAAGCTAACGATGATGCATTCTACGCGAGGGCAAAATCGCTGGGGCGATTTCGAGCATGCAGAGTTTTTCGTCGCAGGCCCTCGAGGCGGCAGAAGCGGGGCTGGATCTCGAAGCCTAGGCTTGCCTGGGCGGACTCGTTGCGTAGTGCGATCGTCGACACGATCATCGGCCGTTTGCATTGAGCAAGCCATATGGCCATCCTTGGCATGGCGTGACACCCCTGCTGCCAAGGCCTCATCGGTGGGAAAAATGTGGGCAACGAAATGTGAAAAATCGTGGGATAATGAGCTGGGATGTGGCTACACAAGCTCGACAGTATGGGCGATGAAGCTAATGATGATGCATGCTACGCTAGGGCCAAATCACTGGGGGGATTTTGAGCATGCGGAGTGCTTCGTAGCAGGCCCTCGAGGTGGCGGATGCGGGGCTGGATCCCGACGCCCAGGCTTTCCTAGGCGGACTCATTGTGCAGTGCGATCGACGACATGATCATCGGCCGATAGAAATGAGCGAGCCACACGGCCAGCCTGGGCAAGGCGTGACACCCCTGCCGCTAAGGCCTCATCGGTGGGAAAAATGTGGGCAACGAAATGAGAATAATCGTGGGATAATGAGCTGGGATATGACTACACAAGCTCGACGGTATGGGCGACGAAGCTAATGATGATGCATGCTACGCGAGGGCCAAATCACTGGGGGGATTTTGAGCATGCGGAGTGCTTCGTCGCAGGCCCTTGAGGTGGCGGATGCGGGGCTGTATCCCGACGCCCAGGCTTGCCTCGGCGGACTCGTTGCGCAGCGCAAACGACGACATGATCGTCGGCCGTTAGCAATGAGCGAGCCACACGGCCAGCCTGGGCAAGGCGTGACACCCCTACTGCCAAGGCCTTATCGGTGGGAAAAACATAGGCAATGAAATGAAAAAAATCGAGGGATAATGAGCTCGGATGTGGCTAGACAAACTTTACGGTGTGGGCGGTGAAGCTAACAATGATGCATGCTACACGAAGGCCAAATTGCTGGGGGGATTTCGAGCATGCGGAGTTTTTCGTCGCAGGCCCTCGAGGCGGTAGATGCGGGGCAGGATCCCGACGCCTAGGCTTGCCTAGGCAGACTCGTTGCGCAGTGCGATCGACGACATGATCATCGACCGTTTGCATTGTGCAAGCCATACGGCCATCCTGGCCAAGGCATGACACCACTGCTGCCAAGGCCTCATCGGTGGAAAAAATGTGGGAAACGAAATGAGAAAAATCGTGGGATAATGAGCTGGGATGTGGCTACACAAGCTCGACGGTATGGGCGACGAAGCTAATGATGATGCATGCTACGCGAGGGCCAAATCATTGGGGGGATTTTGAGCATGCGGAGGGCTTCGTCGCTGGCCCTCAAGGTGGCAGATGCGGGGCTTGATCCCAACGCCCAGGCTTGCCTCGGTGGACTCGTTGCGCAGCGCAAACGACGACATGATCGTCGGCCGTTAGCAATGAGCGAGCCACACGGCCAGCCTAGGCAAGGCGTGACACCCTTGCTGCTAAGGCCTCATCGGTGGGAAAAACGTGGGCAACGAAATGAGAAAAATCATGAGATAATGAGCTGGGATGTGGCTAGACAAACTCGACGGTGTGGGCGACAAAGCAACCGATGATGCATGCTACGCGAGGGCAAAATTGCTGGGGGGATTTCGAGCATGCGGAGTTTTTCGTCGCAGGCCCTCGAGGCGGCAGAACCGAGGCTGGATCCCGACGCCTAGGCATGCCTGGGCGGACTCGTTGCGTAGTGCGATCGTCGACACGATCATCGACCGTTTGCATTGAGCGAGCCATATGGCCATCCGTGGCATGGAGTGACACCCTTGCTGCCAAGGCCTCATCGGTGGGAAAAATGTGGGCAACGAAATGTGAAAAATCGTGGGATAATGAGCTGGGACGTGGCTACACAAGCTCGACAGTATGGGCGACGAAGCTAATGATGATGCATGCTACACGAGGGCCAAATTACTTAGGGGATTTTGAGCATGCGGAGTGCTTCGTCGCAGGCCCTCAAGGTGGCGGATGCGGGGCTGGATCCCGACGCCCAGGCTTGCCTCGGCGGACTCGTTGCGTAGTGCAAACGACGACATGATTGTCGGCCATTAGCAATGAGCGAGCCACACGGCCAGCCTGGGCAAGGCGTGACACCCCTGCTGCCAAGGCCTTATCTGTGGGAAAAACGTGGGCAACGAAATGAGAAAAATCATGGGATAATGAGCTGAGATGTTGCTAGACAAACTCGACGGTGTGGGCGGCAAAGTTAACGATGATGCATGCAACGCGAGGGCAAAATCGCTGGGGGGATTTCGAGCATGCGTAGTTTTTCGTCGCAGGCCCTCGAGGCGGCAGGTGCGAGGCTGGATCCCGACGCCCAGGCTTGCCTAGGCGGACTCGTTGCGCAATGCGATCGTCGACACGATCATCGGCCGTTTGCATTGAGCAAGCCATATGGCCATCCTTGGCATGGCGTGACACCCCTGCTGCCAAGGCCTCATCAGTGGGAAAAACGTGGGAAATGAAATGATAAAAATCATAGGATAATGAGCTGGAATGTGGCTACACAAGCTCGACGGTATGGGCGACGAAGCCAATGATGATGAATACTACGCGAGGGCGAAATCGCTGGGGGGATTTTGACCATGCGGAGTGCTTCATCGCAGGCCCTTGAGGTGGCGGATGCAAGGCTGGATCCCGATGCCCAGGCTTGCCTCGGCGGTCTCGTTGTGTAGCGCGATCGATGACATGATCATCAGTCGTTAGCAATGAGCGAGCCACACGACCAGCCTGGGCAAGGCATGACACCCATGCTGCCAAGGCCTCATCGGTGGGAAAAATGTGGGCAACGAAATGAGAAAAAATCGTGGGATAATGAGCTGGGATGTGGCTGCACAAACTCGACGGTGTGGGCGACGACGCTAAGGACGATGAATGCTACTTGAGGGACAAATCGCTGGAGGGATTTTCAGCATGCGGAGTGCTTCATCGCAGGTCCTCGAGGTGGCGGATGCGGGGCTGGATCCCGACGCACTGGCTTGCCTCGGCGGACTTGTTGCGCAGCCCGAACGACGACATGATCGTCGGCCGTTAGCAATGAGCGAGCCACACGGCCAGCCTGGGCAAGGCGTGACACCCCTGCTGCCAAGGCCTCATCGGTGGGAAAATCGTGGGCAACAAAATGAGAGAAATCATAGGATAATGAGCTGGGATGTGGTTAGACAAACTCAATGGTGTGGGCGACGAAGCTAACAATGATGCATGCTATGCGAGGGCCAAATCGCTGGGGAGATTTTGAGCATGCAGAGTGCTTCGTCGTAGGCCCTTGAGGTTGTGGATGTGGGGCTGGATCCCGACGCCCAGGCTTGCCTAGGCGGACTCGTTGCTTAGCGCGATCGACGACATGATCGTCGACCGTTAGCAATCAGCGAGCCATATGGCCAGCCTGGGCAAGGCGTGACACCCCTGCTGCAAAGGCCTTATCGGTGGGAAAAAGGTGGGAACAAAAATGAGAAAAATCGTGATATAACAAGCTGGGATGTGGCTACACAAGCTCAACGGTGTGGGCGGCGATGCTAATGGTGATGCATGCTACGCGAGGGCCAAATCGTTGTGGTGATTTGGAGCATGCGAAGTGCATTATCGCAGGCCCTTGAGGCGGCATATGCGGGGCTGGATCCCGACGCCCAGGCTTGCCTAGGCGGACTCGTCGCGCAGTAGGATCGACGACATGATCATCGGCCATTTGCATCGAGCGAGCTATATGGCCATCTTGGCATGGTGTGACACCCCTGGTGCCAAGGCGTCATCGGTGGGAAAAACGTGGGCAATGAAATGAGAAAAATCATGGGATAATAAGCTGGGATGTGGCTACACAAGCTCGACAGTATGGGGGACGAAGCCAATTACGATGCATGCTACGCGAGGGCCAAATCGCTGGGGGGATTTTGAGCATGCGGAGTACTTCTTCGCAGGCCCTTGAGGTGGCGGATGCGAGGCTGGATCCCGACGCCCAGGCTTGCCTAGGCGGACTCGTTGCGCAGCGCGATCGATGACACGATCATCGGCCGTTAGCAATGAGCGAGCCACACGGCCAGCCTGGGCAAGGCATGACACCCTTGCTGCCAAGGCCTCATCGGTGGGAAAAATGTGGGCAACGAAATGAGAAAAAATCGTGGGATAATGAGCTGGGATGTGGCTGCACAAGCTCGACGGTATGGGCGACGACGCTAAGGACGATGAATGCTACACGAGGGCCAAATCGCTGGGGGGATTTTGAGCATGCGGAGTGCTTCGTCGCAGGCCCTCGAGGTGGCGGATGCGGGGCTGGATCCCGACGCCCAGGCTTGCCTCGGTGGACTTGTTGCGCAGCGCAAATGACGACATGATCGTCGGCTGTTAGCAATCAGCGAGCCACACAGCCAGCCTGGGCAAGGCGTGACACCCCTGCTGCCAAGGCCTCATCGGTGGGAAAAACGTGGGCAACGAAATGAGAAAAATCGTGGGATAATGAGCTGGGATGTGGTTAGACAAACTCGACGGTGTGGGCGACGAAGCTAACGATGATGCATGCTACACGAAGGCCAAATCGCTGGGGGGATTTCGAGCATGCGGAGTTTTTCGTCGCAGGCCCTCGAGGCGACAGAAGCGGGGCTGGATCCCGACGCCTAGGCTAGCCTAGGCGGACTCGTTGCGTAGTTCGATCGTCGACACGATCATAACCCGTTTGCATTGAGCGAGCTATATGGCCATCCTTGGCATGGCGTGACACCCTTGCTGCCAAGGCCACATCGGTGGGAAAAACGTGGGCAATGAAATGATAAAAATCATAGGATAATGAGCTGGGATGTGGCTACACAAGCTTGACGGTATGGGTGATGAAGCCAATCATGATGCATACTACGCGAGGGCCAAATCGCTGGGGGTATTTTGAGCATGCGGAGTGCTTCGTCGCATGCCCTTGAGGTGGCGGATGCGAGGCTGGATCCCGATGCCCAGGCTTGCCCCGGCGGACTCGTTGCGCAGCGCAATCGACGACACAATAGTCGGCCGTTAGCAATTAGCGAGCCACATGGCCAGCCTAGGCAAGGCGTGACACCCCTGCTGCAAAGTCCTCATCGGTGGAAAAAAGGTGGGAACCAAAATGAGAAAAATTGTGATATAGCAAGCTGGGATGTGGCTACACAAGCTCAACGGTGTGGGCGGCGATGCTAATGGTGATGCATGCTACGCGAGGGCCAAATCGTTGGGGTGATTTGGAGAATGCGAAGTGCATTGTCGCAGGCCCTTGAGGCGGCAGATGCGGGGCTGGATCCCGACGCCCAGGCTTGCCTAGGCGGACTCGTCGCACAGTAGGATCGACGACATGATCATCGGCCATTTGCATCGAGCGAGCCATATGGCCATCCTTGGCATGGTGTGACACCCCTGGTGCCAAGGCGTCATCGGTGGGAAAAATGTGGGCAATGAAATGAGAAAAATCATGGGATAATAAGCTGGGATGTGGCTACACAAGCTCGACAGTATGGGCGACGAAGCACATTATGATGCATGCTACGCGAGGGCCAAATCGCTGGGGGGATTTTGAGCATGCGGAGTGCTTCGTCGCAGGCCCTCGAGGTGGCGGATGCGGGGCTGGATCCCGACGCCCAGGCTTGCCTCGGCGGACTCGTTGCGCAGCGCAAATGACAACATGATCGTCGGCCGTTAGCAATGACCGAGCCACACGGCCAGCCTGGGCAAGGCGTGACACCCCTGCTTCCAAGGCCTCATCGGTGGGAAAAACATGGGCAACGAAATAAGAAAAATCGTGGGATAATGAGCTGGGATGTGGTTAGATAAACTCGACGGTGTGGGCGACGAAGCTAACGATGATGCATGCTACGCGAGGGCCAAATCGCTGGGGGGATTTCGAGCATGCGAGATTTTTCGTCGCAGCCCCTCGAGGCGGCAGAAGCGGGGCTGGATCCCGATGCCCAGGCTTGCCTAGGCGGACTCGTTGCGTAGTGCGATCGTCGACACGATCATAAGCCGTTTGCATTGAGCGAGCCATATGGCCATCCTTGGCATGGCGTGACACCCCTGCTGCCAAGGCCTCATCGGTGGGAAAAACATGGGCAATAAAATGATAAAAATTATAGGATAATGAGCTGGGATGTGGTTACACAAGCTTGACGGTATGGGCGACGAAGCCAATCATGATGCATACAACGCGAGGGCCAAATCGTTGGGGGTATTTTGAGCATGCGGAGTACTTCGTCGCAGGCCCTTGAGGTGGCAGATGCGAGGCTGGATCTCGACGCCCAGGCTTGCCTCGGCGGACTCGTTGCGCAGCGCGATTGATGACACAATCATCGGTCGTTAGCAATGAGCGAGCCACACGACCAGCCTGGGCAAGCCATGACACCCTTGCTGCCAAGGCCTCATCGGTGGGAAAAATGTGGGCAATGAAATGAGAAAAAATCGTGGGATAATGAGCTGGGATGTGGTTGCACAAGCTCGACGGTGTGGGTGACGACACTAAGGACGATGAATGCTACGCGAGGGACAAATCGCTGGATGGATTTTGAGCATGCGGAGTGCTTCATCGCAGGTCCTCGAGGTGGCGAATGTGGGGCTGGATCCCGACGCCCATGCTTGCCTCGGCGGACTCGTTGCGCAGCTCGATCGACGACACGATCGTCGGCCATTAGCAATGAGCGAGCCACACGGCCAGCCTAGGCAAGGCGTGACACCCCTGCTGCCAAGGCCTCATCTGTGGAAAAAAAATGGGCAACGAAATGAGAAAAATTGTGCGATAATCACCTAGGATGTGGCTAGACAAACTCGACGGTGTGGGCGGCGAAGCTAACGATGATGCATGCTACGCGAGGGCCAAATCACTGAGGGGATTTCGAGAATGCGGAGTTTTTCGTCGCAGGCCCTCGAGGCAACAGATGCGGTGCTGGATCCCAACGCCCAGGCTTGCCTTGGCAGACTCGTTGCACAGTGCGATCGACGACACGATCATCAGCCGTTTGCATTGAGCGAGCCATATGGCCATCCTGGGCAAGGCGCGACAACCCTGCTGCCAAGGCCTCATCGGTGGGAAAAACGCGGGAAATGAAATGAGAAAAATCATGGGATAATGAGCTGGGATGTGGCTACACAAGCTCGACGGTAGGGGTGACGAAGCCAACAACGATGCATGCTACGCGAGGGCCAAATCGGTGGGGGGATTTTGAGCATGCGGAGTGCTTCGCCGCAGGCCCTTGAGGTGGCGGATGCAGGGCTGGATCCCGACGCCCAGGCTTGCCTTGGCGGACTCGTTGCGCAACGCGATCGACGACACGATCGTCGGCCGTTAGCAATGAGCGAGCCATATGCCCAGCCTGGGCAGGGCGTGACACCCCTGCTGCCAAGGCCACATCGATGGGAAAAACGTGGGCAATGAAATGTGAAAAATCATGGGATAATGAGCTGGGATGTGGCTACACAAGCTCGACGGTATGGGCGACGAAGCTAATGACGATGCATGCTACGCGAGGGCCAAATCGCTGGGGGTATTTTAACCACGCGGAGTGCTTCGTCGCAGACCCTTGAGGTGGCGGATGCGGGGCTGGATCCCGACGCCCAAGATTGCCTCAGCGGACTCATTGCGCAGCGCGATCGACGACACGATAGTCGGCCGTTAGCAATGAGCGAGCCACACGGCCAGCCTAGGCAAGGTGTGACACCCCTGCTGCCAAGGCCTCATCTGTGGAAAAAAAAATGGGCAACGAAATGAGAAAAATCGTGCGATAATGACCTAGGATGTGGCTAGACAAACTCGACGGTGTGGGTGGCGAAGCTAACGATGATGCATGCTACGCGAGTGCCAAATCGCTGGGGGGATTTCGAGCATGCAGAGTGCTTCGTCGCAGGCCCTTGAGGTGGTGGGTGTGGGGCTGGATCCTGACGCCCAGGCTTGCCTTGGCGGACTCGTTGTGCAGCGTGATCGACTACATGATCGTCGGCCGTTAGCAATAAGCGGGCCATATGGCCAGCTTGGGCAAGGCGTGACATCCCTGCTGCAAAGGCCTCATTGGTGGGAAAAAGGTGGGAACCAAAATGAGAAAAATCATGATATAACAAGCTGGGATGTGGCTACACAAGCTCAACGGTCTGGGCGGCGATGCTAATGGTGATGCATGCTACGCGAGGGCCAAATCGTTGGGGTGATTTAGAGCATGCGAAGTGCATTGTCGCAGGCCCTTGAGGCGACAAAAGCGGGGCTGGATCCCGACGCCCAGGCTTGCCTTGGCGGACTCGTCGTGCAGTAGGATCGACGACATGATCATCGGCCATTTGCATTGAGAGAGCCATATGGCCATCCTTGGCATGGTGTGACACCCCTGCTGCCAAGGCCTTATCGGTGGGAAAAACGTGGGCAATGAAATCAGAAAAATCATGGGATAATAAGCTGGGATGTGGCTACACAAGCTCGACAGTATGGGCGACGAAGCACATTATGATGCATGCTACGCGAGGGCCAAATCGCTGGGGGGATTTTGAGCATGCAGAGTGCTTCGTCGCAGGCCCTTGAGGTGGCGGATGCGGGGTTGGATCCCGACGCCCAGGCTTGCCTAGGCGAACTTGTTGCGCAGCGCGATCGATGACACGATCATCCACCGTTAGCAATGAGCGAGCCACACGGCCAGCCTGGGCAAGGCATGACACCCTTGCTACCAAGGCCTCATCGATGGGAAAAATGTGCGCAACGAAATGAGAAAAAATCGTGGGATAATGAGCTGGGATGTGGCTGCACAAGCTCAACGGTATGGGCGACGACGCTAAGGACGATGAATGCTACACGAGGGCCAAATCGCTGGGGGGATTTTGAGCATGCGAAGTGCTTCATCGCAGGCCCTCGAGGTGGCGGATGCGGGGCTGGATCCCGACTCCCAGGCTTACCTCGGCGGACTCATTGCGCAGCGCAATTGACAACATGATCGTCGACCGTTAGCAATGAGCGAGCCACACGGCTAGCCTGCGCAAGGCGTGACACCCCTGCTTCCAAGGCCTCATCGGTGGGAAAAACTTGGGCAACAAAATGAGAAAAATCATGGGATAATGAGCTGGGATGTGGTTAGATAAACTCGACGGTGTGGGCGACGAAGCTAACGATGATGCATGCTACACGAGGGCCAAATCACTGGGAGGATTTTGAGCATGCGGAGTTTTTCGTCGCAGGCCCTCGAGGCGGCAGAAGCGGGGCTGGATCCCGACGCCCAGGCTTGCCTAGGCGGACTCGTTGCGTAGTGCGATCGTCGACACGATCATCGGCCGTTTGCATTGAGCGAGCCATATGGCCATCCTTGGCATGGCGTGACACCCCTGCTTCCAAGGCCTCATCGGTGGGAAAAACGTGGGCAATGAAATGATAAAAATTATAGGATAATGAGCTGGGATGTGGTTACACAAGCTCGACGGTATGGGCGACGAAGCCAATGATGATGAATGCTACGCGAGGGCCAAATCGCTGGGGGGATTTTGAGCATGCGGAGTGCTTCATCGCAGGCCCTTGAGGTGGCGGATGCAAGGCTGGATCCCGACTCCCAGGCATGCCTCGGCGAGCTCGTTGGGCAACGTGAGCGATGACACAATCATCGGTCATTAGCAATGAGCGAGCCACACGACCAGCCTGGGCAAGGCATGACACCTTTGCTGCCAAGGCCCTATCGGTGGGAAAAATGTGGGCAACGAAATGAGAAAAAATCGTGGGATAATGAGCTGGGATGTGGCTGCATAAGCTCGACGGTGTGGGCGACGACGCTATGGACGATGCATGCTACGCGAGGGCTAAATCGCTAGGGGGATTTTGAGCATGCGGAGTGCTTCGTCGCAGGGCCTCGAGGTGTCGAATGCGGGGCTGGATCCCAACGCCCAAGCTTGCCCAGGCGGACTCGTTGAACAGCCCGAACGATGACATGATCGTCGGTCGTTAGCAATGAGCGAGCCACACAACCAGCCTGGGCAAGGCGTGAGACCCTTGCTGCCAAGGCCTCATCGGTGGGAAAAACATGGGCAACGAAATGAGAAAAATCGTGGGATAATGAGCTGGGATGTGGCTAGACAAATTCAACGGTGTGGGCGGCGAAGCTAACGATGATGCATGCTACGCGAGCGCCAAATCGCTGGGGGGATTTCGAGCATGCGGAGTTTTTCGTCGCAGTCCTCGAGGCGGCAGATGTAGGGCTAGATCTCGATGCCCAGGCTTGCCTAGGCAAACTCGTTGCGCAGCGCGATCGACGACACGATCATCGGCCGTTTGCATTAAGCGAGCCATATGGCCATCCTGTTCAAGGCGTGACACCCCTGCTGCCAAGGCCTCATCGGTGGGAAAAAATGAGCAATGAAATGAGAAAAATCATGGAATAATGAGCTGGGATGTGGCTACACAAGCTCGACTGTATGGGCGACGAAGCCAATCATGATGCATGCTATGCGATGGCCAAATCGCTGGGGGGATTTTGAGCATGCGGAGTGCTTCGTCGCAGGTCCTTGAGGAGACGAATGCGGGGTTGGATCCCGATGCCCAGGCTTGCCTTGGCGGACTCGTTGCGCAGTGCGATCGATGACACGATCGTCGGTCGTTAGTAATGAGCGAGCCACACGGCCAGCTTGGCCATGGCGTGACACCCCTGCTGCCAAGGCCTCACCGGTGGGAAAAACGTGGGCAACGAAATGAAAAAAATCGTGGGATAATGTGCTGGGATGTGGCTACACAAACTCGACAGTGTGGGCGGCGAAGCTAACGATGATGCATGCTACGCGAGGGCCAAATCGCTGTGGAGATTTCGAGAATACGGAGCTTTTCGTCGCAGGCCCTCGAGGCAGCAGATGCGGGGATGGATCCCAATGCCCAGGCTTGCCTTGGCAGACTCGTTGCACAGTGCGATCGATGACACGATCATCAGCCATTTGCATTGAGCGAGCCATATGGCCATCCTGGGCAAGGCGTGACACCCCTGCTGCCAAGGCCTCATCGGTGGGAAAAACGCGGGAAATGAAATGAGAAAAATCATGCGATAATGAGCTGGGATGGGGCTACACAAGCTCGACGGTAGGGGTGACGAAGCCAAGAACGATGCATGCTACGCGATGGCCAAATCGCTGGGGGGATTTTGAGCATACGGAGTGCTTCATCGCAGGCCCTTGAGGTGGTGGATGCGGGGCTGGATCCCGACGCCCAGGCTTGCCTTGGCGGACTTGTTGCGCAACGCGATCGACGACACGATCATCGGCCGTTAGCAATGAGCGAGCCATATGCCCAGCCTGGGCAGGGCGTGACACCCCTGTTGCCAAGGCCTCATCGATGGGAAAAACGTGGGCAATGAAATGTGAAAAATCATGGGATAATGAGCTGGGTTATGGCTACACAAGCTCGACGATAGGGGTGACGAAGCGAATAATAATGCATGCTACGCGAGGGCCAAATCGCTGGGGGGATTTTAAGCATGCGGACTGCTTCGTCGCAGGCGCTTGAGGTGGCGGGTGGGGGGCTGGATCCCGACACCCAGGCTTGCCTTGGCGGACTCATTGCGTAGCGCGATCGACGACACGATCGTCGGCCGTTAGCAATGAGCGAGCCACACGGCCAGCCTGGGCAAGGCGTCACACCCCTGCTGCCAAGGCCTCATCGGTGGGAAAAACGTGGGCAACAAAATGAGAGAAATCGTGGGATAATGAGCTGGGATGTGGCTACACAAACTCGACGGTGTGGGCGGCGAAGCTAACGATGATGCATGCTACGCGAGGGCCAAATTGCTGGGGGGATTTCGAGCATGCAGAGTTTTTCGTCGCAGGCCCTTGAGGCGGCGGATGTGGGGCTGGATCCTGACGCCCATGCTTGCCTAGGCGGACTCATTGCGCAGTGCGATCGACGACACGATCATCGGCCGTTTGCATTGAGCGAGCCGTATGACCATCCAAAGCAAGGCGTGACACCCCTGCTGCCAAGCCCTCATCGGTGGGAAAAATGTGGGCAACGAAATGAGAAAAATAGTGGGATAATGAGCTGGGATGTGGCTTGACAAACTCGACGGTGTGGGCGGCGAAGCTAACGATGATGCATGCTACGCGGAGGCCAAATCGCTTGGGGGATTTCGAGCATGCGGAGTATTTCATCACAGGCCCTCGAGGCGGCAGATGCGGGGCTGGATCCCGACGCCTAGGCTTGCTTAGGCGGATTCGTTACGCAATGCGATCGACGACATGATCGTCGGTCGTTAGCAATGAGCGAGCCACACGGCCAGCCTGGGCAAGGCGTGACACCCCTGCTGCCAAGGCCTCATCGGTGGAAAAAACGTGGGCAATGAAATGAGAAAAGTCGTGGGATAATGAGCTGGGATGTGGCTAGACAAACTCGACGGTGTGGGCGGCGAAGCTAACGATGATGCATGCTACGCGAGGGCCAAATCGCTTGGGGGATTTTGAGCATGCGGAGTTTTTCGTTGTAGTCCTCGAGGCGGCAGATGTAGGGTTGGATCCTGATGCCCAGGCTTGCCTAGGCAGACTCGTTGCGCAGTGCGATCGACGAAACAGTCATCGGCTGTTTGCATTGAGCGAGCCATATGGCCATCCTGGGCAAGGCGTGACACCCCTGCTGCCAAGACCTCAACGGTGGGAAAAAATGAGCAATGAAATGAGAAAAATCATGGAATAATGAGCTGGGATGTGGCTACACAAGCTCGACTGTATGGGCGATGAAGCCAATCATGATGCATGCTATGCGAGGGCCAGCGATTGAGCATGCGGAGTGCTTCGTCGCAGGCCCTTGAGGTGACGGATGCGGGGCTGGATCGCGACGCCCAAGCTTGCCTAGGCGGACTCATTGCGCAGTGCGATCGACGACATGATCATCGGTCGTTAGCAATGAGCGAGCCACACGGTCAGCCTGGGCATGGGATAATGTGCTGGGATGTGGCTACACAAACTCGACGGTGTGGGCGGCGAAGCTAACGATGATGCATGCTACGCGAAGGCCAAATCGCTAGGGGGATTTTAAGCATGTAGAGTTTTTCGTCGTAGGCCCTCGAGGCGGTAGATGTGGGGCTGGATCCCGACGCCCAAGCTTGCCTAGGCGGACTCGTTGTGCAGTGCGATTGACGACATGATCATTGGCCGTTTGCATTGAGGGAGCCATATGACCATCCAAAGCAAAGCGTGACACCCCTACTGCCAAGGCCTCATCGGTGGGAAAAACGTGGGCAACGAAATGAGAAAAATCATGGGATAATGAGCTGGGATCTGGCTACACAAGCTCGACGGTGTAGGCGACGAAGCTAATGATGATGCATGCTACACGAGGGCTAAATCGCTGGGGGATTTTGCGCATGCGGAGTGCTTCGTCGCAGGCCCTCGAGGTGGCAGATGCGGAGCTGGATCCTGACGCCCAGGCTTGCCTTGGCGGACTCGTTGCGCAGCGCGATCAACGACACAATCGTCGGCCGTTAGCAACTAGCGAGCCACAGGGCCAGACTGGGCACCCCTACTGCCAAGGCCGCATCGGTGGCAAAAACATGGGCAACGAAGTGAGGATAGTCATGGGATAATGAGCTGGGATGTGGCTAGACAAGCTCGATGGTATGGGCAGCGAAGCTAATTATGATGCATGCTACGCGAGGGCCAAATCGCTGGGGAGATTTTGAGCATGCAGAGTGCTTCATCGCAGGCCTTCGAGGTGGCGGATGCGGGGCTGGATCTCGACGCCCAGGCTTGCCTTGGCGGATTCATTGTGCAGCGCGATCGACGACATGATCGTCGGCTGTTAGTAATGAGCGAGCCGCACGGCCAGCCTAGGCAAGGCATGACACACCTGCTGCCAAGGCCTGATCAGTCGGATAAAAGTGGGCTACGAAATGAGAAAAATCGTGGGACAATGACATGGGATGTGGCTACACAAGTTCGACGATGTGGGCGGCGAAGCTAATGTTGATGCATTCTATGCAAGGGCCAAATCGCTGGGAGGATTTTGAGCATGCAGAGTGCTTCATCGCAGGCCCTCGAGGTGGCAGATGTGGGGCTGGATCCCAACGCCCAGGCTTGCCTCGGCGGACTCGTTGCGTAGCGCGATCAACGACACAATCATTGACCGTTAGCAATGAGCGAGCCACATGGCCAGCTTGGGCAAGGCGTGACACCCCTGCTGCCAAGGCCTCATCGGTGGGAAAAACGAGGACAACGAAATGAGAAAAATCATGGGATAATCAGCTGGGATGTCGCTACACAAGCTCGACGGTGTAGGCGACGAAGCTAATGATGATGCATGCTACGCGAGGGCCAAATCGCTGGGGGGATTTTGAGCATGTGGAGTGCTTCATCGCAGGCCCTCGAGGTGGTAGATGCAGAGTTGGATCCCGACGCCCAGGCATGCCTTGGCGGACTCGTTGCGCAGCGCGATCAACGACACGATCGTTGAGCGTTGGCAATGAGCGAGCCACACAGCCAGCCTGGGCAAGGCGTGACACCCCTGCTTCCATGGCCTCATCGGTGGGAAAAACATGGGCAATGAAATGAGAGAAATTGTGGGATAATGAGCTTGGATGTGGCTAGACAAACTCGACGGTGTGGGCGGCGAAGTTAACGGTGATCCATGCTACGCGAGGGCCAAATCGCTGTGGGGATTTCGAGCATGCGGAGTGCTTCATCGCAGGCCCTCGAGGCGGCGGATGCGGGTCTGATCCCAATGCCCAGGCTTGCCTTGGTGGACTCGTTGCGTAGCGCAATCGACGACACGATCGTCGGCCGTTAGCAATGAGCGAGCCACACGGCCAGCCTGGGCAAGGCGTACCCCTGCTGCCAAGCCCTCATCGGTGGGAAAAACGTGAGCAACGAAATGAGAGAAATCATGGGACAATGAGCTGGGATGTGGCTGCACAAGCTCGACAGTGTGGGGGGCGAAGCTAATGATGATGCATGCTACGCGAGGGCCAAATCGCTGGGGGGATTTGGATCATGCAAAGTGCTTCGTCGCAGGCCCTCGAGGTGGCAGATACAGGGCTAGATCCTGACGCCCAGGCTTGCTTGGGCGGACTCATTACGCAGCGCGATCATTGACATGATCGTCGGGCGTTAGCAATGAGCGAGCCACACGGCAAGCCTGGGCAAGGGGTGACACCCCTGCTGCCATGGCCTCATCAGTGGGAAAAACATGGGCAATAAAACGAGAGAAATTGTTGGATAATGACCTGGGATGTGGCTACACAAGCTCAACGGTGTGGGCGGCGAAGCTAATGATTATGCACGCTATGTGAGGGCCAAATCGCTGTGGTGATTTTGAGCATTCAGAGTGCTTCGTCGCAGGCCCTCGAGGTGGCAGATGCGGGGTTGGATCCCGACGCCCAGGCTTGCCTAGGTGTACTCGTTGCACAGCACGATCAACGACACGATCGTCGACCGTTAGCAATGAGCGAGCCACACGGCCAGCCTGGGCAAGGCGTGACACCCCTGCTGCCAAGGCCTCATCGGTGGGAAAAACGTGGGATAATGAGCTGGGATGTGGCTACACAAGCTCGATGGTGTGGGCAGCGAAGCTAATGATGATGCATGCTACGCGAGGGCCAAATTACTGGGGGGATTTTGAGAATGCAGAGTGCTTCTCCGCAGGGCCTTGAGGTGGCAGATGCGGGGCTGGATCCCAACGCCCAAGCTTGCCTTGGCGGACTCGTTGAGCAGCGCGATCGACGACATGATCGTCGGCCGTAAGCAATGAGCGAGCCACACGACCAGCCTGGGCAAGGTGTGACACCCCTGCTGCCAAGGCCTCATCGGTGTGAAAAACGTGGGCAAAGAAATGAGAAAAATCGTGGGATAATGAGCTGGGATGTGGCTAGACAAACTCGACGGTGTGGGCGGCGAAGCTAATGATGATGCATGCTACGCGAGGGCCAAATCGCTGGTGGGATTTTGAGCATACGGAGTGCTTCATCGCAGGCCCTCGAGGTGGTAGATGCGGGGTTGGATCCCGACGCCCAGGCTTGCCTAGGTGGACTCGTTGCACAGCACGATCAACGACACGATCGTCGACCATTAGCAATGAGTGAGCCACACGGCCAGCCTGGGCAAGGCGTGACACCCTTGCTGCCAATGCCTCATCGGTGGGAAGAACGTGGGATAATGAGCTGGGATGTGGCTACACAAGCTCGATGGTGTGGGCGACGAAGCTAATGATAATGCATGCTACGCGAGGGCCAAATCGTTGAGGGGATTTTGAGAATGCAGAGTGCTTCATCGCAAGGCCTTGAGGCGACAGATGCGGGGCTGGATCCCAACGCCCAGGCTTGCCTTGGCGGACTCGTTGAGCAGCGCGATCGACGACATGATCGTTGGCCGTTAGCAATGAGCGAGCCACACGGCCAGCCTGGGCAAGGTGCGACACCCCTGCTGCCAAGGCCTCATCGGTGTCAAAAACGTGGGCAAAGAAATGAGAAAAATCGTGGGATAATGAGCTAGGATGTGGCTAGACAAACTCGACGGTGTGGGCGACGAAGCTAATGATGATGCATGCTACGCGAGGGCCAAATCGCCGGGGCGATTTTGAAATGTGGAGTGCTTCATCGCAGTCCCTCAAAGCGGCGGACATGGGGTTGGATCTCGACGCTCAGGCTTGCCTCGGCGGACTCGTTGCGCCGCGCGATCGACGACACGATCGTCGGCCGTTAGCAACTAACGAGCCACAGGGCCAGACTGGGCACCCCTACTGCCAAGGCCTCATCGGTGGGAAAAACTTGGGCAACGAAGTGAGAACAGTCGTGGGATAATGAGCTGGGATGTGGCTAGACAAGCTCGATGGTAAGGGCGACGAAGATAATTATGACGCATGCTACGCGAGGGCCAAATCGCTGGGGAGATTTTGAGCATGCAGAGTGCTTCATCGTAGGCCCTCGAGGTGGCAAATGTGGGGCTGGATACCGACGCCAAGGCTTGCCTTGGCGGACTCGTTGCGCAGCGCGATCGACGACATGATCCTCAGCTGTTAGCAATGAGCGAGCCACACGGCCAGCCTGGGCAAGGCGTGACACATCTGCTGCCAAGGCCTGATCGGTGGGGAAAAAGTGGGCTAGGAAATGAGAAAAATCATGGGATAATGAGCTGGGATGTGGCTACACAAGCTCGACGGTGTGGGCGACGAAGCTAATGATGATGCATGTTACACGAGGGCCAAATCGCTGGGGGGATTTTGAGCATGCGGAGTGCTTCGTCGCAGGCCTTCGAGGTGGCAGATGCGGAGCTGGATCCCGACGCCCAGGCTTGCCTTGGCGAACTCGTTGCGCAGCGCGATCAACGACACGATCATTGAGCGTTAGCAATGAGCGAGCCACACGGCCAGCCTGGGTAGGGCATTACACCCCTGCTTCCATGGCCTCATCGGTGGGAAAAACATGGGCAATGAAATGAGAGAAATTGTGGGATAATGAGCTGGGATGTGGCTACACAAGCTCGACGGTGTGGGCGGCGAAGCTAATGATGATGCATTCTATGTGAGGGCCAAATCGCTGGGGGGATTTTGAGCATGCAGAGTGCTTCATCGTAGGCCCTCGAGGTGGTAGATGTGGGGCTGGATCCCGACGCCCAGGCTTGCATAGGAGGACTCGTTGCGCAGCGCGATCAATGACACGATCGTCGATCGTTAGCAATGAGCGAGCCACATGGCCAGCCGGGGCAAGGCGTGACACCCCTGCTGCCAAGGCCTCATCGGTAGGAAAAACGAGGACAACAAAATGAGAAAAATCGTGGGATAATGAGCTGAGATGTGGCTACACAAGCTCGACGGTGTGGGCGGCGAAGCTAATGATGACGCATGTTACGCGAGGGCCAAATCGCTGAGGGGATTTTGAGCATGCAGAGTGCTTCGTCGCAGGCCCTCGAGGTGGCAGATGCGGAGCTGGATTTTGACACCCAGGCTTGCCTTGGCGAACTCGTTGCGCAGCGCGATCAACGACACGATCATTGAGCGTTAGCAATGAGCGAGCCACACGGCCAGCCTGGGCAAGGCGTGACACCCCTGCTTCTATGGCCTCATCGGTGGGAAAAACATGGGCAATGAAATGAGAGAAATTGTGGCATAATGAGCTGGGATGTGGCTAGACAAACTCGATGGTGTGGGCGGCGAAGTTAACGATGATCCGTGCTACATGAGGGCCATATCGCTGTGGGGATTTCGAGAATGCTGAGTGCTTCGTCGCAGGCCCTCGAGGCGGCGGATGCGGGTCTGGATCCCGAAGCCCAGGCTTGCCTTGGCGGACTCGTTGCGCTGCGTGATCGACGACACAATCGTCAGCTGTTAGCAATGAGCGAGCCACACGGCCAGCCTGGGCAAGGGGTGACACCCCTGCTGCCATGCCCTCATCGGTGGGAAAAACATGGACAATGAAACGAGAGAAATTATGGCATAATGAGCTGGGATGAGGCTATACAAGCTGAACAGTGTGGGCGGCAAAGCTAATGATGATGCATGCTACGCGAGGGCCAAATCACTAGGGGTGATTTTGAGCATTCGAAGTGCTTCGTCGCAGGCCCTCAAGGCGGCGGATGCGGGGCTGCATCCCGACGCCCAGGCTTGCCTTGGCGAACTCGTTGCGCAGCGTGATCGACGACCCGATCGTCGACCGTTAGCAATAAGCAAGCCACACGGCTAGCCTGGGCAAGGCGTGACACCCCTGCTGCCAAGGCCTCATCAGTCGAAAAAACGTAGGCAACGAAATGAGAAAAATCGTGGGATAATGAGCTGGGATGTGGCTACACAAGCTCGACGGTGTGGGCGGCAAAGCTAATGATGATGCATGCTACGCGAGGGCCAAATCACTGGGGGGATTTTGAGCATGCGGAGTGCTTCGTCGCAGCCCCTCGAGGTGGCAGATGCGGGGCTGGATCCCGACGTCCAGGCATGCCTTGGCGGACTCGTTGCGCAGCGTGATCAATGACACCATCGTCGAACTTTTGCAATGAGCGAGCCACACGGCCAGCCTGGGCAAGGTGTGACACCCCTGCGGCCATGGCCTCATCGGTAGGAAAAACATGGGCAATGAAATGAGAAAAATTATGGGATAATAAGCTGCGATGTGGCTAGACAAACTCGACGGTGTGGGCGGCGAAGTTAACGATGATGCTTGCTACTCGAGAGCCAAATCGCTGTGGGGATTTCGAGCATGCAGAGTGGTTTGTCGCAGGCCCTCGAGGCAGTGGATGCGGGTCTAGATCCCGACTCCCAGGCTTGCTTTGGCGGACTCGTTGCGTAGCGCGATCGACGACACGATCATCGGCCGTTAGCAATGAGCGAGCC
>JAJFZO010000105.1:137500-140000 GCA_021397835.1 Moringa oleifera
CGGTGGTGCGTGGCTGTGGCGGCCGATCAGTAGCCAATGGAGTGGGGAAAACGTGGGAAACGAAATCCGCTAAATTGTGGGCAACGAAATGAGAAAAATCATGGGATAATGAGCTGGGATGTGGCTACACAAGCTTGACAGTGTGGGCGGCGAAGCTAACGATAATGCATGCTACATGAGGGCCAAATTGCTGGGGGGATTTCAAGCATGCGGAGTGATTTGTCACAGGCCCTCGAGGCGATGGACGTAGGGTTGGATCCTGACGCCCAGGCTTGCCTAGACGGACTCGTTGCACAGTGCGATCGACGACACGATCGTTGACCGTTAGCAATGAGCGTGTCACACGGCCAGCCTGGTCAAGGCGTGACACCCCTACTGCCAAGGCCTCATCGGTGGGAAAAACGTGGGCAATGAAATGAGAAAAATTATGGGATAATGAGCTGAGATGTGGCTACACAAGTTCGACGGTGTGGGTGGCGAAGCTAACAATGATGCAAGCTACGCGAGGGCAAAATCGCTGGGGGGATTTTGAGTATGGGGAGTGCTTCGTCGCAGGCGCTCGAGGAAGCAGATGCGGGGTTGGAACTCGATGCCCAGGCTTGCCTAGGCGGACTCATTGTGCAGTGCGATCAACGACACGATCGTCGACCGTTAGCAATGAGCGAGCCACATGGCCAGCCTGGGCAAGGCGTGACACCCCTGCTGCCAAGGCCTCATCGATGGGAAAAACGTGGGCAACAAAATGAGAAAAATTATGGGATAATGAGCTGGGCTGTGGCTACACAAGCTCGATGGTGTGGGCGGTGAAGCTAACGATGATGCATGCTACGCGAGGGCCAAATCGTTGGGGGGAATTTCGAGCATGCGAAGTGCTTCGTCGTAGGCCCTTGAGGCGGCGGACGTGGGGTTGGATCCTGACGCTCAGGCTTGCCTAGGCGGACTCGTTGCGTAGTGCGATTGACGACACAATTGTCGGCTTTTAGCAATGAGTGAGCCACACAGCCAGCCTGGGCACCCCTGCTACCAAGGCCTCATCGATGGGAAAAACGTGGGCAACGAAGCGAGAATAATCATGGGATAATGAGCGGTGATGTGGCTAGACAAGCTCGATGGTGTGGGCGGCGAAGCTAACGATGATGCATGCTACATGAGGGCCACATCATTGGGGGGGATGTAGAGCATGCGGAGTGCTTCGTCGCAGGCCCTCGAGGCGACGGCCGTGGGGTTGGATCTCTACGCTCAGGCTTGCCTAGGCGAACTCGTTGCGCAGCGCGATCGACAACACGATTCTTGTTCGTTAGCAACGAGCGAGCCACACGGCCAGCCTGGGCACCGCTGCTGCCAAGGCCTCATCAGTGGGAAAAACGTGGGCAACGAAGCGAGAATAATCGTGGGATAATGAGCTGGGATGTGGCTAGACAAGCTCGATGGTGTGGGCGGCGAAGCTAATGATGACGCATGCTACGTGAGGGCCAAATCGTTGGGGGATTTTAAGCATACAGAATGCTTCGTCGCAGGCCCTTGAGGCAGCGGACGTGGGGTTGGATCTCGACGCTTAGGCTTGGCTAGAAGCGGACTTGCTGCGCAGCGCGATCGACGACACGATCGTCGATCGTTAGCAACGAGCGAGCCACATGGCCAGCCTGGGCACGTTGTGACACCCCTGCTGCCAAGGCCTCATCGGTGGGAAAAACGTGGGCAACAAAATGAGAAAAATCGTGGGATGATGAGCTGGGATGTGGCTACATAAGCACGACGGTGTGGGTGGTGAAGCTAACGATGATGCATGCTATGTGAGGGCCAAATCGCTAGGGGGATTTTGAGCATGTGGAGTGCATCATCACAGGCCCTCAAGGTGGCGGATGCGGGGCTGGATCTCGACGCCCAAGCTTGCCTAGGCGGACTCGTTGCGCAGCGTGATCGACGACACGATCGTCGGCCGTTAGCAACGAGCTAGCCACACGACCAGCCTGGGCACCCCTGCTGCCAAGGCCTCATAGGTGGGAAAAACGTGGGCAACGAAGCGAGAATAATCATGGGATAATAAGCTGGGATGTGGCTAGAAAAGCTTGATGGTGTGGGCGGCGAAGCTAATGATAATGCATGCTACATGAGGGCCAAATCGTTGGGGGGATTTGAAGCATGCGGAGTGCTTCGTCGCAGGCCCTCGAGGTGGCGGATGCGGGGCTGGATCCCGACGCCCAAGCTTGCCTAGGCGGACTCATTGCGCAGCGTGATCGACGACACGATCGTCGGTCGTTAGCAATGAGCGAGCCACACAGCTAGCTTGGGCAAGGTGTGACACCCCTGCTACCAAGGCCTCATCGGTGGGAAAAACGTGGGAAACGAAATGAGAAAAATTGTGGGATAATGAGCTGGGATGTGGCTACACAAGCTTGACGATGTGGGCGGCGAAGCTAACGATGATGCATGTTATGCGAGGGCCAAATCGTTGGGGGGAATTTTGAGCATGCGGAGTGCTTCATCGCAGGCCCTCGAG
>JAJFZO010000105.1:145000-160000 GCA_021397835.1 Moringa oleifera
CATGCCCTGGCATCCCCCAGCAGGCACGGCATGGGCTAAGTGCCCAGCGTGCGGTAGAGGTGGGCACGCCAGCAAGGCCACGGGTGCCCATCGCGAGCCAGCCCCCTCGTCCCCATCCCTGGACTTAGTGCCGGGCGAGCGAGCCAGAGGAGACATGTCGCATGGACCCTGGGCACAGAAGGCATGCTCAAACAGCCCCCAGATGGCATGGCATGGGCCAAGTGCCCAGCATGCGGCAGCGATGGGCGCACCAGCCAGGCCATGGGCTCCCATCGCGAGCCAGCCCCCTGGTCCCTGTCCCTCGACTAAGTGCCCAGTGAGTGAGCCAGGGGAGCGACATCGCATGGACCCTGGGCATGGAAGGCATGCCCCGGCAGCCCCGAGCAGGCACGGCATGGGCTAAGTGCCCTGCGTGCGGTAGAGATGGGCGCGCCAGCAAGGCCACGGGCGCCCATCGCGAGCCAGCCCCCTCGTCCCTGTCCCTCGACTTAGTGCCGGCCGAGCGAGCCAGGGGAGCCATGTCGCACGGACTCCAGGCATGGGAGGCATGCCCAGGCAGCCCCCAGCAAGAATGGCATGGGCCAAGTGCCTAGCATGCGGCAAAGGAGGGCACGTTGGCCAAGCCACAGGCGCCCATCGCGAGCCAGCCCCCTCGTCCCTGTCCCTCGACTAAGTGCCCAGTGAGCGAGCCAGGGGGGCTGGGTCACATGGACCCTTGGCACGGTTGGCATGCCCAGGCAGCCCCCAGCAGGCACGGCATGGGCTGCTCGCCCAGCGTGCAGCAGCGGTGCGCGCGCCAGCCAGACCGCGGGTGCCCATCGCGAGCCAGCCTCCACGTCCCTGTCTCTCAACTAAGTGCTCAGCGAGCGAGCCAGGGGGGCCGCGTCGCATGGACCCTGGGCACGTGTGGCATGCCCAGGCAGCCCCCAGCAGGTACGGCATTGGCTGCTCACCTAGCGTGCGGCAGCGGTGCGTGCGCCAGCCAGGCCGCGGGTTCCCATCGCGAGCCAGCCTCCACGTCCCTGTCCCTCGACCAAGTGCTCAGCGAGCAAGCCAGGGGGGCCGCATCGCATGGACCCTGGGCACGTGTGGCACGCCCAGGCAGCCCCCAGCAGGCACGGCATGGGCTGCTCGCCCAGCGTGCGGCAGCGGTTGGCGCGCCAGCCAGGCTGCGGGCGCCCATCGCGAGCCAGCCCCCCCTCCCCTCGTCCCCGCCCCTCGACTGACTACCCAGCGCGCGAGCCAGGGGTGCCGCGTCGCATGGTCCCTGGGCACGGGTTGCACGCCCAGGCAGTCCCCAGCAGGTACGGCATGGGCTGCTCACCCAGCGTACGGCAGTGGTGGGCGCGCCAGCCAGGCCGCGGGCGCCCATCGCGAACCAGGCCCCACGTCTTTGTCCCTCGACTAAGTGCCCAGCGAGTGAGACAGGGAGGCCGCGTCGCACAGACCTTGGGCACGGGAGGCATGCTCAGGCAGCCCCCAGTATGCACGACATGGCCCAAGTGCCCAGCGTGCTGCAGCAGTGGGCATGCCGGCCAGGCCACGGGCGCCCATCGCGAGCCAGCCCCCTCGACCCAGTCCCTCGACTAAGTGCCCAGCGAGCGAGCCAGGGGACCCACATTGCATAGATATTGGGCACAGAAGGCATGGCCAGGCAGCCCCAGTATGCACGGCATGGGCCAAGTTCCCAGTGTGCGGCAATGGTTGGCGCGCCAGCCAGGCCACGGGCGCCCATCGCGAGCTAGCCCCTTCGTCCCTGTCCCTCGGCTTAGTGCACAGCGAGCTAGCCAAAGAAGCCATGTCGCACGGACCCTGGGCACGAAAGGCAAGCCCAGGCATCCCCCAGCAGGTACGGCATGGGCCAAGTGCCCAGCATGCGGCAGCGGTGGGCGCACCAGCCAGGCCATGGGCTCACATCGCGAGCCAGCCCCCTGGTCCCTGTCCCTCGACTAAGTGCCCAGCGAGCAAGCCAGGGGAGCCACGTCGCATGGATCCAGGGCACGGAAGGCATGCCCCGGCAGCCCCCAGTAGGAACCGCATGGGCTAAGTGCCCAACGTGCGGCAGAGGTGGGCGCGCCAGCCAGGCCGCGGGCGCCCATCACGAGCCAGCCCCCTCGTCCTTGTCCCTCGACTTAGTGCCCAGCGAGTGAGCCAGGGGAGCCATGTCGCACAGACTCTGGCCACGGGAGGCATGCCCAGGCAGCCCCCAGCAAGCACGGAATGGGCCAAGTGCCCAGCATGCGGCAGAGGAGGGCGCGCCAGCCAGGCCACAGACACCAATCGCGAGCCAGCCCCCTCGTCCCTGTCCCTCGACTAAGTGCCCAGCGAGCAAGCTAGGGGGACTGCGTCACATGGACCCTGGGCATGGTTGGCACGCCCAGGCAGCCCCCAGCAGGCACGGCATGGGCTGCTCACCCAGCGTGTGGCAGCGGTGCGCGCGCCAGCCAGGCCGCGGGTGCCCATCGCGAGCCATCCTCCACGTCCCTGTCCCTCCATTAAGTGCTCAGCGAGCGAGACAGGGGGGCTGTGTCGCACAGACCCTGGGCACATGTGGAACGCCCAGCAAACCCCCAGCAGGCACGGCATTGGCTGCTTGCCCAGCGTGCGGCAACGGTGGGCGCGCCAGCCAGGCCGCGGGCACCCATCGCGAGCCAGCCCCCTCGTCCCCGCCCCTCGACTGACTGCCCAGCGCCCTAGCCAGGGGTGCCGCATCACACGGCTGGGCACGTGTGGCACGCCCAGGCAGCCCCCAGAAGGTACGGCATGGGCTGCTCACCAAGCGTGCGGCAGCGGTTGGCGCGCCAGCCAGGCCGCGGGCGCCCATCGCGAGCCAGCCCCCCCCCCCTCGTCCCCACCCTTCGACTGACTGCCCAGCGCGCGAGCCAGGGGTGCCGCATCGCATGGTCCCTGGGCATGGGTTGCACGCCCAGGCAATCCCCAGCAGGCACGGCATGGGCTGCTTGCCCAGCGTGCGGCAGCGGTGGGCGCACCGACCAGGCCGCGGGCGCCCATCGTGAACCAGCCCCCACGTCTCTGTCCCTCGACTAAGTGCCCAGCGAGCGAGACAGGGGAGCCGCGTCGCACAGACCTTGGGCACGGGAGGCATGCTCAGGCAGCCACCAGTATGCAAGACATGGCCCAAGTGCCCAGCGTGCTGCAGCAGTAGGCATGCCAGCCAGGCCACGGGCGCCCATCGCGAGCCAGCCCCCTCGACCCTGTCCCTCGACTAAGTGCCCAGCGAGCGAGCCAGGGGACCCACATTGCATAGATATTGGGCACGGAAGGCATGCCCAGGCAGCCCCCAGCAGGCACGGCATGGGCCAAGTGCCAAGCATGCGGCAGCGGTGGGCGCACCAGCCAGGCCACGGGCTCCCATCGCGAGCTAGCCCCCTGGTCCCTGTCCCTCGACCAAGTGCCCAGCGAGCAAGCCAGGGGAGCCACGTCGCATGGATCCTGGGCATAGGAGGCATGCCCCAGCAGCCCCCAGTGGGAACGGCAGGGGCTAAGTGCCCAGCGTGCGGCAGAGGTGGGCGCGCCAGCCAGGCCGCGGGCGCCCATCACGAGCCAGGCCCCTCATCCCTGTCCCTCGACTTAGTGCCCAGCGAGCTAGCCAGGGGAGCCATGTCGCATGGATTTTGGCCATGCGAGGCATGCCCAGGCAGCCCCCAGCAAGCACGGAATGGGCCAAGTGCCCAGCATGCGGCAGAGGAGGGCGCGCCAGCCAGGCCACAGACATGCATCGCGAGCCAGCCCCCTCGTCCCTGTCCCTCGACTAAGTGCCCAGCGAGCGAGCTAGGGGGGCTGCATCACATGGACCCTAGGCATGGTTGGCATGCCCAGGCAGCCCCCAGCAGGCACGGCATGGGCTGCTCGCCCAGCGTGCGGCAGCGGTGAACGCGCCAGCCAGGCCGCGGGTGCCTATCGCGAGCCATCCTCCACGTCCCTGTCCCTCCACTAAGTGCTCAGCGAGCGAGACAGGGGGGCCGCGTTGCACAGACCCTGGGCACGTGTGGAACACCCAGCCAGCCCCCAGCAGGCACGGCATGGGCTGCTTGCCCAGCGTGCGGCAGCAGTGGGCGCGCCAGCCAGGCCGCGGGCACCCATCGCGAGCCAGCCCCCTCGTCCCAGCCCCTCGACTGACTGCCCAGCGCGCTAGCCAGGGGTGCTGCATCACATGGCTGGGCATGTGTGGCACGCCCAGGCAGCCCCCAGCAGGCACGGCATGGGCTGCTTGCCCAGCGTGCGGCAGCGGTGGGCGCGCCAGCAAGGCCGCGGGCGCCCATCGCGAACCAGCCCACACTTGCCTGTCCCTCGACTAAGTGCCCAGCGAGCGAGCCAGGGGAGCTGCATCGCACAGACCCCGGGCATGGGTGGCATGACCAGGCAGCCCCCAGTATGCACGGCCTGGGCCAAGTGCCCAGCTTGCGGAAGCAGTGGGCGCGCCATCCAGTCCACTGGCGCCCATCGCGAGCCAACACCCTAGACCCTGTCCCTCGATTAAGTGCCCAGCGAGCGAGCCAGAGGACCCACGTCACATAGATCCTGGGCACGGACGGCATTCCCAGGCAGCCCTAGTATGCACGGCATGTGCCAAGTGCCCAACGTGCCGCAGCGGTGGGCGCACCAGCCAGGCCACGGGCGCCAATCGCGAGCCAGCCCCCTCGTCCATGTCCCTCGACTAAGTGCCTAGCGAGCGAGGCAGGGGAGCCACGTCGCACAGATCCTGGGCACGAGAGGCATGACCAGGCAGCCCCCAGTATGCTCGGCATGGGCCAAGTCCCCAGCGTGTGGCAGCAGTGGGCGCGCCAGCCAGGCCACAGCCGCCCATCGCGAGCCAGCCCCCTGGTCCTTGTCCCTCGACTAAGTGCCAAGCGAGCAAGCCAGGGTAGCCACGTCGCACGGACCCTGGGCACGGGAGGCCTGCCCCAGCAGCCCCCAGCAGGCACGGCATGGGCCAAGAGCCCAGCGTGCGGTAGAGGTGGGTGCGCCAGCTAGACCACGGGCGCCCATCGCGAGCCAGCCCCCTCGTCCCTGCCCCTCGACTGACTGCCCAGCGTGCGAGCCAGGGTGGTCGCGTCGCACAGACCCTGGGCACGGGTGGCATGCCTAGGCAGCCCCCAGTGGGCCCGGCATGGGCTGCTCACCCAGCGTGCGGCAGCGGCGGGCCCGCCAGCCAGGCCGTGGGCGTCCATCGCGAGCTAGCCCCCTCGTCCCTGCCCCTCGACTGACTGCCCAGCGTGCGAGCCAGGGGTGCCACGTCGGACAGACCCTGGGCATGGGTGGAACGCCCAGGCAGCCCCCAGCAGGCACGGCATGGGCGAAGTGCCCAGCATGCGGCAGAGGAGGGCGCGCCAGCCACGCCACAGGCGCCCATCGCTAGCCAGCCCCCTCGTCCCTGTCCCTCGACTAAGTGCCCAGCGAGCGAGCCAAGGGAGCCGTGTCGCACAGATCCTGGGCACGGGAGGCATGACCAGGCAGCCCCCAGTATGCTCGGCATGGGCCAAGTCCCCAGCGTGTGGCAGCAGTGGGCGCGCCAGCCAGGCCACAGCCGCCCATCGCGAGCCAGCCCCCTGGTCCTTGTCCCTCGACTAAGTGCCAAGCGAGCAAGCCAGGGTAGCCACGTCGCACGAACCCTGGGCACGGGAGGCCTGCCCCAGCAGCCCCCAGCAGGCATGGCATGGGCCAAGAGCCCAGCGTGCGGTAGAGGTGGGTGCGCCAGCTAGACCACGGGCGTCCATCGCGAGCCAGCGCCCACTTCCCTGTCCCTCGACTAAGTGCCCAGCGAGCGAGCCAGGAGGGCTGCGTCTCACGGACCCTGGGCACATGTGGCACGCCCAGGTAGCCCCAAGCAGGCACGGCATGGGCACCTCGCCCAGTGTGCGGCAGCGTTGGGCACACCAGCCAGGCCGCGGGCGCCCATCGCGAGCCAGCCCCCATGTCCTCGTCCCTCGACTAAGTGCCCAGCGAGCGAGCCAGGGGAGCCGCGTCGCACAGATCCTGGGCATGGGAGGCATGCCCAAACAGCCCCCAGTATGCATGGCATGGGCCAAGTGCCCAGCGTGCGGCAGCAGTGGGCGCGCCAGCCAGGCCACGGGCGCCCATCGCGAGCCAGCCCCCTCGTCCCTGTCCCTCGACAAAGTGCCCAGTGAGCGAGCCAGGGGAACCATGTCGCACAGATCCTTGGCACAGGAGGCATGCCCAGGCCGCCCCCAGTATGCACGGCATGGGCCAAGTGCCCATCGTGCGGCAGCGGTGGGCGCGCCAGCCAGGCCACAGGCGCCCATCGCTAGCCAGCCCCCTCGTCCCTGTCCCTCGACTAATTGCCCAGCGAGCGAGCCAGGGGAGCCGCGTCGCACAGATCCTGGGCACGGGAGGCATGACCAGGCAGCCCCTAGTATGCTCGGCATGGGCCAAGTGCCCAGCGTGCGGCAGCGGTGGGCGCACCAGCCAGGCCATGGGCTCCCATCGCGAGCCAGCCCCCTGGTCCCTGTCCCTCGACTAAGTGCCCAGTGAGCGAGCCAGGGTAGCCACGTCGCACTTACCCGGGGCAGCCCCCAGCAGGCACGGCATGGGCCAAGTGCCCAGCGTGTGGTAGAGGTGAGCGCGCCAGCCAGGCCGCGGGCGCCCATCGCAAGCCAGCCCCCATGTCCCTGTCCCTCGACGTAGTGCCCAGCGAGCGAGCCAGGGGGGAAAAGTCACACGGACCCTGGGCACGAGTGGCACGCCCAGGCAGTCCCCAGCAGGCACGGCATGGGCTGCTAGCCTAGCATGCGGAAGCGGTGGGCGCGCCAGCCAGGCTGCCGGCGGCCATCGCGAACCAGCCCCCACATCCCTGTCCCTCGACTAAGTGACTAGCGAGCGAGCCAGGGGAGCCGTGTCGCACAGACTCTGGGCATGGGTGGCATGCTCAGGCAGCCCCCAGTATGCACGGCATGGCCCAAGTGCCCAGCGTGCGGCAGCAGTGTGCGCGCCAGCCAGGCCACGGGCGCCCATCGCGAGCCAGCCCCCTCGACCCTGTCCCTCGACTAACTGCCCAGCGAGCGAGCCAAGGGACCCACATCGCATAGATCCTGGGCACAGAAGGCATGCTTAGGCAGTCCCAGTATGCATGGCATGGGCCAAGTGCCCAGCGTGCTGCAGCGGTTGGCGCACCAGCCAGGCCACGGGCGCCCATCGCGAGCCAGCCCCCTCGACCCTGTCCCTCGACTAACTGCCCAGTGAGCGAGCCAGGGGACCCACATCGCATAGATCCTGGGCACGAAAGGCATGCTTAGGCAGTCCCAATATGCATGGCATGGGCCAAGTGCCCAGCGTGCTGCAGCGGTTGGCGCGCCAGCCAGGCCACGGGCGCCCATCGCGAGCCAGCCCCCTCGACCCTGTCCCTCGACTAAGTGCCCAGCGAGCGAGCCAGGGGACCCACGTTGCATAGATCCTGGGCACAGAAGGCATGCCCAGGCAGCCCCATTATGCACGGCATGGGCCAAGTTCCCAGCATGCGGCAGCGGTGGGCGCGCCAGCCAGGCCACGGGCGCACATCATGAGCCAGCCCCCATGTCCCAGTCCCTCAACTAAGTGCCCAACGAGCGAGCCAGGGGTGCTGCATTGCATGGACCCTGGGCACGTGTGGCACGTCCAGGAAGCCCCCAGCAGGCACGGCATGGGCCAAGTCCACAGCATGTGGCAGCGGTGGGTGCACCACCCAGGCCACGGGGTCCCATCGCGAGCCAGCCCCCTGGTCCCTGTCCCTCGACTAAGTGCCCATCGAGCGAGCCAGGGTAGCCACGTTGCACGGAACCTAGGCACGGGAGGCATGCCCCAGCAACCCCCAGCAGGCACGGCATGGGCCAAGTGCCTGGCGTGTGGTAGAGGTGGCAGCGCCAGCCAGGCCATGGGCGCCCATCGCGAGCCAGCCCCCTCGTCCCTGCCCCTCGACTTACTGCCCAGCATGTGAGCCATGGGTGCCACGTCGCAGGGACCCTGGGCACGGGTGGCACACCCAGGCAGACCCCAGTAGGCACGGCATGGGCTGCCCGCCCGGCGTGCGGCAGCGGTGGGCGCGCCAGCCACGCCACTGGTGCCCATCGCGAGCCAGCCCCCTTGTCCCTGCCCCTCGACTGACTGCCCAGCGTGCGAGCCAGGGGTGCCGCGTCCCATGGACCCTGGGCACGGGTGATACGCCCAAACAGCCCCAAGCAGGCACGATATCGGCTGCTCGCCCAGCGTACTGCAGCCGGGGGCGCACCAGCCAGGCTGCTGGCGCCCATCGCGAACCGGTGCCCTCCTCCCTGCCCCTCGACTGACTGCCCAGCGTGCGAGCCAGGGGTGCCGCGTCAGATGGACCCTGGGCACAGGTGGCACGCCCATCGTGAGCCAGTGCCCACGTCCCTGTCCCTCGACTAAGTGCCCAGTGAGCGAGCCAGGGGAGCCGCGTTGCATGGTCCCTGGGCACGGGTGGCACGCCCAGGAAGCTCCCAGCAAGCACGGCATGGGCCAAGTGCCCAGCATGTGGCAGCTGTGGGTGCACCAGCCAGGCCACGGGGTCCCATCGCGAGCCAGCCCCCTGGTCCCTGTCCCTCGACTAACTGCGCAGCGAGCGAGCGAGCCAGGGGACCCACATCGCCTAGATCCTGGGCACGGAAGGTATGCTTAGGCAGTCCCAGTATGCATGGTATGGGCCAGGTGCCCAGCGTGCTGCAGCGGTTGGCGCGCCAGCAAGGCCACGGGCGCCCATCGCGAGCCAGCCCCCTCGACCCTGTCCCTCGGCTAAGTGGCCAGCGAGCGAGCTAGGGGACCCACGTTGCATAGATCCTGGGCACAGAAGGCATGCCCAGGCAGCCCCATTATGCACGGCATGGGCCAAGTGCCCAGCGTGCGGCAGTGGTGGGCGCACCAGCCAGGCCGCGGGTGCCCATCACGAGCAAGCCCCAATGTCCCTGTCTCTCGACTAAGTGATCAGCTATCGAGCCAGGGGGGCCGCGTCGCACTAACCCTGGGCATGTGTGGCACGACCAGGAAGCCCCCAGCAGGCACGGCATGGGCTGCTCGCCCAGCGTGCGGCAGCGGTAGGCGCGCCAGCCAGGCCGCGGGTGCCCATCGCGAGCAAGCCCCCACGTCCCTGTCCCTCGACTAAGTGATCAGCGAGCTAGCCAGGGGGGCCGCGTCGCACGGACCCCGGGCATGTGTAGCACGCCCAAGAAGCCCCCAGCAGGCACAGCATGGGCTGCTTGCCCAACGTGCGGCAGCGGTGGGAGCGCTAGCCGGGCCGCTGGCGCCCATCACGAGCCAGCCTCCTCGTCCCCACCCCACGACTGACTGCCCAGCGCGCGAGCCAGGGGAGCCGTGTCGCACAGACTCTGGGCATGGGTGGCATGCTCAGGCAGCCCCCAGTATGCACGGCATGGCCCAAGTGCCCAGCGTGCGTCAGCAGTGTGCGCGCCAGCCAAGCCACGGGTGCTCATCGTGAGCCAGCCCACTCGACCCTGTCCCTCGACTAACTGCCCAGCGAGCGAGCCAAAGGACCCACATCGCATAGATCCTGGGCACGGAAGGCATGCTTAGGCAGTCCCAGTATGCATGGCATGGGCCAAGTGCCCAGTGTGCTGCAGCGGTTGGCGCGCCAGCCAGGCCACGGGCGCCCATCGCGAGCCAGCCCCCTCGACCCTGTCCCTCGACTAACTGCCCAGCGAGCGAGCCAAGGGACCCACATCGCATAGATCCTGGGCACGGAAGGCATGCTTAGGCAGTCCCAGTATGCATGGCATGGGCCAAGTGCCCAGCGTGCTGCAGCGGTTGGCGCGCCAGCCAGGCCACGGGCGCCCATCGCGAGCCAGCCCCCTCGACCCTGTCCCTCGACTAACTGCCCAGCGAGCGAGCCAGGGGACCCACATCGCATAGATCCTGGGCACGAAAGGCATGCTTAGGCAGTCCCAGTATGCGTGGCATGGGCCAAGTGCCCAGCGTGCTGCAGCGGTTGGCGCGCCAGCCAGGCCACGGGCGCCCATCGTGAGCCAGCCCCCTCGACCTTGTCCCTCGACTAAGTGGCCAGCGAGCGAGCCAGGGGACCCACATTGCATTGATCTTGGGCACAGAAGGCATGCCCAGGCAGCCCCATTATGCACGGCATAGGCCAAGTTCCCAGCATGCGGCAGCGGTGGGCGCGCCAGCCAGGCCACGGGCGCACATCGCGAGCCAGCCCCCACGTCCCAGTCCCTCAACTAAGTGCCCAACGAGCGAGCCAGGGGTGCTGCGTTGCATGGACCCTGGGCACGTGTGGCACGTCCAGGAAGCCCCCAGCAGGCACGGCATGGGCCAAGTCCATAGCATGTGGCAGCGGTGGGTGCATCACCCAGGCCACGGGGTCCCATCGCGAGCCAGCCCCTGGTCCCAGTCCCTCGACTAAGTGCCCATCGAGCGAGCCAGGGTAGCCACGTTGCACGGAACCTAGGCAAGGGAGGCATGCCCCAGCAACCCCCAGCAGGCACGGCATGGGCCAAGTGCTTGGCGTGTGGTATAGGTGGCAGCGCCAGCCAGGCCACGGGCGCCCATCGCAAGCCAGCCCCCTCGTCCCTGCCCCTCGACTTACTGCCCAGCATGTGAGCCATGGGTGCCACGTCGCAGGGACCCTGGGCAAAGGTGGCACACCCAGGCAGACCCCAGTAGGCATGACATGGGCTGGCCGCCCGGCGGGCGGCAGCGGTGGACGCGCCAGCCACGCCACGGGCGCCTATCGCGAGCCAGCCCCTCGACTGACTGCCCAGAGCGCGAGCCAGGGGTGTCGCGTCCCATGGACCCTGGGCACAGGTGATACGCCCAAACAGCCCCAAGTAGGCACGGTATCAGCTGCTCACCCAGCGTGCTGCAGCCGGGGGCGCACCAGCCAGGCCGTTGGTGCCCATCGCGAACCGGCGCCCTCATCCCTGCCCCTCGACTGACTGCCCAGCGTGCGAGCCAGGGGTGCCGCGTCACATGGACCCTGGGCACAGGTGGCACGCCCATCGTGAGTCAGTGCCCACGTCCCTGTCCCTCGACTAAGTGCCCAGCGAGCGAGCCAGGGGAGCCATGTTGAATGGTCCCTGGGCACGGGTGGCACGCCCAAGAAGCCCCCAGCAAGCACGGCATGGGCCAAGTGCCCAGCCTGTGGCAGCTGTGGGTGCACCAGCCAGGCCACGGGGTCCCATCGCGAGCCAGCCCCCTGGTCCCTGTCCCTCGACTAAGTGCCCAGCGAGCGAGCGAGCCAGGGTAGCCACGTCACACAGACCCTGGGCACGCGAGGCATGCCCCAGCAGCCCCCAGCAGGCATGGCATGGGCCAAGTAACTAGCGTGTGGTAGAAGTGGGCGCGCCAGCCAGCCCCATCGTCCCTACCCCTTGATTGACTGCCCAGCGTGCGAGCTAGGGTAACCGCGTTGCACGGACCCTGGGAACGGTTGGCTCACCCAGCAACCCCCAGTAGGCACGGCATTGGCTGCTCGCCCAGCGTGCGGCAGCGGTGGGCATGCCAAAAAAGGCCGCGGGCGCCAATCGCGAGCCAGCGCCCACGTCCCTGTCCCTCAACTAATTGCCCAGCGAGCGAGCCAGGGGAGCAGCGTTGCATGGACCCTGGGCTTGGGTGGTATGCCCAGGAAGCCCCCAGCAAGCACGGCATGGGCCAAGTGCCCAGCATGTGGCAGCGGTGGGTGCACCAGCCAGGCCACGGGGTCCCATCGCGAGCCAGACCCCTGGTCCCTGTCCCTCGAATAAGTGCCCAGCGAGCGAGCCAGGGTAGCCACGTCGCACAGACCCTGGGCACGCGACGCATGCCCCAGCAGCCCCCAGCAGGCCCAGCATGGGCCAAGTGCCCTGTGTGTGGTAGAGGTGGGCGCACCAACCAGGCCACGGGCGCCCATCGCGAACCAGCCCCATCGTCCCTACCCCTCGACTGACTGCCCAGCGTGCGAGCCAGGGTAGCTACGTCGCACGGACCCTGGGAATGGGTGGCTCGCCCAGCAGCCCCCAACAGGCACAGCGTGGGCTACTCGCCCAACGTGCGGCCGCGGTGGGCGCACCAGCCAGGCCACAGGCCCTCATCGTGAACCAGCCCCCTCCTCCCTACCCCTCAACTAACTGCCTAGCGTCCGAGCCAGGGTTGCCGTGTTGCACGGACCCTAGCCACGGGTGGCACGCGCAGGTAGCCCCCAGCAGGCATGGCATGGGCTGCTCGCCCAGCTTGAGGCAGCGGTGGGCGCGCCAGCCAGGCCGCGGGCATCCATAGCGAGCCAGCCCCCTCGACTGACTGCCCAACGTGCAAGCCAGGGGTACCGCGTCGCACGGACCCTGGGCACGGGTGGCACACCCAGGCAGCCCCCATCAGGCATAGCGTGGGCCAAGTGCCCAGCGTGCAGCAGCGGTGGGCGCGCTAGCCAGGCCGCGGGCGCCCATCGCCAGCCAGGCCCCTCGTCCCTGCTCCCCGACTGACTGCCCAGCGCGCGAGCCAGGGGTGCTGCGTCGCACGGACCCTGGGCACGAATGGCACACCCAGGCAGCCCCAAGAAGGCACGGCATGGGCTGCTCGCCCAGCGTGCGGCAGAGGTGGGTGCACCAGCCAGGCCGCAGGCCCCCATCGCGAACCAGCCCCCCCCTCTCTTCCCCTCAATTGACTGCCCAGCGTGCGAGCCAGGGGTGCCACGTTGCATGGACCCTGGCCACAGGTGGCATGCCCAGGCAGCCCCCAGCAGGCATGGCATGGGCTGTTCGCCCAGCGTGCGGTAGCGGTGGGCGCGCCACTCAGGCCGCGGGCGTCCATCACAAGCCAGCCCCCTCGACTAACTGCCCAGCGTGCAAACCAGGGGTGCCGCGTTGCACGGACCCTGGGCATGGGTGGCACACCCAGGCAGCCCCCAGCAGGCACGCCATGGGCCAAGTGCCCTGCGTGCGGCAGCGGTGGGTGTGCCAACCAGGCCACAGGTGCCCATGGCGAGCCAGCTACCTCATCCCTGTCCCTCGACTAAGTGCCCAGCGAGCGAGCCAGGGGAGCTACGTCGCACGGACCCTGGGCACGAGAGGCATGCCCCGGCATCCCCCAACAGGCACGGCATGGGCCAAGTGCCCAGCGTGCTGTAGAGGTGAGCGCGCCAGCAAAGCCAAGGGCGCCCATCGCGAGCCAACCCCCTCGTCCCTGTCCCTCGACTTTGTGCCCAGCCAGCGAGCCAGGGGCGCTGTGTCGCACGGACTTTGGTCACAGGAGGCATGCCCAGGCAGCCCCCAGCAGGCACGGCACGGGTGAAGTGCCTAGCGTGCGGCAGAGGAGGGCACACCAGCCAGGCCACAGGTGCCCATCGCGAGCCAGCCCCCTCGTCCCTGTCCCTCGACTAAGTGCCCAGCGAGCGAGCCAGGGGGGCCACGTCGCACGGACCCTGGGCACGATTGGCACGCCCAAGCAGCCCCCAGTAGGCACGGTATGGGCTGCTCGCCCAGTGTACGGCTGCGGTGGGCGCGCCAGCCATGCTGTAGGCACCTATTGCAAGCCAGCCCCCACGTCCCTGTCTCTCGACAAAGTGCCCAGCGAGCAAGCCAGGGGGGCCGCATCGCACGGACCCTGGGCATAGGTGACCCAGCCAGGCAGGCCCCAGCTGGTACGGCATGGGCTGCTCGCGCAGCGTGAGGCAGTGCTGGGTGCGCTCGCCAGGCCGCGGGCGCCCATCGCGAGCCAGACCCCACGTCCTTGTCCCTCGACTAAGTGCCCAGCGAGCGAGCCAGGGGGACCACGTCGCACTGACCCTGGGCACGGTGGCACGCCCAGGGAGCCCCCAGCAGGCACGGCATGATGAGCTGGGATGTGGCTACACAAGCTCGATGGCGTGGGCGGCGAAGCTAATGATGATGCATGCTATGCGTGGGCCAAATCGCTTGGGGGATTTTGAGCATGCGGAGTGCTTCGTCGCAGGCCCTCGAGGTGGTGGAAGTCGGGTTTGATCCCGACGCTCAGGCTTGCCTAGGCCAACTCATTGCGCAGCGCGATCGATGACATGATCGTCGATCGTTAGCAACGAGCAAGCCACACGGCCAGCCTGGGCAAGGTGTGACACCCCTGTTGCCAAGGCCTCATCGGTGGGAAAAACGTGGGCAACGAAATGAGAGAAATTGTGGGATAATGAGTTGGGATGTGGCTAGAAAAACTAGACGGTGTGGGTGGCGAAGCTAACGATGATGCATGCTATGCGAGGGCCAAATCATTGGGGGGATTTCGAGCATGCGGAGTGCTTCGTAGCAGTCCCTTAAGACGGCGGATGCGGGGCTGGATCCCGACACCTAGGCTTGCCTAGGCGGACTCGTTGCACAGAGCGATCGATGACACGATCATCGGTTGTTAGCAATGACACATGGCCAGCCTGGGCAACGCGTGACACCCCTGCTGCCAAGGCCTCATCGGTGGGAACAACGTGGGCAACGAAATGAGAAAAATCGTGGGATAATGAGCTAGGATGTGGCTACACAAGCTCATCGGTGTGGGCGACGAAGCTAACGATGATGCATGCTACGCGAGGGCCAAATCATTGGGGCAAATTTGGAGCATGCAGAGTGCTTCATCGCAGGCCCTCGAGGTGGTGGACATGGGGTTGGATCCCGACGCTCAGGCTTGCCTAGGCGGACTTGTTGCGTCGCGTGATCGATGACACGATCGTCGACCGTTAGCAATGAGTGAGCCACACGGCCAGCCTGGGCACCCCTCCTGCCAAGGCCTCATCGATGGGAAAAACATGGGCAACGAAGCGAGAATAATCGTGGGATAATGAGCTAGGATGTGGCTAGACAAGCTCGATGGTGTGGGCGGCGAAGCTAATGATGATGCATGCTACGTGAGGGCCAAATTATTAGGGGGATTTCGAGCATGCGGAGTGCTTCGTCGCAGGCCCTCAAGGCGGCAGACGTGGGGTTGGATTTTGATGCTCAGGCTTGCCTAGGCGGACTCATTGCGCAGTGCGATCGACAACACGATCGTCGGCCATTAGCAACGAGCGAGCCA
>JAJFZO010000105.1:167500-185000 GCA_021397835.1 Moringa oleifera
GTAGCCAACAGACTGGAGAAAACGTGGGAAACGAAATCCACTAAATTGAGGGTAACAAAATGAGAAAAATCGTGGGATAAAGAGCCGGGGTGTGGCTACACAAGCTCGACGGTGAGTGCGGCGAAGATAACGATGAAGCATGCTACGCGACGGCCAAATCGCTGGGGGGATTTCGAGCATGCGGAGTGCTTCGTCTCAGGCCCTCGAGGTGACAGATGCGGGGCTGGATCCCGATGCCCAGGCTTGCCTTGGCGGACTCGTTGCGCAGCACGATCGACGACACGATCGTCGGCCGTTAACAATGAGCAAGCCACATGGCCAGCCTGGGCAAGCTGTGACACCCCTGCTGCCAAGGCCTCATCGGTGGGAAAAACGTGGGCAACAAAATGAGAAAAATCGTGGGATAATGAGCTAGGATGTGGCTACACAAGCTCGACGGTGTGGGTGACGAAGCTAATCATCATGCATGCTACACGAGGGCCAAATCGCTGGGGAGATTTTGAGCATGTGGAGTGCTTCGTCGCAGGTCCTCAAGGTGGCAGATGGTTGGCTGGATCCCGATGCCCAAGCTTGCCTAGGCGGACTCGTTGCGCAGCGCAATCAACTACACAATCGTCGGGCGTTAGCAATGAGCGAGCCACACGGCCAGCCTGGGCAAGGCGTGACACCCCTGCTGCCATGGCCAAATTGGTTGGAAAAACATGGGCAATGAAATGAGAGAAATTGTGGGATAATGAGCTTGGATGTGGCTAGACAAACTCGACGGTGTGGGCGGCGAAGTTAACGATGATGCATGCTACACGAGGGCCAAATCACTGTGGGGATTTTGAGCATGCGCAGTGTTTCATCGCAGGCCCTCGAGGTGGCGGATGCGAGGCTGGATCCCGATGCCTAGGGTTGCCAAGGCGGACTCATTGTGCAGTGCGATTGATGATACGATCGTCGGCTGTTAACAATGAGCGAGCCACATGGCCAGCCTAGGTAAGGCATGACACCCCTGCTGCCAAGGCCTCATCGGTGGGAAAAACGTGGGCAACGAAATGAGAGAAATCGTGGGATAATGAGCTGGGATGTGGCTACACAAGCTCGACGGTGTGGACGGCGAAGCTAATGATGATGCATGCTACGCGAGGGCCAAATCGCTGGGGGGATTTTGAGCATGCGGAGTGGTTCGTCACAGGCCTTCGAGGCGGCAGATTCAGGGCTGGATCTCGACGCCCAGACTTACCTAGGCGAACTCGTTGCGCAGCGCGATTGACGACACGATCGTCGACCGTTAGCAATGAGTGAGCCAGAGGACCAGCCTGGGCAAGGCGTGACACCCCTGCTGCCAAGGCCCCATCGGTGGAAAAAATGTGGGCAGCGAAATGAGAGAAATTGTGGGATAATGAGCAGGGATGTGGCTACTCAAACTCGACGGTGTGGGCGACGAAGCTAACGATGATGCATGCTACGCAAGGGCCAAATCACTGAGGGGATTTCGAGCATGCAGATTGCTTCGTCGCAGGCGCTCGAGGCGGCATATGCTGGGTTGGATCCCGACGCCCAGTCTTACCTAGGCGGACTCGTTGCGCAGTGCGATCAACGACACGATCGTCGGGCGTTAGCAATGAGCGAGCCACACGGCCAGCCCGGGCAAGGCGTGACACCCCTCCTACCATGGCCTCATCGGTGGGAAAAATATAGGCAATGAAATGAGAGAAATTGTTGGATAATGAGCTGGAATGTGGCTACACAAGCTCAACAGTGTGGGCGGCGAAGCTAATGAAGATGCATGCTACGCGGGGGCCAAATTGCTGGCGTGATTTTGAGCACGAGGAGTGCTTCGACGCAGGCCCTTAAAGTGGCAGAGGCATGGTTGGATCCCGACTCCCAGGCTTGCTTAAGCGGACTCGTTGCACAGCGCGATCAACGAAACGATCGTCAGGCGTTAGCAATGAGCGAGCCACACGGCCAGCCTGGGCAAGGCGTGACACCCCTGCTGCCATGGCCAAATCGGTTGGAAAAACATGGGCAATGAAATGAGAGAAATTGTGGGATAATGAGCTTGGATGTGGCTAGACAAACTCGACGGTGTGGGCGGCGAAGTTAACAATGATGCATGCTACACGAGGGCCAAATCACTGTGGGGATTTTGAGCATGCGCAGTGTTTCATCGCAGGCCCTCGAGGTGGCGGATGCGGGGCTGGATCCCGATGCCTAGGGTTGCCAAGGCGGACTCATTGTGCAGCGCGATTGATGATACGATTGTCGGCTGTTAACAATGAGCGAGCCACATGGCCAGCCTAGGTAAGGCGTGACACCCCTGCTGCCAAGGCCTCATCGGTGGGAAAAACGTGGGCAACGAAATGAGAGAAATCGTGGGATAATGAGCTGGGATGTGGCTACACAAGCTCGACGGTGTGGACGGCGAAGCTAATGATGATGCATGCTACGCGAGGGCCAAATCGCTGGGGGGATTTTGAGCATGCGGAGTGGTTCGTCACAGGCCTTCGAGGCGGCAGATTCAGGGCTGGATCTCGACGCCCAGACTTACCTAGGCGGACTCGTTGCGCAGCGCGATTGACGACACGATCGTCGACCGTTAGCAATGAGTGAGCCAGAGGACCAGCCTGGGCAAGGCGTGACACCCCTGCTGCCAAGGCCCCATCGGTGGAAAAAATGTGGGCAGCGAAATGAGAGAAATTGTGGGATAATGAGCAGGGATGTGGCTACTCAAACTCGACGGTGTGGGCGACGAAGCTAACGATGATGCATGCTACGCAAGGGCCAAATCACTGAGGGGATTTCGAGCATGCAGATTGCTTCGTCGCAGGCGCTCGAGGCGGCATATGCTGTGTTGGATCCCGACGCCCAGTCTTACCTAGGCGGACTCGTTGCGCAGTGCGATCAACGACACGATCGTCGGGCGTTAGCAATGAGCGAGCCACACGGCCAGCCCGGGCAAGGCGTGACACCCCTCCTACCATGGCCTCATCGGTGGGAAAAATATAGGCAATGAAATGAGAGAAATTGTTGGATAATGAGCTGGAATGTGGCTACACAAGCTCAACAGTGTGGGCGGCGAAGCTAATGAAGATGCATGCTACGCGGGGGCCAAATTGCTGGCGTGATTTTGAGCACGAGGAGTGCTTCGACGCAGGCCCTTAAAGTGGCAGAGGCATGGTTGGATCCCGACTCCCAGGCTTGCTTAAGCGGACTCGTTGCACAGCGCGATCAACGAAACGATCGTCAGGCGTTAGCAATGAGCGAGCCACACGGCCAGCCTGGGCAAGGCGTGACACCCCTGCTGCCATGGCCAAATCGGTTGGAAAAACATGGGCAATGAAATGAGAGAAATTGTGGGATAATGAGCTTGGATGTGGCTAGACAAACTCGACGGTGTGGGCGGCGAAGTTAACGATGATGCATGCTACACGAGGGCCAAATCGCTGTGGGGATTTTGAGCATGCGCAGTGTTTCATCGCAGGCCCTCGAGGTGGCGGATGCGGGGCTGGATCCCGATGCCTAGGGTTGCCAAGGCGGACTCATTGTGCAGCGCGATTGATGATACGATTGTCGGCTGTTAACAATGAGCGAGCCACATGGCCAGCCTAGGTAAGGCGTGACACCCCTGCTGCCAAGGCCTCATCGGTGGGAAAAACGTGGGCAACGAAATGAGAGAAATCGTGGGATAATGAGCTGGGATGTGGCTACACAAGCTCGACGGTGTGGACGGCGAAGCTAATGATGATGCATGCTACGCGAGGGCCAAATCGCTGGGGGGATTTTGAGCATGCGAAGTGGTTCGTCACAGGCCTTCGAGGCGGCAGATTCAGGGCTGGATCTCAACGCCCAGACTTACCTAGGCGAACTCGTTGCGCAGCGCGATTGACGACACGATCGTCGACCGTTAGCAATGAGTGAGCCAGAGGACCAGCCTGGGCAAGGCGTGACACCCCTGCTGCCAAGGCCCCATCGGGGGAAAAAATGTGGGCAGCGAAATGAGAGAAATTATGGGATAATGAGCAGGGATGTGGCTACTCAAACTCGACGGTGTGGGCGACGACGCTAACGATGATGCATGCTACGCAAGGGCCAAATCACTGAGGGGATTTCGAGCATGCAGAGTGCTTCGTCGCAGGCGCTCGAGGCGGCATATGCTGGGTTGGATCCCGACGCCCAGTCTTACCTAGGCGGACTCGTTGCGCAGTGCGATCAACGACACGATCGTCGGGCGTTAGCAATGAGCGAGCCACACGGCCAGCCCGGGCAAGGCGTGACACCCCTCCTACCATGGCCTCATCGGTGGGAAAAATATAGGCAATGAAATGAGAGAAATTGTTGGATAATGAGCTGGAATGTGGCTACACAAGCTCAACAGTGTGGGCGGCGAAGCTAATGAAGATGCATGCTACGCGGGGGCCAAATTGCTGGTGTGATTTTGAGCACGAGGAGTGCTTCGACGCAGGCCCTTAAAGTGGCAGAGGCATGGTTGGATCCCGACTCCCAGGCTTGCTTAAGCGGACTCGTTGCACAGCGCGATCAATGAAACGATCGTCAGGCGTTAGCAATGAGTGAGCCACACGGCCAGCCTGGGCAAGGCGTGACACCCGTGCTGCCATGGCCTCATCGGTCGAAAAAACATGGGCAATGAAATGAGAGAAATTATGGGATAATGAGCTGGGATGTGGCTAGACAAACTCGACAGTGTGGGCGGCGAAGTTAACGATGAAGCATGCTACGCGAGGGCCAAATCGCTGTGGGGATTTTGAGCATGCGAAGTGCTTCGTCGCAAGCCCTCTAGGCGGCGGATGCGTGGCTGGATCCTGATGCCCAGGCTTGCCTAGTCAAACTCGTTGCGCAGCGCGATCGACGACACGATCATCGGCCATTAGCAATGAGCGAGCCACACGGCTTGCCTAGGCAAGGCGTGACACCCCTACTGCCAAGGTCTTATCGGCCGAAAAAATGTTTGCAACGAAATGAGAGAAATTATGGGATAATGAGCTGGGATGTTGCTACACAAGCTCGACGGTGTGGGCGACGAAGCTAATGATGATGCATTCTTCACGAGTGCTAAATTGCTGGGAGGATTTTGAGCATGCGGAGTGCTTCGTCGTAGGCCCTCGAGGTGGCAGATGCGGGGCTGGATCCCGACGCCCAAGCTTGCCTAGCTGGACTCGTTGCGCAGCTCAATCAACGACACGATCGTCGGGCGTTAGCAATGAGCGAGCCACACGGCCAGCCTGGGCAAGGCATGACACCCCTGCTGCCATGGTCTCATCGGTCGAAAAAACATGGGCAATGAAATGAGAGAAATTGTGGGATAATGAGCTGGGATGTGGCTAGACAAACTCGACGGTGTGGGCAGCGAAGTTAACGATGATGCATGCTACGCGAGGGCAAAATCGTTGTGGGGATTTCGAGCATACGGAGTGCTTCGTCGCAGGCCCTAGAGGCGTCGGATGCGGGGCTAGATCCCGATGCCAAGGCTTGCCTCGGCGGACTCGTTGCGTAGCCCAATTGACGAAACGATCCTCGGCCGTGAGCAATGTGCGAGCCACATGGCCAGCCTGGGCAAGGTGTGACACACCTGCTGCCAAGGCCTCCTCGGTGGGAAATACGTTGGCAATGAAATGAGAAAAATCGTGGGATAATGAGCTGGGACGTGGCTACACAAGCTCGACGGTGTGGGCAACGAAGCTAATGATGATGCATGCTACGTGAGGGCCAAATCGCTCGGGGGTGTTGAGTATGTGGAGTGGTTCGTCGCAGGGCTTCGAGGCTGCGGATGCGGGGCTGGATCCCGGTGCCCAGACTTGCCTAGGCAGACTCGTTGCGCAGTGCGATCGATGACACGATCGTCGACCGTTAGCAATGTTTGAGCCACATGGCAGCCTGGGCAAGGTGTGACACCCCTGCTGCCAAGGCCTCATCGGTGAGAAAAACGTGGGCAACGAAATGATGAAAATCATGGGATAATGAGCTAGGATGTGGCTACACAAGCTCGACGGTGTGGGCGGCGAAGCTAATGATGATGCATGCTACGCGAGGGCCAAATCGCTGGGGTGATTTTGAGCATGCGGAGTGCTTCGTCGCAGGCCCTCGAGGCGGCGAAAGCGGGCTTGCATCCCGACACCCAGGCTTGCCTTGGCAGACTCGTTGCGCAGCATGATCGACGACACGATTGTCGACCGTTTGCATTGAGCGAGCCACACGGCCAGCCTGGGTAAGGTGTGACACCCCTGCTGCCAAGGCCCCATCGGTGGAAGAAACGTGGGCAAAAAAATGAGAGAAATTGTGGGATAATGAGCTGGGATGTGGCTACACAAACTCGACGATGTGGGCGACGAAGCTAACGATGATGCATGCTCCGCGAGGGCCAAATCGCTATTAGGATTTTGAGCATGCGGAATGCTTCATCGCAGGCCCTCGAGGTTGCAGACGCGGGGCTACATCCCATGGCCCAGGCTTGCCTAAGCGAACTCGTTGCGCTGCACGATTGACAATACGATCGTCGGCTGTTAACAATGAGCGAGCCACATGGCCAGCCTAGGTAAGGCGTGACACCCCTGCTACCAAGGCCTCATCGGTGGGAAAAACTTAGGCAACAAAATGAGAGAAATCGTGGGATAATGAGCTAGGATGTGGCTGCATAAGCTAGACGGTGTGGACGGCGAAGCTAATGATGATGCATGCTACGCGAGGGCCAAATCGCTGGGGGGATTTTGAGCATGCGGAGTGGTTCGTCGCGGGCCTTCAAGGCGGCAGATTCAGGGCTGGATCTCGACGCCTAGACTTGCCTAGGCAGACTCGTTGCACAGTGCGATTGACGACACGATCGTCGATCGTTAGCAATGAGTGAGCCAGAGGACCAGCCTAGGCAAGGCGTGACACCCCTGCTGCCAAGGCCCCATCGGTGGAAAAAATGTGGGCAGCGAAATGAGAGAAATTGTGGGATAATGAGCGGAGATGTGGCTACTAAAACTCGACAGTGTGGGGGGCGAAGCTAACGATGATGCATGCTACGCAAGGGCCAAATCGCTGAGGGGATTTCGAGCATGCAGAGTGCTTTGTCACAGGCGCTCGAGGCGGCGGATGCTGGGTTGGATCCCGACGCCCAGGCTTACCTAGGCGGACTCGTTGCGCAGTGCGATCAACGACACGATCGTCGGGTGTTAGCAATGAGCGAGCCACACGGCCGGCCTGGGCAAGGTGTGACACCCCTCCTACCATGGCCTCATCGGTGGAAAAAATATAGGCAATGAAATGAGAGAAATTGTTGGATAATGAGCTGGGATGTGGCGACACAAGCTCAACAGTGTGGGCGGCGAAGCTAATGAAGATGCATGATACGCAAGGGCCAAATCGCTGGTGTTGAGCACGAGGAGTGCTTCGACGCAGGCCCTCGAAGTGGCAGAGGCATGGTTGGATCCCGACGCCCAGGCTTGCCTGGGCGGACTCGTTGCACAGCGCGATCAACGACACGATCGTCGGGCGTTAGCAATGAGCGAGCCACACGGCCAGCCTAAGCAAGGTGTCACACCCGTGCTGCCATGGCCTCATCGGTCGAAAAAACATGGGCAATGAAATGAGAGAAATTGTGGGATAAAGAGCTGGGATGTGGCTAGACAAACTCGACAGTGTGGGCGGCGAAGTTAACGATGATGCATGCTACGCGAGGGCCAAATCGCTGTGGGGATTTTAAGCATGCAAAGTGCTTCGTCGCAAGCCCTCGAGGCGGCGGATGCGTGGCTGGATCCTGATGCCCAGGCTTGCCTAGTCAAACTCGTTGTGCAGCGCGATCGACGACATGATCATCGGCCATTAGCAATGAGCGAGCCACACGGCTTGCCTAGGCAAGGCGTGACACCCCTGCTGCCAAGGTCTTATCGGCCAGAAAAACGTGTGCAACGAAATGAGAGAAATTGTGGGATAATGAGCTGGGATGTTGCTGCACAAGCTCGACGGTGTGGGCGGCGAAGCTAATGATGATGCATTCTACACGAGTGCCAAATTGTTGGTGGGATTTTGAGCATGCGGAGTGCTTCGTCGTAGGCCCTCGAGGTGGCAGATGCGGGGTTGGATTTCGATGGCCAGGCTTGCCTAGGTGGACTCATTGCGCAGCGCGATCAATGACACGATCGTCGGGCGTTAGTAATGAGCGAGCCATACGGCCAGCCTGGGCAAGGCATGACACCCCTGCTGCCATGGTCTCATCGGTCGAAAAAACATGGGCAATGAAATGAGAGAAATTGTGGGATAATGAGCTGGGATATGGCTAGACAAACTCGACGGTGTGGGCAGCGAAGTTAACGATGATTCATGCTACGCGAGGGCAACATCGCTGTGGGGATTTCAAGCATACGGAGTACTTCGTCGCAGGCCCTATAGGCGGCGAATGCAGGGCTAGATCCCAACGCCCAGGCTTGCCTCGGCAGATTCGTTGCGTAGCCCAATTGACGACACGATCGTCGACCGTTAGCAATGTGCGAGTCGCATGGCCAGCCTGGGCAAGGTGTGACACACCTGCTGCCAAGGCCTCCTCGGTGGGAAAAACGTCGGCAATGAAATGAGAAAAATCGTGGGATAATGAGCTGGGATGTGGCTACACAAGCTCGACGGTGTGGGCAACGAAGCTAATGATGATGCATGCTACGTGAGGGCCAAATCACTGGGGGGTGTTGAGTATGTGGAGTGGTTCGTCGCAGGGCTTCGAGGCGACGGATGCGGGGCTGGATCCTGGCGCCCAGACTTGCCTAGGCAGACTCGTTGCGCAGTGCGATTGACGACACGATCGTTGGCCCTTAGAAATGTTCGAGCCAGATGGCCAGCCTAGGTAAGGCGTGACATCCCTGCTGCCAAGGCCTCATCGGTGGGAAAAACGTGGGCAACAAAATGAGAGAAATCATGGGATAATGAGCTGGGATGTGGCTACAGAAGCTCGACGGTGTGGACAGCTAAGCTAATGATGATGCAAGCTACGCGAAGGCCACATCGCTGGGTGGATTTTGAGTATGCGAAGCGCTTCACCGCCGGCCCTCGAGGTGGCGAATGCGGGGCTGCATCCCGACCCCCAAGCTTGCCTAGGCGGACTCGTTGCGCAGCGCGATCGACGACACAATTGTCGGCCGTTAGCAATGAGCGAGCCACACGGCCAGCCTGCGAAATGCGTGACACCGCTGCTGCAAAAGTCCCATCGGTGGAAAAAATATGGGCAACAAAATGAGAGAAATTGTGGGATAATGAGCTGGGATGTGGCTACACAAACTCGACGGTGTGGGCGACGAAGCTAACGATGATGCATGCTACGCGAGGGCCAAATCGCTGGGGGGATTTTGAGCACGCAGAATGCTTTGTCGCAGGCCCTCGAGGCGGCGGATGCGGGGCTTCATCCGGATGCCCAGGCTTGCCTTGGCGGACTCGTTGCGTAGCGTGATCGACGACACGATCGTCGACCGTTAGCAATGAGCGAGCCACAGGGCCAGCCTAGGCAAGGTGTGACACCCCTGCTGCCAAGGCCTCATCGGTGGAAAAAACGTGAGCAACGAAATGAGAAAAATCGTGGGATAATGAGCTGGGATATGGTTACACAAACTCAATGGTGTGGGTGACGAAGCTAATGATGATGCATGCTACGCTTGGGCCAAATCATTGGGGGGATTTTGAGCATGTGGAGTGGTTCGTCGTAGGCCTTCGAGGCGGCTGATGTGGGGCTAGATCCCCACGCCAAGACTTGCCTAGGCGGACTCGTTGCGCGGCGCGATCGACGACACAATTGTCGGCCATTAGCAACGAACGAGCCACACGGCCAGCCTGGGCAAGGTGTGACACCCCTGCTGCTAAAGCCCCATCGGTGGAAAAAAAGTGGGCAACAAAATGAGAGAAATTGTGGGATAATGAGCTGGGATGTGGCTACACAAACTCGATGGTGTGGGCGGCGAAGCTAACGATGATGCATGCTACGCGAGGGTAAATCACTGGGAGGATTTCGAGCATGCAGAGTGCTTTGTCGCAGGCCCTCGAGGCGACGAATGCGGGGTTGCATCACGATGCCCAGGCTTCCCTTTGCGGACTCATTGCGCAGCGTGATCGACGACATGATTGTCGTCCATTAGCAATGAATGAGCAACATGGCCAGCCTGGGCAAGGCGTGACACCCCTGCTGCCAAGGCCTCATCGGTGGGAAAATCGTGGGCAACGAAATGAGAAAAATCGTGGGATAATGAGCTGGGATTTGGCTACACAAGCTCGACGGTATAGGCGGCGAAGCTAATGATGATGCATGCTACGCGAGGGCCAAATTGTTGGCGTGATTTTGAGCACGAGGAGTGCTTCGACGCAGGCCCTTAAAGTGGCAGAGGCATGGTTGGATCCCGACTCCCAGGCTTGCTTAAGCGGACTCGTTGCACAACGCGATCAACGAAACGATCGTCAGGCGTTAGCAATGAGCGAGCCATACGGCCAGCCTGGGCAAGGCGTGACACCCGTGCTGCCATGGCCTCATCGGTCGAAAAAACATGGGCAATGAAATGAGAGAAATTGTGGGATAATGAGCTGGGATGTGGCTAGACAAACTCGACAGTGTGGGCGGCGAAGTTAACGATGAAGCATGCTACGCGAGGGCCAAATCGCTGTGGGGATTTTGAGCATGCGAAGTGCTTCGTCGCAAGCCCTCTAGGCGGCGGATGCGTGGCTGGATCCTGATGCCCAGGCTTGCCTAGTCAAACTCGTTGCGCAGCGCGATCGACGACACGATCATCGGCCATTAGCAATGAGCGAGCCACACGGCTTGCCTAGGCAAGGCGTGACACCCTTACTGCCAAGGTCTTATCGGCCGAAAAAATGTTTGCAACGAAATGAGAGAAATTATGGGATAATGAGCTGGGATGTTGCTACACAAGCTTGACGGTGTGGGCGACGAAGCTAATGATGATGCATTCTTCACGAGTGCCAAATTGCTGGGGGGATTTTGAGCATGCGGAGTGCTTCGTCGTAGGCCCTCGAGGTGGCAGATGCGGGGCTGGATCCCGACGCCCAGGCTTGCCTAGGTGGACTCGTTTCGCAGCGCGATCAATGACACGATCGTCGGGCGTTAGCAATGAGCGAGCCACACGGCCAGCCTGGGCAAGGCATGACACCCCTGCTGCCATGGTCTCATCGGTCGAAAAAACATGGGCAATGAAATGAGAGAAATTGTGGGATAATGAGCTGGGATGTGGCTAGACAAACTCGACGGTGTGGGCAGCGAAGTTAACGATGATGCATGCTACGCGAGGGCAAAATCATTGTGGGGATTTCGAGCATACGGAGTGCTTCGTCGCAGGCCCTAGAGGCGTCGGATGCGGGGCTAGATCCCGATGCCAAGGCTTGCCTCGGCGGACTCGTTGCGTAGCCCAATTGACGAAACGATCGTCGGCCGTGAGCAATGTGCGAGCCACATGGCCAGCCTGGGCAAGGTGTGACACACCTGCTGCCAAGGCCTCCTCGGTGGGAAATACGTTGGCAATGAAATGAGAAAAATCGTGGGATAATGAGCTGGGACGTGGCTACACAAGCTCGACGGTGTGGGCAACGAAGCTAATGATGATGCATGCTACGTGAGGGCCAAATCGCTCGGGGGTGTTGAGTATGTGGAGTGGTTCGTCGCAGGGCTTCGAGGCTGCGGATGCGGGGCTGGATCCCGGTGCCCAGACTTGCCTAGGCAGACTCGTTGCGCAGTGCGATCGATGACACGATCGTCGACCGTTAGCAATGTTCGAGCCACATGGCAGCCTGGGCAAGGTGTGACACCCCTGCTGCCAAGGCCTCATCGGTGAGAAAAACGTGGGCAACGAAATGATAAAAATCATGGGATAATGAGCTAGGATGTGGCTACACAAGCTCGACGGTGTGGGCGGCGAAGCTAATGATGATGCATGCTACGCGAGGGCCAAATCGCTGGGGTGATTTTGAGCATGCGGAGTGCTTCGTCGCAGGCCCTCGAGGCGGCGAAAGCGGGCTTGCATCCCGACACCCAGGCTTGCCTTGGCAGACTCGTTGCGCAGCATGATCGACGACACGATTGTCGACCGTTTGCAATGAGCGAGCCACACGGCCAGCCTGGGTAAGGTGTGACACCCCTGCTGCCAAGGCCCCATCGGTGGAAGAAACGTGGGCAAAAAAATGAGAGAAATTGTGGGATAATGAGCTGGGATGTGGCTACACAAACTCGACGGTGTGGGCGGCGAAGCTAACGATGATGCATGCTCCGCGAGGGCCAAATCGCTATTAGGATTTTGAGCATGCGGAATGCTTCATCGCAGGCCCTCGAGGTGGCAGACGCGGGGCTACATCCCATGGCCCAGGCTTGCCTAAGCGAACTCGTTGCGCTGCGCGATTGACAATACGATCGTCGGCTGTTAACAATGAGCGAGCCACATGGCCAGCCTAGGTAAGGCGTGACACCCCTGCTACCAAGGCCTCATCGGTGGGAAAAACTTAGGAAACAAAATGAGAGAAATCGTGGGATAATGAGCTAGGATGTGGCTACATAAGCTCGACGGTGTGGACGGCGAAGCTAATGATGATGCATGCTACGCGAGGGCCAAATCGCTGGGGGGATTTTGAGCATGTGGAGTGGTTCGTCGCGGGCCTTCAAGGCGACAGATTCAGGGCTGGATCTCGACGCCTAGACTTGCCTAGGCGGACTCGTTGCGCAGTGCGATTGACGACACGATTGTCGATCGTTAGCAATGAGGGAGCCAGAGGACCAGCCTAGGCAAGGCGTGACACCCCTGCTGCCAAGGCCCCATCGGTGGAAAAAATGTGGGCAGCGAAATGAGAGAAATTGTGGGATAATGAGCGGAGATGTGGCTACTCAAACTCGACAGTGTGGGCGGCGAAGCTAACGATGATGCATGCTACGCAAGGGCCAAATCGTTGAGGGGATTTCGAGCATGTAGAGTGCTTTGTCACAGGCGCTCGAGGCGGCGGATGCTGGGTTGGATCCCGACGCCCAGGCTTACCTAGGCGGACTCGTTGCGCAGTGCGATCAACGACACGATCGTCGGGCGTTAGCAATGAGCGAGCCACACGGCCGGCCTGGGCAAGGTGTGACACCCTTCCTACCATGGCCTCATCGGTGGGAAAAATATAGGCAATGAAATGAGAGAAATTGTTGGATAATGAGCTGGGATGTGGCTACACAAGCTCAACAGTGTGGGCGGCGAAGCTAATGAAGATGCATGATACGCAAGGGCCAAATCGCTGGTGTTGAGCACGAGGAGTGCTTCGACGCAGGCCCTCGAAGTGGCAGAGGCATGGTTGGATCCCGACGCCCAGGCTTGCCTGGGCGGACTCGTTGCACAGCGCGATCAACGACACGATCGTCGGGCGTTAGCAATGAGCGAGCCACACGGCCAGCCTGGGCAAGGTGTCACACCCGTGCTGCCATGGCCTCATCGGTCGAAAAAACATGGGCAATGAAATGAGAGAAATTGTGGGATAATGAGCTGGGATGTGGCTAGACAAACTCGACAGTGTGGGCGGCGAAGTTAATGACGATGCATGCTACGCGAGGGCGAAATCGCTGTGGGGATTTTGAGCATGCAAAGTGCTTCGTCGCAAGCCCTCGAGGCGGCGGATGCGTGGCTGGATCCTGATGCCCAGGCTTGCCTAGTCAAACTCGTTGTGCAGCGCGATCGACGACATGATCATCGGCCATTAGCAATGAGCGAGCCACACGGCTTGCCTAGGCAAGGCGTGACACCCCTGCTGCCAAGGTCTTATCGGCCAGAAAAACGTGTGCAACGAAATGAGAGAAATTGTGGGATAATGAGCTGGGATGTTGCTGCACAAGCTCGACGGTGTGGGCGGCGAAGCTAATGATGATGCATTCTACACGAGTGCCAAATTGTTGGTGGGATTTTGAGCATGCGGAGTGCTTCGTCGTAGGCCCTCGAGGTGGCAGATGCGGGGTTGGATTTCGATGGCCAGGCTTGCCTAGGTGGACTCATTGCGCAGCGCGATCAATGACACGATCGTCGGGCGTTAGTAATGAGCGAGCCATACGGCCAGCCTGGGCAAGGCATGACACCCCTGCTGCCATGGTCTCATCGGTCGAAAAAACATGGGCAATGAAATGAGAGAAATTGTGGGATAATGAGCTGGGATATGGCTAGACAAACTCGACGGTGTGGGCAGCGAAGTTAACGATGATTCATGCTACGCGAGGGCAACATCGCTGTGGGGATTTCAAGCATACGGAGTACTTCGTCGCAGGCCCTATCGGTGGCGAATGCAGGGCTAGATCCCAACGCCCAGGCTTGCCTCGGCAGATTCGTTGCGTAGCCCAATTGACGACACGATCGTCGACCGTTAGCAATGTGCGAGTCGCATGGCCAGCCTGGGCAAGGTGTGACACACCTGCTGCCAAGGCCTCCTCGGTGGGAAAAACATCGGCAATGAAATGAGAAAAATCGTGGGATAATGAGCTGGGATGTGGCTACACAAGCTCGACGGTGTGGGCAACGAAGCTAATGATGATGCATGCTACGTGAGGGCCAAATCACTGGGGGGTGTTGAGTATGTGGAGTGGTTCGTCGCAGGGCTTCGAGGCGACGGATGCGGGGCTGGATCCCGGCGCCCAGACTTGCCTAGGCAGACTCGTTGCGCAGTGCGATTGACGACACGATCGTCGGCCCTTAGAAATGTTCGAGCCACATGGCAGCCTGGACAAGGTGCGACACCCCTACTGCCAAGGCCTCATCGGTGAGAAAAACGTGGGCAACGAAATGAGAAAAATCAGGGGATAATGAGCTGGGATGTAGCTACACAAGCTCGATGGTGTGGGCGACGAAGCTAGTGATGATGCATGCTACGCGAGGGCCAAATCACTGGGGTGATTTTGAGCATGCGGAGGGCTTCGTCGCAGGCCCTCGAGGCGGTGGAAGCGGGCCTGCATCCCGACACCCAGGCTTGCCTTGGCGGACTCGTTGCGTAGTATGATTGACGACACGATCGTCGGCCGTTAGCAATGAGCGAGCCACACGGCCAGCCTGGGCAAGGCGTGACACCCTGCTGCCAAGGCCCCATCGGTGGAAGAAACGTGGGCAAAAAAATGAGAGAAATTATGGGATAATGAGCTAGGATGTGGCTACACAAACCCGACGGTGTAGGCGGCGAAGCTAACGATGATGCATGCTACGCGAGGGCCAAATCGCTAGTGGGATTTTGAGCATGCGGAGTGCTTCATCGCAGGCCCTCGAGGTGGCAGATGCGGGGCTACATCCCATCGCCCAGGGTTGCCTAAGCGAACTCGTTGCACAGCGCGATTGACGATACGATCGTCGACTGTTAACAATGAGCGAGCCACATGGCCAGCCTAGGTAAGGCGTGACATCCCAGCTGCCAAGGCCTCATCGGTGGGAAAAACGTGGGCAACAAAATGAGAGAAATCATGGGATAATGAGCTGGGATGTGGCTACAGAAGCTCGACGGTGTGGACAGCTAAGCTAATGATGATGCAAGCTACGCGAAGGCCACATCGCTGGGTGGATTTTGAGTATGCGAAGCGCTTCATCGCCGGCCCTCGAGGTGGCGAATGCAGGGCTGCATCCCAACCCCCAAGCTTGCCTAGGCGGACTCATTGCGCGGCGCGATCGACGACACAATTGTCGGCCATTAGCACTGAGCGAGCCACACGGCTTGCCTAGGCAAGGCGTGACACCCCTGCTACCAAGGTCTTATCGGTGGGAAAATCGTGGGCAACGAAATGAGAAAAATCGTGGGATAATGAGCTGGGATTTGGCTACACAAGCTCGACGGTATAGGCGGCGAAGCTAATGATGATGCATGCTACGCGAGGGCCAAATCGTTGGGGGAATTTTAAGCATGCGGAGTGCTTCGTCACAGGCCCTCGAGGTGGCAGATGCGGGGCTGGATCCCGATGCCCAGGCTTGCCTGGGCGGACTCATTGCACAGCGCGATCAATGACACGGTCGTCGGGGGTTAGCAATGAGCGAGCCACAGGGCCAGCCTAGGCAAGGTGTGACACCCCTGCTGCCAAGGCCTCATCGGTGGAAAAAACGTGAGCAATGAAATGAGAAAAATCGTGGGATAATGAGCTGGGATGTGGTTACACAAACTCAACGGTGTGGGCGGCGAAGCTAACGATGATGCATGCTACGCGAGGGCAAATCACTGGGAGGATTTCGAGCATGCAGAGTGCTTTGTCGCAGGCCCTCGAGGCGACGAATGCGGGGTTGCATCACGATGCCCAGGCTTCCCTTTGCGGACTCATTGCGCAGCGTGATCGACGACACGATTGTCGTCCATTAGCAATGAACGAGCAACATGGCCAGCCTAGGCAAGGCGTGACACCCCTGCTGCCAAGGCCTCATCGGTGGGAAAATCGTGGGCAACGAAATGAGAAAAATCGTGGGATAATGAGCTGGGATTTGGCTACACAAGCTCGACGGTATAGGCGGCGAAGCTAATGATGATGCATGCTACGCGAGGGCCAAATCGTTGGGGGAATTTTAAGCATGCGGAGTGCTTTGTCACAGGCCCTCGAGGTGGCAGATGCGAGGCTGGATCCCGATGCCCAGGCTTGCCTGGGCGGACTCATTGCACAGCGCGATCAATGACACGGTCGTCGGGGGTTAGCAATGAGCGAGCCACACGGCTAGCGTGGGCAAGGCGTGACACCCCTGCTGCCATGGCCTCATCGGTGGGAAAAACATGGGCAATGAAATGAGAGAAATTGTGGGATAATGAGCTGGAATGTGGCTAGACAAACTCGATGGTGTGGGCAGCAAAGTTAACAATGACGCATGCTACGCGAGGGCCAAATCACTGTGGGGATTTCGAGCATGCGGAGTGCTTTGTCCAGGCCCTCGAGGCGACGGATGCGGGGCTGGATCCCGACGCCCAGGCTTGCCTAGTCGAACTCGTTGCGTAGCGCGATCGACGACACGATCATCGGCCGTTAGCAATGAGCGAGCCTTATGCCTAGCCTGGGCAAGGCGTGACACCCCTGCTGCCAAGGCCTCATCAGTGGCAAAAATGGGGGCAAGGAAATGAAAGAAATTGTTGGATAATGAGCTGGGATGTGGCTACACAAGCTCCACGGTATGGGCGGCGAAGCTAATGATGATGCATGCTACGCGAGGGCCAAATCGCTGGGGGGATTTTGAGCATGCGTAGTGCTTCGTCGCAGGCCCTCGAGGTGGCGGATGCAGGGCTGGATCCCGATCGTCGGCCGTTAGCAACGAGCGAGCCACACGACCAGCCTGGGCACGTTGTGACACCCCTGCTGCCAAGGCCTCATCGGTGGTCCCTTGCCATTGAAGAATCGTCCCTTGCTATTGAAACAATTTAATGCTTAGCGGCTTGGGTTCAGCGGCACACGATGACCTGCATGATCAATGGGCCCTTTCACTCGTCGGCTTGCAGCTCGTTTGGTGCTGTTGTTGCCCATTTGTACGTGCGGCGTGTGAGTGGTGATCTAGTCGTGCGCGTTGGCTGGCTCCATGCT
>JAJFZO010000105.1:192500-215000 GCA_021397835.1 Moringa oleifera
CCAGCGTGCGGCAGCGGTGGGCGAGCCATCCAGGCCGCGGGCGCCCATCACGAGCCAGCCCCCACGTCCTTTTCCCTCGACGTAATGCCCAGCGAGCAAGCCAGGGGGACCTAGTCGCATAGACCCTAGGCACGGGAGGCATACCCAGGCCGCCACCAACAAGCATGGGATGGGCCAAGTGCCCAGCATGCGGTAAAGGAGGGAGCGCCAGCAAGGCCACAGGCACCCATCGCGAGCCAGCCCACTCGTCCCTGTCCCTCGACTAAGTGCCCAGCGAGCGAGCCAGGGGAGCCGTGTCGCATGGTTCCTGAGCACGGGAGGCATGCCCAGGCAGTCCCCAGCAGGCACTGCATGGGCCAAGTGACCAGCAAGTGGCAGCGTTGGGCGCGCCAGCCAAGCCACAGGCGCCCATCCCGAGCCAGCCCTCTCGTCCCTGTCCCTCGACTCAATGCCCAGCGAGCGAGCCATGGGAGCCCTGTTGCACTGACCCTGGGCATGGGAGGCATGCCCAGGTAGCCCCCAGAAAGCACGGGATGGGCCAAGTTCCCAGCGTGCGGTGGAGGTGGGAGCGCCAGCCAAGCCTCAGGCGCCCATTGCGAGCCAGCCCGCTGGTCCCTGTCCCTCTACTAAGTGCCCAGCATCGCGAGCCAGGGGAGCCGCGTCGCACAGACCCTGGGCATGGGAGGCATGCCCAGGCAGCCCCCAGAAGGCATGGCATGGGTCAAGTGCCCAGCATGCTGCAGCAGTGGGCCTGCCAGCCAGGCCACATGCGCCCATCGCGAGCCAGCCCCCTCGTCCCTATGCCTCGACTATGTGGCCAGCGAGCGAGCCAGGGGAGCCGCGTCGCACGGTTCCTGAGCACTGGAGGCATGCCCAGGCAGTCCCCAGCAGGCACTGCAGGGGCCAACTGACCAGCGAGTGGCAGCGTTGGGAGCGCCAGCCAAGCCACAGGCGCCCATCCCGAGCCAGCCCTCTCGTCCCTGTCCCTCGACTCAATGCCCAGCGTGCGAGCTAGGGGAGCCGTGTTGCATGGACCCTAGGCATGGGTGGCATGCCCAGGCAGCCCCCAGCAAGCACGAGATGGGCCAAGTTCCCAGTGTGCGGTGGAGGTGGGAGCGCCAGCCAGGCCTCAGGCGCCCATCGCGAGCCAGCCCGCTCGTCCCTGTCCCTCTATTAAGTGCCCAGAGAGCGAGCCAGGGGAGCCGCGTTGCACAGACCCTCACCACGAGAGGCATGCCCAGGCAGCCCCAAGCGGGCATGGCATGGGCCAAGTGCCCAGCGTGCAGCAGCGGTGGGCGCGCCTGCCAAGCCACACGCGCCAATCACGAGCCAGCCCCCTCGACTAAGTGCCCAGCGTGCGAGCCAGGGGAGCCGCATCACACGGACCCTGGGCACGGGAGGCATGCCCTGGCAGCCCCCAGCAAGCACGGGATGGGCCAAGTTCCCATCGTGCGGTGGAGGTGGGAGCGCCAGCCAGGCCTCAGGCGCCCATCGCGAGCCAGCCCTCTCGTCCCTCTCCCTCTACTAAGTGCCCAGCGAGCAAGCCAGGGGAGCCGCGTCGCACAGACCCTCGGCACGAGAGGCATGCCTAGGCAGCCCCCAACAGGCATGGCATGGGCCAAGTGCCCAGCGTGCTGCAGCGGTGGGCGTGCCTGCCAAGCCTCAGGCGCCAATCGCGAGCCAGCCCCCTCGACAAAGTGCCCAGCGTGCGAGCCAAGGGAGCCGCATCGCATGGACCCTGGTCACGGTAGCCATGCCCTGGCAGCCCCCAGCAGGCACGGCATGGGCCAAGTGCCCAGCCTGCCGCCACGGTGGCCACGCGAGCCAAGCCGCGGGCGCCCATCGCGAGCCAGCCCCCTCGTCCCTGCCCCTCGACTAAGTGCCCAGCGTGCGAGCCAAGGGAGCCACGCCGCACAGACCCTTGGCACGAGAGGCATGTCTAGGCAGCCCCCAGCAGGCACAGCATGGGTTACTAGCCCAGCGTGCGGCAGCGGTGGGTGCGTCAGCCAGGCCGCGGGTGCCCATCACGAGCCAGCTCCCACGTCCCTGTCCCTCGACTAAGTGTCTAGCGGGCGAGCCAGGGGGGCAATGTTGCGTGGACGCTAGGCACGGGTGGCACGCCCAGGCAGCCCGTAGCATTCACGGCATGGGCTGCTCACCCAGCGTGGGGCAGCGGTGGGCGCGCCAGCCAGGCTGCGGGCGCCCATCGCAAGCCACGCCCACGTCCCTGACCCTCGACTATGTGCCCAACGAGCGAGCCAAGGTGGCTGCATCGCACGGACCCTGGGCACGGGAGGCATGCCACGGCAGCCCCCAGCAGGCACAGCGTGCGGCAGCGGTGGGCTCGCCAGCCAAGCCACAGGCGCCCATCACGTGCCAGCCCCCTCGTCCCTGTCCCTCGACTAAGTGCACAGCAAGCGAGCCAGGGGTGCCGCGTGACATGAACCCTGGGCATGGGATGGGCCAAGTGCCCAGCGTGCGGTAGTGATGGGCACGCCAGCGAGGCCACAGGCGCCCATCATGAGCAAGACCCCTCATCCCTGTCCCTCGACTTAGTGCCCAGCAAGCGAGCCAAGGGAGCCGTGTCGCTTGGACTCTGGGCACGGGAGGCATGCCCAGGCAGCCCCCGCAGTCACAGCATGGGCCAAGTGCCCAGCGTGTGGCAGAGAAGGGCATGCCAGCCAGGCCACAGGCGCTCATTGCGAGCCAGCCCCCTCGTCCCTGTCCCTCGACTAAGTGCCCATTGAGCGTGCCAAAGGAGCCGCGTTGCACAGACCCTTGGCACGGGAGGCATGCCCAAGCAGCCCCCAGCAGGCACGGCATGGCCCAAGTGCCCAGCGTGGGGCAGCGGTGGGTGCACCAGCCAGGCTAAGGGCGCCCATTGCGAGCCAGCCCCCTCATCCCTGTCCCTCGACTAAGTGCCCAGCGAGAGTGCCAGGGGAGCTGCGTTGCATGGACCCTTGGCACGGGAGGCATTCCAAGGCAGCCCCTAGCAGGCACGGCATGGGCCAAATGCCCAGCGTGCGGCAATGGGGGGAGTGCCAGCCAGGCCACAGGCGCCCATCGCGAGCCAGCCCCCTCGTCCCTATCCCTCGACTAAGTGCCCAACGAGCATGCCAGGGGAGCTGCGTTGCACGGACCCTTGGCACGGGAGGCATGCCTAGGCAGCCCCTAGCAGGCACGGCATGGGCCAAGTGCCCAGCATGCGGCAGCGGGGGGCGTGCCAGCCAGGCCACAGGCGCCCATCGCGAGCCAGCCCCCTCGTCCCTGTCCCTTGACTTAGTGCCCAGCGAGCGAGCCAGGCAAGCCGCGTCGCATGGTCCCTGGGCATGGGAGGCATGCCCAAGCATTCCCTAGCAGGCACGGTATGGGCCAAGTACCCAGCGTGCCGCAGCGGTGGGCGCCCCAGCCAGGCCGCAGGCCCCCATCGTGAGCCAGCCGCCTCGTCCTTGTCCCTCGACTAAGTGCCCAGTGAACGAGCCAGGGGAGCTGCATCGCACAGACCCTGGGCACGGGAGGGATGGCCAGGCAGCCCCCAGCAGGTACGACATGGGCCAAGTGCCCAGCGTGCAGCAAAGGAAGGAGCACCAGCCAGGCCAAAGGCGCTCATCCCGAGCCAGCCCCCTTGTCCCTGTCCCTCGACTAAGTGCCAAGCGAGCGTGCCAGGGGAGCCGCGTTGCACAGAACTTGGGCACGGGAGGCATGCCCAAGAAGCCCCTAGCAGGCATGGCATGGGCCAAGTGCCCAGCGTGCGGCAGCAGTGGGTGCGCTAGCCAAGACACAGGCGCTCATCGCGAGCCAGCCTCCTCGACCCTCCCCCTCAACTAAGTGCCCAGCGAGCAAGCCAGGGCGGCCGTGTCGCATGGACCCTGGGCACGGGTGGCTCGCCCAGGCAGCCCCTAGCAGGCACGGCATGGGCTGCTCACCTAGCGTTGAGCTTGACTCTAGTCCGACTTTGTGAAATGACTTGAGAGTTGTAGGATAAGTGGGAGCCGAAAACGATGAAAATGAAATACCACTGGTTTTAACGTTATTTTACTTATTCCGTGAATCAGAGGTGGGGCATCACCCCTCTTTTTGGACCCAAGGTCGGCTTCGGCTGGCCGATCTGGGCAGAAGACATTGTCAGGTGGGGAGTTTGGCTGGGGCGAAACATCTGTTAAAAGATAACGCAGGTGTCCTAAGATGAGCTCAACGAGAACAGAAATCTCATGTGGAACAAAACAGTAAAAGCTCGTTTGATTCTGATTTCTAGTAGGAATACGAACCGTGAAAGCATGGCCTATCGATCCTTTAGACGTTCAGAATTTGAAGCTAGAGGTGTCAGAAAAGTTACCACAGGGACAACTAGCTCTTGGCAGCCAAGCGTTCATAGGGATGTTGCTTTTTGATCCTTCGATGTCGGCTCTTCCTATAATTGTGAAGCAGAATTCACCAAGTGTTGGATTGTTTCACCCACCAATAGGGAACGTGAGCTGGGTTTAGACCGTCGTGAGAAAGGTTAGTTTTACCTTACTGATGCCCGCGTCGCGATAGTAATTCAACCTAGTACGAGAGTAACCGTTGATTCGCACAATTGGTCATCGCGCTTGGTTGAAAAGCCAGTGGCGCGAAGCTACCGTGCACTGGATTATGACTGAACGCCTCTAAGTCAGAATCTGGGCTAGAAGCGATGCATGCGCCCGTTGCCCAATTACCGACCTGCAGTAGGGGCCTCCAGGCCCCCAAAGGCACGTGTCGTTGGCCAAGCTTGCGTGGCGGAGGCGGGCTGCCTTGAAGTGTGATTCCCACCGAGCGACGGGTAGAATCATTTGCAGATGACTTAAATACGCCACGGGGTATTGTAAGTGGCAGAGTGGCCTTGCTGCCATGATCCACTGAGATTTAGCCCTTTGTCGCTTCGATTCGTCCCCCCCCCCATCCTGAACCCCCACAACAATTGTCCCTCTCTTTTCAAAAATTGATGCCACGAGGTCAGAAACGGTCCCTCAAGATAATGGCTTGGAAAAAGAAGCAAGTCCTTTGGGCTTGTAGAGAATGAGAAACACAAGAGAAAAACACTTAGAAACATATCGGGAAGAATTGGAGAACCAAGTGTTACTGCAATAAAAAATACATATATCTAACAGAAACTTGTCCCTCGATGCCGTCCCTCAGTAAAGTTCTGCCTAGTGAACGAGCTAGGGGAGCCGCATCGCACAGACCCTGGGCATGAGAGGCATGCCCTAGCAGCCCCACAGCAGGTACGGCATGGGCCAAGTGCCCAGCGTGCGGCAGCGGTGGGTGCGCCAGCTAGGCCACGGGCGTCCATGGCGAGCCAGCCCCCTTGTCCCTGTCCCTCGACTTAGTGCACAGCGAGCGAGCCAGGGGAACCGCGTCTCACGAACCCTGGGAATTGAAGGCATGCCCAGGCAGCCCCCAGTAGGCATGGCATGGGCCAAGTGCATAGCGTACGGCAGAGGTGGGCGCGCCAGCCAGGCCACAGGCGCCCATCTCGAGCAAGCCCCCTCCTCACTGTCCCTCGATTAAGTGCCCAGCGAACGAGCCAGGGGAGCCGCGTCGCACAGACCCTGGGCACGGGAGGCATGCCCAGGCAACCCACAGCAGGCACAGCATGGTCCAAGTGCCTAGAGTGCGGCAAAGGTGGGCACGCCGGCAAGGCCACGGGCGCCCATCACGAGCCAGCCCCCTCGTCCCTGTCCCTCGACTTAGTGCCCAGCGAGCGAGACAGGGGAGCCGCGTTGCACAGACTCTGGGTACGGGAGGAATGCCCAGGCAGCCTCCAGAAGCCAAGGCATGGGCCAGGTGCCTAGCATGCGGCAGAGGAGGGCGCGCCAGCGAGGCCACAAGTGCCCATCGCGAACCAGCCCCTTCATCCCTGTCCCTCGACAAAGTGCCAAGCAAGCGGGACAGGGGAGCCGCATCGCATAGACCCTGGGAATGCGAGGCATGCCCAAGCAGCCCCCAGCAAGCATGGAATGGGCTATGTTCCCCACGTGCGGCAGTGGTGGGCGCACCAGCCAGGCCACAGGCGCCCATCGCGAGCCAGCCCCCTCGTCCCTGTCCCTCGACTAAGTCCCCAGCGAGCGAGCCAGGGGAGCCGTGTTGCATGGACCCTGGGCATGGAAGGCATGCCCCGGGAGCCCCCAGCAGGCACGGAAGGGGCCAAGTGCCTAGCATGCAGCAGCGGTGGACGAGCCAGCGAGGCCACGGGCGCCCATCATGAGCCAGACCCCTCGTCCCTGTCCCTCGACTTAGTGCCCAGCGAGCGAGCCAGGGGAGCCACGTCGCATGGACCCTCGGCATGGGAGGCATGCCCAGGCAGCCCGCAGCAGGCATGGAATGGGCCAAGTGCCCAGCGTGCAGCAGCGGTGGGAGCGCCAGCCAGGCCACAGGCGCCCATCATGAGCCAGACCCCTCGTCCCTGTCCCTCGACTTAGTGCCCAGCGAGCGAGCCAGGGGAGCAACGTCGCATGGTCCCTGGGCACCGAAGGCATGCCCAGGCAGTCCTCAGCAGGACCGGCATGGGCCAAGTGGCCAGCGTGCGGCAGCGGTGGGCGCGCCAGCTAGGCCACAAGCGCCCATCACGAGCCAGTCCCCTCCTCGACTAAGTGCCTAGCGGGCAAGCCAGGGGAGCCATGTCGCATGGACCCTGGGCATGGGAGGCATGCCCAGGCAGCCCCTAGCAAGCATGGCATGGGCCAAGTGCCCAGCGTGTGGCAGAGGAGGGTGCGCCAGCCAGGCCACAGGCGCCAATCGCGAGTAGGCCCCCTCGTCCCTGTCCCTCGACTAAGTGCCCAGGGAGCGAGCCAGGGGAGCCGCGTCGCACAGACCCTTGGCACGGGAGGCATGCCCAGGAAGCCCCCAGCAGGCATGGCATGGGCCAAGTGCCCAGCGTGCCGCAGCAGTGGGCGTGCCAGCCAGGCCACAGGCGCCCATTGCGAGCCAGCCCCCTCGTCCCTGTCCCTTGACTAAGTGCCTTACTAGCGAGCCAGGGCAGCCGCATCGCACGGTCCCTGAGCACGGGAGGCATGCCTAGGTAGTCCCCAGCTAGCACGGCATGGGCCAAGTGCCCAGAGTGCGGCAGCGGTGGGCGCGCCAGCCATGCCACAGGCGCCCATCGTGAGCCAGCTCCCTCGTCCGTGTCCCCGACTAAGTGCCCAGCGAGCGAGCCAGGAGAGCCGCGTTGCGCAGACCCTAGGAATGGGAGTCATGCCCAGGAAGCCCCCAGAGAGCACTGGATGGGCCAAGTGGCCAGCGTGCGGTAGAGGAGGGAGTGCCAGCCAGGCCACAGGCGCCCATCGCGAGCCAGCCCGCTCGTCCCTGGCCCTCGACTAAGTTCCCAGTGAGCAAGCCAGGGGAGCCAGGTCGCATAGACCCTTGGCACAGGAGGCATGCCCAGGAAGCCCGCAACAGGCATGGCATGGGCCAAGTGCCCAGCGTGCGGCAGCGGTGGGTGCTAGCCAAGCCACAGGCGCCCATCGCGAGCCAGCCCACTCGTCCTTACCCCTCAACTAAGTGCCCAGCGTGCGAGCCAGGGGAGCCACATTGCACGGATCCTGGGAAAGAGAGGCATGCCCTGGCAGCTGCCAGCAGGTATGGCATGGGCAAAGTGCCCAGTGTGCGGCAGCGGTGGGCACGCCAGCAAAGCCGCTGGCGCCCATCGCGAGCCAGCCCCCTCGTCCTTTCCCCTCAACTAAGTGCCCAGCGAGCGAGCCTGGGGAGCCGCGTCGCACAGGCCCTGGGCATGGGAGGCATGCCCAGGAAGCCCCCAGCAGGTACGGCATGGGCTGCTCCCCCAGCGTGAGGCAGCCGTGGGCGCACCAGCCAGGCCGCGGGCGCCCATCACGAGCCAGCCCCCATGTCCCTGTTCCTCGACTAAGTGCCCCGCGAGCGAGCCAGGAGGGCCGCGTCGCACGGACTCTTGGCACAGGTGGCACTCCTAGGCAGCCCCCGGCAGGCACGGCATGGGCTGCTCGCCCAGCGTGCTGCAGCGGTTGGCACGCCAGCCAGGCCGCGGGTGCCCATCACGAGCCAACCCCCACGTCCTTGTCCCTGGACTAAGTGCCCAGCGAGCGAGCCAGGGCGGCCGCATCGCAGGGACCCTGGGCACAGGTGGCACGCCTAGGCAGCCCCCAGTAGGCACAGCATGGGCTGCTCGCCCAGCGTGCGGCAGTAGTGGGCGAGCCAGCCAGGCCGCGGGCGCCCATCACGAGCCATCCCCCTCGTCCCTGTCCCTCGAAGAAGTGCCCAGCGAGCAAGCCAAGGGGGTCGCGTTGCACGGACCCTGGGAACAGGTGGGACGCCCAGGCAGCACCCAGCAGGCACGGCATGGGCTGCTCGCCTAGTGTGCGGCAGCAGTGGGCGCGCCAGCCAGGCCGCGGGCGCCCTTCGCGAGCCAGCCCCCACGTCCCTGTCCCTCGACGTAGTGCCCAATGAGCGAGCCTGGGGGACCGCGTCGCACAGACCCTGGGAACGGATGCCACACCCAGGCAGCCTCCAGCAGGCACGGCATGGGCTGCTCCCCCAACATGCTGCAGCGGTGGGCGCGCCAGCCAGGCCGCAGGCGCCCATCGCTAGCCAGCCCCCACGTCTCTGTCCCTCGACATAATGCCTAGCATGCGAGCCAGGGGTGCCGCATCACACGGACTCTAGGCACGAGAGGCACGCCCAGGCAGCCCCCAGCAGGCACGGCATGGGCTGCTCGCCTAGCGTGCAGAAGCGGTGCGCGTGCCAGCAAGGCCGCGGGCACCCATCTTGAGCCAACCCCCTCGTCCATGCCCCTTGGCTGACTGCCCAGCGTGCTTGCCCGACGTGCTGCGTCGCTCAGACCCTGGGCAAGGGTGGCATGCCAAGGCAGCCCCCAGCAGGCACAGCATGGGCTGCTCGCCAAGCGTGAGACAGCGGTGGGCGTGCCGGCTAGGCCGCGGGCGCCCATCGCGCGCCAGACCCCATGTCCCTGTCCCTTGACGTAGTGCCCAGCGAGCGAGCCAGGGGTGCTGCGTCGCACGGACCCTGGTTACGGATGGCACATAAAGGCAGCCCCCAGTAGGCACGGCATGGGCTGCTCGCCCAGCGTCCGGCAGCGGTGGGCTCGCCAGCCAGGCCGCGGGCGCCCATCGCGAGCCAGCCCCCACGTCCCTGTCCCTCGACTAAGTGCCCAGCGAGTGAGCCAGGGGGGCCGCGTCACATGGACCCTGGACATTGGTGGCACGCCCTAGAAGTTCCCAGCAGGCACGGCATGGGCTGCTTGCCTAGCGTGCGGCAGCGGTGGGCGCGCTAGCAAGGCCGCGGGCGCCCATCGCGAGCTAGCCCCCACGTAACTGTCCCTCAACTAAGTGCCTAGCGAGCGAGACAGGGGGACCATATCGCACGGACCCTAGGCACGAGTGGAATGCAAAAGCAGCCCACAGCAAGCATGGCATGGGCTGCTCGCCCAGCGTGAGGCAGCAGTGGGCGCGCCAGCCAGGCCGCGGGCGCCCATCGCGAGCTAGCCCCCACGTACCTGTACCTCGACTAATTGCCCAGCGAGCGAGCTAGGGGGGTCGTGTCTGATGAACCCTGGGCATGAGTGGCATGCCAAGGCAGCCCCCAGCAGGCACGGCATGGACTGCTCGCCCAGCATGCGGCAGCGGTGGGCGCGCCACCCGGGCCGCGGGTGCTAATCGCGAGCTAGCCCCCTCATCCCTGCCCCTCGACTGACAGAGTAAGGATTGACAGACTGAGAGCTCTTTCTTGATTCTATGGGTGGTAGTGCATGGCTGTTCTTAGTTGGTGGAGCGATTTGTCTGGTTAATTCCGTTAACAAATGAGACCTCAGCCAGCTAACTAGCTACGTGGAGGTGACCCTCCACGGTCGGCTTCTTAGAGGGACTATGACCGCTTAGGCCAAGGAAGTTTGAGGCAATAACAGGTCTGTGATGCCCTTAGATGTTCTGGGCCGCACGCGTGCTACACTGATGCATTCAATGAGTTTATAGCCTTGGCCGACAGGCCCGGGTAATCTTTGAAATTTCATCGTGATGGGGATAGATCATTGCAATTGTTGGTCTTCAATGAGGAATTCCTACTAAGCGCGAGTCATCAGCTAGCGTTAACTACGTCCCTGCCCTTTGTACACACCGCCCATCACTCCTACCGATTGAATGGTCTAGTGAAGTGTTCAGATCGTGGCGATGTGGGCGGTTCGCCACTCGCGACATCGCAAGAAGTCCACTGAACCTTATCATTTAGAGGAAGGAGAAGTCGTAACAAGGTTTTCGTAGGTGAACCTGCCGAAGGATCACTGTCGAAAACACACTGGTGGGGTGGAGGGCTCTCGAGCCCTTCGTCCCACCTCGCGCGGCAAGGGTGAGCAGGCTCACGCCCAAGTCCCTCGTCGCGCACAACAACAAAACCCACAGCACAGGATGCGCCAAGGAACTCGAATGAAAAAGCATGGCCCAGTCACCCCGATCTTGGTGCGCGGCTGGCGGTCGTGTCATCCCTAAACGATGTGTAAAATGACTCTCGGCAACGGATATCTCGGCTCTTGCATCGATGAAGAACGTAGCGAAATGTGATACTTGGTGTGAATTGCAGAATCCCGTGAACCATCGAGTCTTTGAACGCAAGTTGCGCCCGAAGCCATCAGGCCAAGGGCACGTCTGCCTGTGTGTCAAGCACCGTCGCCCCCGACCCCGCCTGCATCCCTTTGGGGAGAGCAGGGACCATCGCAGGGCGAATGTTGGCCTCCCGTTCGCCTCTGGCTCGCAATTGGCCTAAAAAAGAGTCTCAAGCGACGCCGCGTCACGGCTTGGCAGTGGTAGAGAAAGCCTCGTGCGCGCATCGGTTGCTCGCGGCTCACAGACCCAACGATCGATCGATCGAGATACGACCCCAGGTCAAGCGGGACCACCTGCTGAGTTTAAGCATATCAATAAGCGGAGGAAAAGAAACTAACAAGGATTCCCCTAGTAATGGCGAGCGAACTGAGAAAAGCCCAGCTTGAAAATCGAGCGCCCTCGGCGCCCGAATTGTAGTCTAGAGAAGTGTCCTCAGCGACGGACCTGGGCCTAAGTCCCCTGGAAAGGGGCACCGAAAAGGGTGAGAGCCCCGTCTCACCCGGACCCTATCGCACCACGAGGCCCTGTCGACGAGTCAGGTTGTTTGGGATTGCAGCCCCAATAGGGCGGTAAATTCCGTTCAAGGCTAAATACTGGCGAGAGACCGATAGCGAACAAGTATTGCGAGGGAAAGATGAAAAGGACTTTGAAAAGAGAGTCAAAGAGTGCTTGAAATTTTTGGGAAGGAAGTGGATGAGGGTCGGCGATGCACCTCGGTCGGATGTGGAACGGCCATGAGCCGATCCGTCGATCGACTCGGGGTGCGGACCGACGCGGATCGCGACGGTGGCCCAAGCCCGAGCCTTTGATACGCTCGCGGAGACGTCGTCGTTGAGATCGTGGTTGGCTGCGTGCGCCATTGCGGCGGTGCTTCGGCACCTGCGCGCGCCATCGCGGCGGTGCTTTGGCACCTGTGCGCGCCATCACGATGGTGCTTCGGCACCTGTGCACTCCCGACGTCGGCCGGCGAGCTCCCCATTCGACCCGTCTTGAAACACGGACCAAGGAGTCTGACATGCGTATGAGTCAACGGGCGAGTAAACTCGTAAGGCGTAAGGAAGCTGATTGGCGAGATCCCTCGCGGGTGCACTGCTGATCGACCTCGATCTTTTGAGAAGGGTTTGAGTGCGAGCATCCCTGTCGGGACCCGAAAGATGGTGAACAATGCCTGAGTAGGGCGAAGCTAGAGGAAGCTCTGGTGGAGGCCCGCAGCGATACTGACATGCAAATCGTTCGTCTGACTTAGGTATAGGGGCGAAAGACTAATCGAATCGTCTAGTAGCTGGTTCCCTCCGAAGTTTCCCTCAGGATAGCTGGAGCTCTTATGCGAGTTCTATCGGGTAAAGCCACTGATTAGAGGCATCGGGGGTGCAATGCCCTCGACCTATTCTCAAACTTTAAATAGGTAGTACGGGGTGACTGCTTCGTTGAGCCGTCCCACAGAATCCAGAGCTCCAAGTGGGCCATTTTTGGTAAGCAAAATTGGCGATGCGGAATGAACCGGAAGCCAAGTTACGATGCCCAACTGTGCCCTAACCTAAAACCCACAGAGGGTGTTGGTCGATTAAGACAGCAGGACGGTGGTCATGGAAGTTAAAATCCGCTAAGGAGTGTGTAACAACTCACCTACCGAATCAACTAGCCTCGAAAATGGATGGCGCTGAAGTGATTTCTGCCCAGTGCTCTGAATGACAAAGTGAAGAAATTCAACCAACCGCGGGTAAACGGCGGGAGTAACTATGACTCTCTTAAGGTAGCCAAATGCCTCATCATCTAATTAGTGACGCACATGAATGGATTAACGAGATTCGCACTGTCCCTGTCTACTATCCAGCGAAACCACAACCAAGGGAATGGGCTTCGCAGAATCAGCGGGGAAAGAAGACCTTGTTGAGCTTGACTCTAGTCTGACTTTGTGAAATGACTTGAGAGGTGTATGATAAGTGGGAGCCGAAAACAGTGAAAGTGAAATACCACTACTTTTAACGTTATTTTACTTATTCCGTGAATCGGAGGCGGGGCGTTGCCCCTCCTTTTGGACCCAAGGTCAGCTTTGGCTGGCCGATCCGGGCGGAAGACATTGTAAGGTGGGGAGTTTGGCTGGGGCAGCACATCTGTTAAAAGATAACACAGGTGTCCTAAGATGAGTTCAATAAGAACAGAAATCTCGTGTGGAACAAAAGGGTAAAAGCTCGTTTGATTCTGATTTTCAGTATGAATACGAACCGTGAAAGCGTGGCCTATTGATCCTTTAGACCTTCGGAATTTGAAGCTAGAGGTGTCAGAAAAGTTACCACAGGGATAACTGGCTTGTGGCAGCCAAGCGTTCATAGCAACGTTGCTTTTTGACGCTTCGATGTCGGCTCTTCCTATCATTGTGAAGCAGAATTCACCAACTGTTGGATTGTTCACCCACCAATAGGGAACGTGAGCTGGGTTTAGACCGTCGTGAGACAGGTTAGTTTTACCCTACTGATGCCCGCGTCGCGATAGTAATTCAACCTAGTACGAGACGAACCGTTGATTCGCACAATTGGTCATCGTGCTTGGTTGAAAAGCCAGTGGCGCGAAGCTACCGTGCGCTGGATTATGACTGAACGCCTCTAAGTCAGAATCTGGGCTAGAAGCGATGCATGCGCCCGTCGCCCGATTGCCGACCTGCAGTAGGGGCCTCCAGGCCCCCAAAGGCACATGTCGTTGGCCAAGCTCGCATGGCGGAGGAGCCTCGCCGGCTGCCTTGAAGTGTGATTCCCACTGAGCGATAGATAAAATCATTTGCAGACGACTTAAATACGCGACGGGGTATTGTAAGTGGCAGAGTGACCTTACTGCCACGATCCACTGAGATTCAGCCCTTTGTCGCTTCGATTCGTCCTCCCCCCCCCTCCTGAACCCCCATAACAATTGTCCCTCTCTTTTCGAAAATTGATGCCACGAGGTCAAAAATGGTCCCTCAAGATAATGGCCTGGAAAAAGAAGCAAGTCCTTTGGGCTTATAGAGAATGAGAAACACAAGAGAAAAACACTTGGAAACATATCGGGAAGCATTGGAGAACCAAGTGCATGCTGGCCTTGGCCGTGGCCCCTAGCTTTGGTGTACCCTGAGGGCTGCCATGGGGTGGCTGGAGGTGCGCTGGACAGGGCAGCCAGCATGCACCATGGGCCAGGCAGAGGCATAGCTGCCCCAGCCTGCTAGTCCCAATGCCCAGTTGCGAAATTGTTGTGAATTGACCATATTTTCATCATGGAATTGGTCCTGAAATGACTCACATAATTCGTGTAATTCATGAGGAGTGTGCCCCTGAAGTTTGGGATCATTTCGACTCACGGGCTATTTTTGATGATTTTTTTAATTTTTGGCTGTAGAAAATTCATTAAAAAAAATTTTGTGCCCAGAAAATTTTGAAATTTTTTCTGGTGGTAGATATGATTATTCTCCATTTATATACAAAATTTCAGCTCAAAATTCCAAGTAAACAATTTTTTAGACCCATTATGACGGCTTATAGATATTGATGTTTCCTCTTGCCGGGAGTGAAATTTCATTTAAGACTCTTTAGGGAGAAGGTGGTCACCTAACTTGCTGGGTGCCAACAGGCCATGCGTGCCTCACCCCCTGCCCATCCCACGTGGGCCGGCGCTGGGCTTGGGCAACCCAGCTTGCACGGCATGGGCAAGGCGGCTTGCTGCCTTGCCCATCCAGCCGGTGGTGCGTGAATGTGGCAGCCACCACCGCCAGCAGGCAGGCAACCGACAACGTCGGCCGAAGAGTGTGGGACGCCGGATCAGTAGCCAATGGACTGAAGAAAACGTGGGAAACGAAATCCACTAAATTGTGGGCAACAAAATGAGAAAAATCGTGGGATAATGAGCCGGGTTGTGGCTACACAAGCTCGACGGTGTGTGCGGCGAAGCTAACGATGATGCATGCTACGTGACGGCCAAATCGCTGGGGAGATTTCAAGCACGCGGAGTGCTTTGTCTCAGGCCCTCAAGGCGGCGGATGCGGGGCTGCATCCCGACGCCCAGCCTTGCCTTGGCGGACTCGTTGCGCAGCGCGAACGACGACACGATCGTCGGCCGTTAACAATGAGCGAGCCACATGGCCAGCCTGGGCAAGCTGTGACACCCCTGCTGCTAGGGCCTCATCGGTGGGAAAAACGTGGGCAACAAAATGAGAAAAATCATGGGATAATGAGCTAGGATGTGGCTATACAAGCTCGACGGTGAGGGCGGCGAAGCTAATCATCATGCGTGCTACGCGAGGGCCAAATTGCTGGGGGGATTTTGAGCATGTGGAGTGGTTCGTCGCAGGCCTTCGAGGCGACAGATGCTGGGCTGGATCCCGACGCCCGGACTCGCCTAGGCAGACTCGTTGTGCAGCCTGATCGACGACACGATCGTCGCCCGTTAGTAATGAGCGAGCCACACGGCCAGCCTGGGCACGACAAGACACCCCTGCTGCCAAGGCCCCATCGGTGGAAAAAAGGTGGGCAACAAAATGAGAGAAATTGTGGGATAATGAGCTGGGATGTGGCTACACAAACTCGACGGTGTAGGCGGCGAAGCTAATGATGATGCATTCTACGCGAGGGCCAAATCGCTGGGGGGATTTCGAGCATGCAGAGTGCTTCATCGCAGGCCCTTGAGGCGGCGGATGTGGGGCTAGATCCCAATGCCCAGGCTTCCCTTGGTGGACTCGTTGCGTAGCGCGATCGGCGACACGATCGTCGGCTGTTAGCAATGTGCAAGCCACATGGCTAGCCTGGGCAAGGTGGGACACTCCTGCTGCCAAGGCCTCATCGGTGTCAAAAATGTGGGCAACAAAATGCAAAAAATCGTAGGATAATGAGCTGGGATGTGGCTACACCAGCTCGACGGTGTGGGAGGCACAGCTAATGATGATGCATGCTACGCGAGGGCCAAATCGCTGGGGGGATATTGAGCATGTGGAGTGGTTCGTCGCAGGCCCTCGAGGTGGCAGATGCGAGGTTGGATCCCGACGCCCAGGCTTGCTTAGGCGGACTCGTTTCGCAGTACTATCGACGACACGATCGTCGAGCGTTAGCAATGAGTGTGCCACACGGGTAGCTTGGGCAAGGCGTGATTACCCCTGCTGCCATGGACTCATCGGTCGAAAAAACATGGGCAACGAAATGAGAGAAATTGTGGGATAATGAGCTGGGATGTGGCTACACAAACTCGGTGGTGTGGGCGGCGAAGTTAACGATAATGCATGCTACGCGAGGGCCAAATCGTCGTGGGGATTTCGTGCATGGGGAGTGCTTCGTCGCAGGCCCTCGAGGCGGCGGATGCGTGGCTGGATCCCGACGCCCAGGCTTGCCTAGTCAAACTCGTTTCGCAGCGCGATCGACGACACGATCGTCGGCCGTTAGCAATGAGCGAGCCACACGGCTTGCCTGGGCAAGGCATGACACCCTTGCTGCCAAGGCCTCATCGGTGGGAAAAATGTGCGCAATGAAATGAGAGAAATTATGGGATAATTAGCTGGGATGTGGCTACACAAGCTCGGCGGTGTAGGCGGCGAAGCTAATGATGATGCATGCTACGCGAGTCCCAAGTCGCTGGGGAGATTTTGAGAATACAGAGTGCTTCGTCGCAGGCCCTCGAGGTGGCAGATGCGGGGCTAGATCCCGACACCCAGGCTTGCCTAAGCGGACTCATTGTGCAGTGCGATCAACGATACGATCGTCGGGCGTAAGCAATGAGCAAGCCACACGGCTAGCCTGTGCAAGGCGTGACACCCCTGCTGCCATGGTCTCATCGGTCGAAAAAACATGGGCAATGAAATGAGAGAAATTGTGGGATAATAAGCTGGGATGTGGCTAGACAAACTCGACGGTGTGGGCGGCGAAGTTAACGATGATGCATGCTACGCGAGGGCCAAATCACTGTGGGGATTTCGAGCATGCGGAGTGCTTCGTCGCAGGCCCTCGAGGCGGCGAATGCGTGGCTGGATCCCGACGCCCAGGCTTGCCTAGTCAAACTCATTGCGCAGCGCGATCGACGACACGGTCGTCGACCGTTAGCAATGAGCGAGCCACACGGCTTGCCTGGGCAAGGCGTGACACCCCTGCTACCAAGGCCTCATCGGTGGGAAAAACGTGCGCAATGAAATGAGAGAAATTGTGGGATGATTAGCTGGGATGTGGCTATACAAGCTCGACGGTGTGGGCGGCGAAGCTAATGATGATGCATGCTACGCGAGTCCCAAATCGCTGGGGAGATTTTGAGCATGCGGAGTGCTTCGTCGCAGGCCCTCGAGGTGGCAGATGCGGGGCTAGATCCCGACGCCCAGGTTTACCTAGGCGGACTCGTTGTGCAGCGCGATCAACGACACGATCGTCGGGTGTAAGCAATGAGCGAGCCACACGGCCAGCCTGGGCAAGGTGTGAGACCCTTGCTGCCATGGTCTCATCGGTCGAAAAAACATGGGCAATGAAATGAGAGAAATTGTGGGATAATGAGCTGGGATGTGGCTAGACGAACTCGACGGTGTGGACGACGCAGTTAACAATGATGCTTGCTACGCGAGGGCCAAATCGTTGTGGGGATTTCAAACATGCGGAGTGCTTCGTCGTAGGCCCTCGAGGCGGCGGATGCGGGACTGGATCCCGACGCCAAGGCTTACCTAGACGGACTCGTTGCGTAGCCCAATTGACGACACGATCGTCGGCCGTTAGTAATGTGCGAGCCACATGGCTAGCCTGGGCAAGGTGTGACACCCCTACTGCCAAGGCCTCATTAGTGGGAAAAACGTCGAAAACAAAATGAGAAAAATCATGGGATAATGTGCTGGGATGTGGCTACATAGGCTCGACGATGTGGGCGGCGAAGCTAATGATGATGCATGCTACGCGAGGGCCAAATCGTTGGGGGGATTTTGAGCATGCGGAGTGCTTCGTCGCCGACCCTCAAAGTGGCAAATGCGGGGCTGGATCCCGACGCCCAGGCTTGCCTTGGCGGACTCGTTGCGTAGTGCGATCGATGACACGATCGTCGGGTGTTAGCAATGGGCAAGCCATACGGCCAACCTGGGCAAGGCGTGACACCCCTGCTGCCATGGCCTCATCGGTCGAAAAAACATGGGCAATGAAATGAGAGAAATTATGGGATAATGAGCTGGGATGTGGCTAGACAAACTCGACGGTGTAGGAGGCGAAGTTAACGATGATGCATGCTATGCGAGGGCCAAATCGCTGTGAGGATTTCGAGCATGCGGAGTGCTTCGTCGGAGGCCCTCGAGGCGGCGGATGCGGGGCTGGATCCCGACGGCAAGGCTTGCCTAGACGGACTCGTTGCGTAGCCCAATTGACGACACGATCGTCGGCCGTTAGCAATGTGCGAGCCACATGGCCAGCCTGGGCAAGGTGTGACGCCCCTGCTGCCAAGGCCTCATCGGTGGGATAAACGTTGAAAATGAAATGAGAAAAATCGTGGGATAATGAGCTGGGATATGGCTACACAGGCTCGACGGTGTGGGTGGCGAAGCTAATGATGATGCATGCTACGTGAGGGCCAAATCGCTTGGGGGATTTTGAGCATGCGGAGTGCTTCGTCGCTGACCCTCGAAGTGGCAGATACGGGGCTGGATCTCGACGCCCAAACTTTCCTAGGCGGACTCGTTGCGCAGCGCAATCGACGACATGATCATCGATCGTTAGCAATGAGTGAGCCACACGGGCAGCCTGGGCAAGGTCGGACACCCCTGCTGCCAAGGCCCCATCGGTGGAAAAAACGTGGGCAGCGAAATGAGAGAAATTGTGGGATAATGAGGCGGGAAGTGGCTGCTCAAACTCGACGGTGTGAGCGGCGAAGCTAACGATGATGCATGCTACGCAAGGGCCAAATTACTGGGGGGATTTCGAGCATTCAGAGTGCTTCGTCGCAGGCCCTCAAGGTAGCGGATGCGGGGCTAGATTCCAACGCCAAAGCTTACCTGGGCGGACTCGTTGCGCAGGGCGATCGACGACACGATCGTCGGCCGTTAGCAATGTGCGAGCCACATGGCTGCCTGGGCAAGGTGTGACACCCCTGCTTCCAAGGCCTCATCGGTGAGAAAAACATGGGCAACGAATTGAGAAAATCATGGGATAATAAGCTGGGTGTGGCTACACAAGCTCGACGGTGTGGGCGGCGAAGCTAATGATGATGAATGTTACGCGAGGGCCAAATCGCTGGGGTGATTTTGAGCATGCGGAGTGCTTCGTCGTAGGCCCTCGAGGCAGAGGAAGCAGGGCTGCATCTCGACACCCAGGCTTGCCTTGGCGGACTCATTGCACAGCATGATCGATGACACGATCGTCGGCCGTTAGCAATGAGCGAGCTACACGACCAGCCTGGGCACGGCGTGACACCCCTGCTGCCAGGGCCCTATCGGTGGAAAAAATATGGGCAACAAAATGAGAGAAATTATGGGATAATGAGCTGGGATGTGGCTACACAAACTCGATGGTGTGGGCGGCGAAGCTAACGATGATGCATGCTACGCGAGGGCTAAATTGCTGGGGGGATTTTGAGCATGCGGAGTGCTTCATCGCAGGCCCTCGAGGTTGCAGATGCGGGGCTACATCCTGACGCCCAGGCTTGCCTAGGCGAACTTGTTGCGCAGCGCGATCGACGACACGATCGTTGGCTGTTAAAAATGAGCGAGCCACATGGCCAGCCTAGTTAAGACGTGACACCCCTGCTGCCAAGGCCTCTTTAGTGGGAAAACCGTGGGCAACGAAATGAGAAAAATTGTGGGATAATGAGCTGGGATGTGGCTACACAAGCTCGACGGTATGGGCGGCGAAGCTAATGATGATGCATGCTACGCTAGGGCCAAATCGTTGGGGGGATTTTGATATGCAGAGCGCTTCATCGCAGGCCCTAGAGGTGGCGAATGCGGGGTTGGATCCCTATGCCATGGCTTGCCTAGGCGGACTCGTTACGCAGCGCGATCGACACCACGATCGTTGGCTGTTAGCATTAAGCGAGCCACAGGGCCAGCCTGGGCAAGGTGTGACACCCTTGCTGCCATGGCCTCATCGGTGGGAAAAATGTGGGCAATGAAATGAGAAAAATCATGGGATAATGAGCTGGGATGTGGCTACACAAGCTCGACGGTGTGAGCGGCGAAGCTAATGATGATGCATGCTACGCGAGGGCCAAATTGTTGGGAGAATTTTGAGCATGTGGAGTGGTTCGTTGTAGGCCTTCGAGGGGGCTGGTGCGGGGCTGGATCCCCACGCGAGGACTTGCCTAGGAGGACTCGTTGCACAGCTCGATCGACGACACGATTGTCGGCCGTTAGCAATGAGCGAGCTATACGGCCAACCTGGGCCAGGCATGACACCCCTACTGCCAAAGCCCCATCGGTGGAAAAAACGTGGGCAACAAAATGAGAGAAATTGTGGGATAATGAGCTGGGATGTGGCTACACAAGCTCGACGGTGTGGGCGGTGAAGCTAACGATGATGCATGCTACGCGAGGACTAAATCGCTGGGGGGATTTTGAGCATGCAGAGTGCTTCATCGCAGGCCCTCGAGGCAGCGGATGCGGGGCTACATCTCGACGCCCAGGCTTGCCTTGGCGCACTCGTTGCGCAGCGTGATCGACGACACGATCGTCGGCTATTAGCAATGAGCGAGCCACATGGCCAGCCTGGGCAAGGCGTGACACCCCTGCTGCCAAGGCCTCATCGGTGGGAAAATCGTGGGCAACAAAATGAGAAAAATCGTGGGATAATGAGCTGGGATTTGGCTACACAAGCTCGACGGTGTGGGCGGCGAAGCTAATGATGATGCATGCTACGCGAGGGCTAAATCGCTGAGGGGATTTTAAGCATGCGGAGTGCTTCGTCGTAGGCCCTCGAGGTGGTAGATGCGGGGCTGGATCCCGACGCCCAGGCTTGCCTCGGCGGACTCGTTGCGCAGCACGATCAACGACATGATCGTCGGGCGTTAGCAATGAGCGAGCCACATGGCCAGCCTGGGCAAGGCGTGGCACCCCTGCTGCCATGGCCTCATCGGTGGGAAAAACATGGGCAATGAAATGAGAGAAATTGTGGGATAATGAGCTGGGATGTTGCTACACAAGCTCGACGGTGTGGGCGGCAAAGCTAATGATGATGCATGCAACGCAAGGGCAAATCGCTGGGGGGATTTTGAGCACGCAAAGTGCTTCATCGCAGGCCCCGAGGTGGCGGATGCGGGGCTTGATCCTGACGCCCAAGCTTGCCTAGGCAGACTCGTTTCGCAGCGCGATCGACGACACGATCGTCGGTCGTTAGCAATGAGCGAGCCACACGGCCAGCCTGGGCAAGGTGTGACTCCCCTGCTGCCAAGGGGTCATCGGTGGGAAAAACGTGGGCAACGAAATGAGAAAAATCATGGGATAATGAGCTGGGATGTGGCTAGACAAACTCGACGGTGTGGACGGCGAAGCTAACGATGATGCATGCTACGCGAGGGCTAAATCGCTGGGGGGATTTTGAGCATGCAGAGTGCTTCATCGCAGGCCCTCGAGGCGGCGGATGCGGGGCTACATCCCGACGCCCAGGCTTGCCTTGGCGGACTCGTTGCGCAGCGTGATCGACGACACGATCGTCGGCTATTAGCAATGAGCGAGCCACATGGCCAGCCTGGGCAAGGCGTGACACCCCTGCTGCCAAGGCCTCATCGGTGGGAAAATCGTGGGCAACAAAATGAGAAAAATCGTGGGATAATGAGCTGGGATTTGGCTACACAAGCTCGACGGTGTGGGCGGCGAAGCTAATGATGATGCATGCTACGCGAGGGCTAAATCGCTGAGGGGATTTTAAGCATGCGGAGTGCTTCGTCGTAGGCCCTCGAGGTGGTAGATGCGGGGCTGGATCCCGACGCCCAGGCTTGCCTCGGCGGACTCGTTGCGCAGCACGATCAACGACATGATCGTCGGGCGTTAGCAATGAGCGAGCCACATGGCCAGCCTGGGCAAGGCGTGGCACCCCTGCTGCCATGGCCTCATCGGTGGGAAAAACATGGGCAATGAAATGAGAGAAATTGTGGGATAATGAGCTGGGATGTTGCTACACAAGCTCGACGGTGTGGGCGGTAAAGCTAATGATGATGCATGCAACGCAAGGGCAAATCGCTGGGGGGATTTTGAGCACGCAAAGTGCTTCATCGCAGGCCCCGAGGTGGCGGATGCGGGGCTTGATCCTGACGCCCAAGCTTGCCTAGGCAGACTCGTTTCGCAGCGCGATCGACGACACGATCGTCGGTCGTTAGCAATGAGCGAGCCACACGGCCAGCCTGGGCAAGGTGTGACTCCCCTGCTGCCAAGGGGTCATCGGTGGGAAAAACGTGGGCAACGAAATGAGAAAAATCATGGGATAATGAGCTGGGATGTGGCTAGACAAACTCGACGGTGTGGACGGCGAAGCTAACGATGATGCATGCTACGCGAGGGCTAAATCGCTGGGGGGATTTTGAGCATGCAGAGTGCTTCATCGCAGGCCCTCGAGGCGGCGGATGCGGGGCTACATCCCGACGCCCAGGCTTGCCTTGGCGGACTCGTTGCGCAGCGTGATCGACGACACGATCGTCGCTATTAGCAATGAGCGAGCCACATGGCCAGCCTGGGCAAGGCGTGACACCCCTGCTGCCAAGGCCTCATCGGTGGGAAAATCGTGGGCAACAAAATGAGAAAAATCGTGGGATAATGAGCTGGGATTTGGCTACACAAGCTCGACGGTGTGGGCGGCGAAGCTAATGATGATGCATGCTACGCGAGGGCTAAATCGCTGGGGGGGTTTTAAGCATGCGGAGTGCTTCGTCGTAGGCCCTCGAGGTGGTAGATGCGGGGCTGGATCCCGACGCCCAGGCTTGCCTCGGCGGACTCGTTGCGCAG
>JAJFZO010000105.1:225000-230000 GCA_021397835.1 Moringa oleifera
TCGCAGGCCCTTGAGGCGGCGGATGTGGGGCTAGATCCCAATGCCCAGGCTTCCCTTGGTGGACTCGTTGCGTAGCGCGATCGGCGACACGATCGTCAGCTGTTAGCAATGTGCAAGCCACATGGCTAGCCTGGGCAAGGTGGGACACTCCTGCTGCCAAGGCCTCATCGGTGTCAAAAACGTGGGCAACAAAATGCAAAAAATCGTAGGATAATGAGCTGGGATGTGGCTACACCAGCTCGACGGTGTGGGAGGCAAAGCTAATGATGATGCATGCTAGGCGAGGGCCAAATCGCTGGGGGGATATTGAGCATGTGGAGTGGTTCGTCGCAGGCCCTCGAGGTGGCAGATGCGAGGTTGGATCCCGACGCCCAGGCTTGCTTAGGCGGACTCGTTTCGCAGTACTATCGACGACACGATCGTCGAGCGTTAGCAATGAGTGTGCCACACGGGTAGCTTGGGCAAGGCGTGACACCCTTGCTGCCATGGACTCATCGGTCGAAAAAACATGGGCAACGAAATGAGAGAAATTGTGGGATAATGAGCTGGGATGTGGCTACACAAACTCGGTGGTGTGGGCGGCGAAGTTAACGATAATGCATGCTACGCGAGGGCCAAATCGCCGTGGGGATTTCGTGCATGGGGAGTGCTTCGTCGCAGGCCCTCGAGGCGGCGGATGCGTGGCTGGATCCCGACTCCCAGGCTTGCCTAGTCAAACTCGTTGCGCAGCGCGATCGACGACACGATCGTCGGCCGTTAGCAATGAGCGAGCCACACGGCTTGCCTGGGCAAGGCATGACACCCCTGCTGCCAAGGCCTCATCGGTGGGAAAAATGTGCGCAATGAAATGAGAGAAATTATGGGATAATTAGCTGGGATGTGGCTACACAAGCTCGACGGTGTAGGCGAAGCTAATGATGATGCATGCTACGCGAGTCCCAAGTCGCTGGGGAGATTTTGAGAATATAGAGTGCTTCGTCGCAGGCCCTCGAGGTGGCAGATGCGGGGCTAGATCCCGACACCCAGGCTTGCCTAAGCGGACTCATTGTGCAGCGCGATCAACGATACGATCGTCGGGCGTAAGCAATGAGCGAGCCACACGGCCAGCCTGTGCAAGGCGTGACACCCCTGCTGCCATGGTCTCATCGGTCGAAAAAACATGGGCAATAAAATGAGAGAAATTGTGGGATAATGAGCTGGGATGTGGCTAGACGAACTCGACGGTGTGGACGGCGCAGTTAACAATGATGCTTGCTACGCGAGGGCCAAATCACTGTGGGGATTTCAAGCATGCGGAGTGCTTCGTCGTAGGCCCTTGAGGCGGCGGATGCGGGGCTGGATCCCGACGCCAAGGCTTACCTAGACGGACTCGTTGCGTAGCCCAATTGACGACACGATCGTCGGCCGTTAGTAATGTGCGAGCCACATGGCTAGCCTGGGCAAGGTGTGACACCCCTACTGCCAAGGCCTCATCAGTGGGAAAAATGTCGGAAAGAAAATGAGAAAAATCATGGGATAATGTGCTGGGATGTGGCTACATAGGCTCGACGATGTGGGCGGCGAAGCTAATGATGATGCATGCTACGCGAGGGCCAAATCGCTTGGGGGATTTTGAGCATGCGGAGTGCTTCGTCGTCGACCCTCAAAGTGGCAAATGCGGGGCTGGATCCCGACGCCCAGGCTTGCCTTGGCGGACTCGTTGCGTAGTGCGATCGATGACACGATCGTCGGGCGTTAGCAATGGGCAAGCCATACGGCCAACTTGGGCAAGGCGTGACACCCCTGCTGCCATGGCCTCATCGGTCGAAAAAACATGGGCAATGAAATGAGAGAAATTATGGGATAATGAGCTGAGATGTGGCTAGACAAACTCGACGGTGTAGGAGGCGAAGTTAACGATGATGCATGCTATGCGAGGGCCAAATCGCTGTGAGGATTTCGAGCATGCAGAGTGCTTCGTCGGAGGCCCTCAAGGCGGCGGATGCGGGGCTGGATCCCGACGGCAAGGCTTGCCTAGACGGACTCGTTGCGTAGCCCAATTGACGACACGATCGTCGGCCGTTAGCAATGTGCGAGCCACATGGCCAGCCTGGGCAAGGTGTGACGCCCCTGCTGCCAAGGCCTCATCGGTGGGATAAACGTTGAAAATGAAATGAGAAAAATCGTGGGATAATGAGCTGGGATGTGGCTACACAGGCTCGACGGTGTGGGTGGCGAAGCTAATGATGATGCATGCTACGTGAGGGCCAAATCGCTTGGGGGATTTTGAGCATGCGGAGTGCTTCGTCGCTGACCCTCGAAGTGGCAGATACGGGGTTGGATCTCGACGCCCAAACTTTCCTAGGCGGACTCGTTGCGCAGCGCAATCGACGACATGATCATCGATCGTTAGCAATGAGTGAGCCACACGGGCAGCCTGGGCAAGGTGGGACACCCTTGCTGCCAAGGCCCCATCGGTGGAAAAAACGTGGGCAGCGAAATGAGAGAAATTGTGGGATAATGAGCGGGAAGTGGCTGCTCAAACTCGACGGTGTGGGCGGCGAAGCTAACGATGATGCATGCTACGCAAGGGCCAAATTACTGGGGGGATTTCGAGCATTCAGAGTGCTTCGTCGCAGGCCCTCAAGGTAGCGGATGCGGGGCTAGATTCCAACGCCAAAGCTTACCTGGGCGGACTCGTTGCGCAGGGCGATCGACGACACGATCGTCGGCCGTTAGCAATGTGCGAGCCACATGGCTGCCTGGGCAAGGTGTGACACCCCTGCTTCCAAGGCCTCATCGGTGAGAAAAACATGGGCAACGAATTGAGAAAATCATGGGATAATAAGCTGGGATGTGGCTACACAAGCTCGACGGTGTGGGCGACGAAGCTAATGATGATGAATGTTACGCGAGGGCCAAATCGCTGGGGTGATTTTGAGCATGCGGAGTGCTTCGTCGTAGGCCCTCGAGGCAGAGGAAGCAGGGCTGCATCTCGACACCCAGGCTTGCCTTGGCGGACTCATTGCACAGCATGATCGATGACACGATCGTCGGCCGTTAGCAATGAGCGAGCTACACGACCAGCCTGGGCACGGCGTGACACCCCTGCTGCCAGGGCCCTATCGGTGGAAAAAATATGGGCAAAAAAATGAGAGAAATTATGGGATAATGAGCTGGGATGTGGCTATACAAACTCGATGGTGTGGGCGGCGAAGCTAACGATGATGCATGCTACGCGAGGGCTAAATTGCTGGGGGGATTTTGAGCATGCGGAGTGCTTCATCGCAGGCCCTCGAGGTTGCAGATGCGGGGCTACATCCTGACGCCCAGGCTTGCCTAGGCGAACTTGTTGCGCAGCGCGATCGACGACACGATCATTGGCTGTTAAAAATGAGCGAGCCACATGGCCAGCCTAGTTAAGACGTGACACCCCTGCTGCCAAGGCCTCTTTAGTGGGAAAAACGTGGGCAACGAAATGAGAAAAATTGTGGGATAATGAGCTGGGATGTGGCTACACAAGCTCGACGGTATGGGCGGCGAAGCTAATGATGATGCATGCTACGCTAGGGCCAAATCGTTGGGGGGATTTTGATATGCAGAGCGCTTCATCGCAGGCCCTAGAGGTGGCGAATGCGGGGTTGGATCCCTATGCCATGGCTTGCCTAGGCGGACTCGTTGCGCAGCGCGATCGACGACACGATCGTTGGCTGTTAGCATTAAGCGAGCCACAGGGCCAGCCTGGGCAAGGTGTGACACCCTTGCTGCCATGGCCTCATCGGTGGGAAAAATGTGGGCAATGAAATGAGAAAAATCATGGGATAATGAGCTGGGATGTGGCTACACAAGCTCGACGGTGTGGGCGGCGAAGCTAATGATGATGCATGCTACGCGAGGGCCAAATTGTTGGGAGAATTTTGAGCATGTGGAGTGGTTCGTTGCAGGCCTTCGAGGGGGCTGGTGCGGGGCTGGATCCCCACGCGAGGACTTGCCTAGGAGGACTCGTTGCACAGCTCGATCGACGACACGATTGTCGGCCGTTAGCAATGAGCGAGCTATACGGCCAACCTGGGCCAAGCATGACACCCCTACTACCAAAGCCCCATCGGTGGAAAAAACGTGGGCAACAAAATGAGAGAAATTGTGGGATAATGAGCTGGGATGTGGCTACACAAGCTCGACGGTGTGGGCGGTGAAGCTAACGATGATGCATGCTACGCGAGGGCTAAATCGCTGGGGGGATTTTGAGCATGCAGAGTGCTTCATCGCAGGCCCTCGAGGCGGCGGATGCGGGGCTACATCCTGACGCCCAGGCTTGCCTTGGCGGACTGGTTGCGCAGCGTGATCGACGACACGATCGTCGGCTATTAGCAATGAGCGAGCCACATGGCCAGCCTGGGCAAGGCGTGACACCCCTGCTGCCAAGGCCTCATCGGTGGGAAAATCGTGGGCAACAAAATGAGAAAAATCGTGGGATAATGAGCTGGGATTTGGCTACACAAGCTCGACGGTGTGGGCGGCGAAGCTAATGATGATGCATGCTACGCGAGGGCTAAATCGCTGGGGGGATTTTAAGCATGCGGAGTGCTTCGTCGTAGGCCCTCGAGGTGGTAGATGCGGGGCTGGATCCCGACGCCCAGGCTTGCCTCGGCGGACTCGTTGCGCAGCACGATCAACGACATGATCGTCGGGCGTTAGCAATGAGCGAGCCACATGGCCAGCCTGGGCAAGGCGTGGCACCCCTGCTGCCATGGCCTCATCGGTGGGAAAAACATGGGCAATGAAATGAGAGAAATTGTGGGATAATGAGCTGGGATGTGGCTACACAAGCTCGACGGTGTGGGCGGCAAAGCTAATGATGATGCATGCAACGCAAGGGCAAATCGCTGGGGGGATTTTGAGCATGCAAAGTGCTTCATCGCAGGCCCCGAGGTGGCGGATGCGGGGCTTGATCCTGACGCCCAAGCTTGCCTAGGCAGACTCGTTACGCAGTGCGATCGACGACACGATCGTCGGCCGTT
>JAJFZO010000105.1:245000-252500 GCA_021397835.1 Moringa oleifera
CTGCGAGCGAGCCAGGGAAGCCATGTCACACGGACCCTGGGCACGGGAGGCATGCCCCGGAAGCCCCCAGCAGGCACGGCCTGGGCCAAGTGCCCAGCGTGCGGCAGCGGTGGGCGCGCCAGCGAGGCCACAGGTGCCCATCACGAGCCAGACCCCTCGTCCCTGTCCCTTGACTTAGTGCCCAGCGAGCGAGCCAGGGGAGTCAGCCACATGGACCCTGGGCACAGGAGGCATACCTCGGTAGCCCCCAGCATGTACGGAATGGGCCAAGTCCCCAACGTGCGGCAGCGTTGGGCGCACCAGCCAGGCCACGGGCTCCCATCGCGAGCCAGCACCCTCGTCCCTGTCCCTCGACTAAGTACCCAGTGAGCGAGCCAGGGGAGCCGTGTCACACGGACCTTGGGCATGGGAGGCATGCTCAGGCAGCCCCCAGCAGGCACGGCATGGGCCAAGTGCCCAGCGTGCGGCAGCGGTGGGCGCGCCAGCCAGGCCACAGGCGCCCATCGCGAGCCAGGCCCCTCGTCCCTGTCCCTCGACTAACTGCCCAGCGAGCGAGCCAGGGGAGCCGCATCGCACAGACCCTAGGCATGGGAGGCATGCTCAGGCAGCCCCCTGTATGCATGGCATGGGCCAAGTGCCCAGCGTGCGGCAGCGGTGGGCGCGCCAGCCAGGCCACAGGCACCCATCGCGTGCCAGCCCCCTCGTCCCTGTCCTTTGACAAAGTGCCAAGCAAGTAAGCCAGGGGAGCCGTGTCGCACAGCTCCTGGGCTCGGGAGGCATGCCCTGGCAGCCCCCAGTATGCACAGCATAGGCCAAGTGCCCAGCGTGCGGCAGCGGTGGGCGCGCCAGCCAGTCCGCAGGCGTCCATCGTGAGCCAGCCCCGTCGTCCCTGTCCCTCGACTAAGTGCCCAGCGAGCGAGCCAGGGGAGCCACGTCACATGGACCCTGGGCAAGGGAGGTATGCCCAGGCAGCCCCCAGTAGGCACGGCATGGGCCAAGTGCCCAGCGTGCGGTAGAGGTGGGCGCGCCAGCTAGGCGACGGGTGCACTTCGTGAGCCAGCCCCCTCATCCCTGTCCCTCGACAAAGTGCCAAGCAAGCGAGCCAGGGGAGCCGTATCACACAGATTCTGGGCACGGGGGCATGCCCAGGTAGCCCACAGTATGCACGGCATAGGCCAAGTGCCCAGTGTGTGGCATCGGTGGGCGCGCCAGCCAAGCCACAGGCGCCCATCGCGAGCCAGCCCCCTCGTCCCTATCCCTCGACTAAGTGCCCAGTGAGCGAGCCAGGGGAGCCGGTCACATGGACCCTGGGCACGGGAGGCATGCCTCAGTAGCCCCCAGCAGGCACGGCATGGGCCAAGTGCCCAACGTGCGGCAGCGGTGGGAGCACCAGCCAGGCCATGGACTCCCATCGCGAGCCAGCGCCCTCGTCCCTGCCCCTTGACTGACTGGCCAGCGTGCGAGCCAGGGATGCTGCATCACATGGACCCTGGGCATGGGTGGCACGCCCTGGCAGCCGCCAGCAGGCACGGTATGGGCTGCTCACCAAGCGTGCGGCAGCGGTGGGCGCGCAAGCCAGGCCACGGGCGCCCATCGCGAGCCAGCCCCCACGTCTCTGTCCCTCGACGTAGTGCCCAGCGAGCTAGCCAGGGGGGCTGCGTCGCATGGACCCTGGGCACGGGAGGAATGCCCAGACAGTCCCCAGCAGGCACGGCTGGGGCCACATGCCCAGCGTGTTGCAGTGGTGGGCGCACCAGCCAGGCCACAGGCAACCATCGCGAGCCATCCCACTCGTCCCTGTTCCTCAACTTAGTGCCCAGCAAGCGAGCCAGGGGAGCTGTGTCGCATGGACTCTGGGCACGGGAGGCATGCCCAGGCATCGCCAAGTGCCCAGCGTGCGGTAGAGGAGGGAGCGCCTGCCAGGCCACAGGCGCCCAACGCGAGCCAGCCCCCTCGTCCCTGTCCCTGGACTAAGTGCCCAGCGAGTGAGCCAGGAGGGCCGCGTCGCACGGACCCTGGGCACATGTGGCACGTCCAGGCAGCCCCCTGGAGGTGCGGCATGGGCTGCTCGCCCAGCGTGCCGCAGCGGTGGGCACGCCAGCCAGGCCGCGGGCGCCCATCGCGAGCCAGCCCCCACGTCCCTGTCCCTTGACTAAGTGCCCAGCGAGCGAGCCAGGGGGACCGCGTCGCACGGACCCTTGGCACGGGTGGCACGCCCTGGCAGCCCCCAGCAGGCATGGCATGGGCTGCTGGCCCAGCATGCGGCAGCGGTGGGTGCGCCAGCCAGGCCACGGGCGCCCATCGCTAGCTAGCCCCCACGTCCCAGTCCCTCCACGTAGTGCCCAGCGAGAGAGCCAGGGGTGCCGCGTTGCATGGACCCTGGTCACGGGTTTCACGCCAAGGAAGCCCCCAGGAGGCACGGCGTGGGCTGCTCGCCCAGTGTGCGGCAGCGGTGGGCGCACCAGCCAGGCCGCGGGCGCCCATCTCGAGCCAGCCCCCTCGTCCCTGCCCCTCGACTGACTGGCCATCGTGCGAGCCAGGGGTGCCAAGTCGCACGGACCCTGGGCACGGGTGGCACGCTCAGGCAGCCCTCAGCAGGCACGGCATGAGCTACTAACCCAGCGTGCGGCAGCGGTGGGCGCGCCAGCCAGGCCGCAGTGCCTATCGCGAGCCAGCCCCCACATCCTTGTCTCTCGACGTAGTGCCCAGCGAGAAAGCCAGAGGAGCCGCGTCGCATGGACCTTGGGCATGGGAGGCATGCCCAGGCAGCCCCCAGCAGGCACGGCATGGGCCAAGCGCCCAGCGTGCGGCAGCGGTGGGCACGCCAGCCTGGTCACAGGCGCCCATCGCGAGCCAGGGCCCTCGTCCCTGTCCCTCGACTAAGTGCCCAGCGAGCGAGCCAGGGGGGCCGTGTCGCACGGACCCTTGGCACGGGTGGCACGCCCAGGCAGCCCCCAGGAGGCACGGCATGGGCAGCTCGCCCAGCGTGCGGCAGCGCTGGGCGCGCCAGCCAGGCTGCGGGCGCCCATCTCGAGCCAGCCCCCTCGTCCCTGCCCCTCGACTGACTGGCCATCGTGCGAGCCAGGGGTGCCGCGTCGCATGGAACCTGGGCACGGGTGGCACGCCCAGGCAGCCCCCAGCAGGCACGGCATGAGCTGCTCGCCCAGCGTGCTGCTGCGGTGGGCGCGCCAGCCAGGCCGCGGGCGCCCATCGGGAGCCAGCCCCCACGTCCTTGTCCCTCGACGTAGTGCCCAGCGAGCTAGCCAGGGGGGCTGCATCGCACAGACCCTGGGCACGAGAGGCATGCCCAGGCAGTCCCCAGCAGGCACGGCATGAGCCACATGCCCAGAGTGCGGCAGCGGTGGGCGCACCAGCCAGGCCACAGGGGCCCATCGCGAGCCATCCCCCTCGTCCCTGTCCCTTGACTAAGTGCCCAGTGAGTGAGCCAGAGGAGCCGCGTCGCATGGACCCTTGGCATGGGAGGCATGCCCAGGCAGCCCAGAGCGGGCATGGCATGGGCCAAGTGCCCAGCGTGCGGCAGCGGTGGGCGCACCAGCTTGGCCACAGGCGCCCATCGTGAGCCAGGCCCCTCGTCCCTGTCCCTCGACTAAGTGCCCAGCGAGCGAGCCAGGGGAGCCACGTCGCACAGATACTGGGCACGGGGGGCATGCCTTGGCAGCCCCCAGTATGCACAGCATAGGCCAAGTACCCAGCGTGTGGCAGCGGTGGGCGCGCCAGCCAGGCCACAAGCGCCCATCGCGAGCCAGCTCCCTCGTCCCTGTCCCTCGACTAAGTGCCCAGCGAGCGAGCCAGGGGAGCTGGTCACATGTACCCTGGGCACGGGAGGCATGCCTCAGCAGCCTCCAGTAGGCACGGCATGGGCTAAGTGCCCAACGTGCAGCAGCGGTGGGCGCGCCAGCCAGGCCGCTGGCGCACATCGCCAGCCAGCCCCCACGTCCCTCTCGCTCGACTAAGTGCCCAGCGAGTGAGCCAGGGGGGCCACGTCGCACGGACCCTGGGCACGGGTGGCACGTTCAGGCAGCCCACAGCAGGCACACCATGGGCTTCTCACCCAGCTTGCGGCTGCGGTGGGAGCGCCAGCCAGGCTGCGGGCGCCCAGTGGGAGCTAGCCCCCACGTCCCTGTCCCTCAACTAAGTGCCCAGCGAGCGAGCCAGGGGGGCCGCATTGCATGGACCCTGGGCATGGGTGCCATGCCCAGGCAGCCCACAGCAGGCATGGCATGGGCTGCTCGCCCAGCGTGCAGCAGCGGTGGGCGCACCAGCCAGGCTGCGAGCGCCCATCGCGAGCCAGCCCCGTCGTCCCTGCCCCTCGACTGATTGCCCAGTGTGTGAGCCAGGGGTGCCGCGTTGCACGGACCCTGGGCACGGGTGGCACACCCAGTCAGCCCCCAGCAGGCACGGCATGGGCTACTCGCCCAGCGTGCGGCAGCGGTGGGCGCGCCAGCTAGGCCGCGGGAGCCCATCACGAGCCAGCCCCCATGTCCCTGTCCCCCGACTAAGTGCCCAGCGAGCTAGCCAGGGGGGCTGCATCGCACAGACCCTGGGAACGAGTGGCACACCCAGGCAGCCCCCAGCAGGCACGGCATGGGCTGCTCACCCAGCGTGCGGCAGCGGTGGGCGCGCCAGCCAGGCCACGGGCGCCCATCGCGAGCCATCCCCCACGTCCCTGTCCCTCGACGTAGTGCCCAGCGAGCGAGCCAGGGGGGCCACATCGCAAGGACCCTGGGCACAGGTGGCACACCCAGGCAGCCCGCAGCAGGCACGGCATGGGCTGCTCGCCCAGCGTGCGGCAGCGGTGGGCGCGCCAGCCAGGCCGCGGGCACCCATCGCGAGCCATCCCCCACGTCCCTGTCCCTCGACTAAGTGCCAAGCGAGCGAGCCAGGGGGGCCGCATCGCACAGACCGTGGGCATGAGTGGCACGCCCAGGCAGCCCCCAGCAGGCACGGCATGGGCTGCTTGCCCAGTGTGCGGCAGCGGTGGGCGCGCCAGCCAGGCCGTGGGTGCCCATCGTGAGCCGGCCCCCTCGTCCCTGCCGCTCGACTGACTGCCCAGCATGCGAGCCAGGGGTGCCGCGATGCACAGACCCTTGGCACTGGTGGCACGCCCAGGCAGCCACCAGCAGGCACGGCATGGGCTGCTCGCCCAGCGTGCGGCAGCGGTGGGCGTGCCAGCCAGGCCGCGGGCGCCCATCGCGAGCCAGCCCCCACGTCCCTATCCCTCGACTAAGTGCCCAGCGTGCGAGCCAGGGGTGCCGCATCTTACGGACCCTGGATACAGGTGGCACGCCCAGGCAGCCCCCAGCAGGCACGGCATGGGCTGCTCGCCCAGCGTGCGGCAGCGGTGGGTGTGCCAGCCAGGCCACGGGCGCCTATCTCGAGCCAGCCCCCTCGTCCCTGCCCCTCGACTGACTGCCCAGCATGCGAGCCAGGGGTGCCACAGCAGTCGCCAGCAGGCACGGCGCCAGCCTTGCCAGGGGCGCCCCACGGGAGCCAGCTGTGAGCACGCTGTGAGGCTCCGCACATGCTGTGGGCGTTGATTTCATGGGCAAGCTTGCCTTGGCCGTGGCCCCTTGCTCTGGTGGACCCTGAGGGCTTCCATGGGGTGGCTGGAGGTGCGCTGGACAGGGCAGCCAGCATGCACCATGGGCCAGGCAGAGGCACAGCTGCCCCAGCCTGCTGGCCGCAATGCCCAGTTGCGAAATTGTTGTGAATTGACCATCTTTTCATCATGGAATTGGTCCCAAAATGACTCAAATAATTCGTGTAATTCATGGGGAGTCTGCCCCTGAAGTTTGGGATCATTTCGACTGACGGGCTATTTTTGATGATTTTTTCAATTTTCGGCTGTAGAAAATTCATTAAAAACAATTTGGTGCCCAGAAAATTCTGAAATTTTTTCTGGTGGTAGATATGATTATTCTCCATTTATGTGCAAAATTTCAGCTCAAAATTCCAAGTAAATAATTTTTTAGACCCATTATGACGGCTCACACATATTAACGTTTCCTCCTACCGGGAGTGAAATTTAATTTAAGACTCTTTAGGGGGGAGGTGGTCACAGAGCTTGCTGGGTGCCAACAGGCCATGCGTGCCTCCCCCCCTGCCCATCCCACGTGGGCAGGCGCTGGGCTTGGGCAACCCAGCGCGCATGGCATGGGCAGGGCGGCTTGCTGCCTTGCCCATCCAGCCAGTGGTGCGTGGCTTTGGCGGCCACCACCGCCGGCAGGCAGGCGGCCGGTGACGTCGGCCAAAGAGTGTGAGATGCCAGATCAGCAGCCAACGGAGTGGGGAAAACGTGGGAAACGAAATCCACTAAATTGTGGGCAACGAAATGAGAAAAATCATGGGATAATGAGCTGGGATGTGGCTACACAAGCTCGACGGTGTGGGCGGAGAAGCTAACAATGATGCATGCCACGTGAGGGCCAAATCGCTGGGGGGATTTCGAGCATGCGGAGTGCTTCATCACAGGCCCTCGAGGCGGCGGGGTTGGATCCCGACACTCAGGCTTGCCTAGGCGGACTCGTTGCGCAGCGTGATCGGCGACACGATCGTCGGCCGTTAGAACCGAGCGAGTCACACGGCCAGCCTGGGCAAGGCGTGACACCCCTGCTGCCAAGGCCTCATCGGTGGAAAAAACGTGAGCAACGAAGCGAGAATAATCGTGGGATAATGAGCTGGGATGTGGCTATACAAGCTCGACGGTGTGGGCGACGAAGCTAACGATGATGCATGCTACGCTAGGCCCAAATCGCTGGGTGGATTTTGAGTATGCAGAGTGCTTCATCACAGGCGCTCGAGGTGGTGGATGCGGGGCCTGATCCCGACACCCAGGCTTGCCTGGGCGGACTCGTTGTGCAGCGCGATTGGCGACACGATCGTCGGCCGTTAGCAACGAGCGAGCCACACGGCCAGCCTGGGCAAGGCATGACACCCCTGCTACCAAGGCCTCATCGGTGAGAAAAACGTGGGAAATGAATTGAGAAAAATCATGGGATAATGAGCTGGGATGTGGCTACACAAGCTCGATGGTGTGGGCGGCGAAGCTAACGATGATGCATGCTACGCTAGGGCCAAATCGTTGGGGGGAATTTTGAGCATGCGGAGTGCTTTGTTGCAGGCCCTCGAGGCGGCGGACGTGGGGTTGGATCCCGACGCTCAGGCTTGCCTAGGCGGACTCGTTGTGCAGCGCGATCGACAACACGATTGTCAGCCGTTAGCAACGAGCGAGCCACACGGCCAGCCTGGGCACCCCTGCTGCCAAGGCCTCATCGGTGGGAAAAACGTGGGCAACGAAGCGAGAATAATCGTGGGATAATGAGCTGGGATGTGGCTAGACAAGTTCGATGGTGTGGGCGGCGAAGCTAATGATGATGCATGCTATGTAAGGGCCAAATCGTTGGGGGGATTTCAAGAATACGGCGTGCTTCGTCGCAGGCCCTCGAGGAGGCAGATGCGGGGTTGGATCTCGATGCACAG
>JAJFZO010000105.1:260000-275000 GCA_021397835.1 Moringa oleifera
GCGTGTGGTAGAGGAGGGCGTGCCAGCCAGGCCACCAGCCAGGCCACAGGCGCCCATCGCGAGCCAGCCCCCTCGTCCCTGTCCTTCGACTAAGTGCCCAGCGAGCGACCCAGGGGAGCCACGTCGCATGGACCCTGGGCACGGTAGGCATGCCCAGGAATCCCCCAGCAGGCACGGCATGGGCCAAGTGCCCAGCGTGTGGCAGCAGTGGGCGCGCCAGCCACGCCACAGACGCCCATCGCGAGCCAGCCCCCTCGTCCCTGTCCCTAGACTAAGTTCCCAGCGAGCAAGCCAGTGGAGCCACGTCGCATTGACCCTGGGCACAGGAGGCATGCCCAAGCAGCCCCCAGCAGGCATGGTATGGGCCAAGTGCCCAGCGTGCAGCAGCGGTGGGCGCGCCAGCCAGGCCATGGACGCCCATCGCGAGACAGCCCCCTCGTCCCTATCCCTCGACTAACTGCCCAGCGTGCGAGCCAGAGGAGCTGCGTCACACCGACCCTGGGCACGAGAGGCATGCCCCGGCAGCCCCCAGCAGGCACAGCATGGGTCAAGTGCCCAGCGTGTGTTAGAGGTGGGCACGCCAGCCAGGCCACAGGCTCCCATCGCGAGCCAGCCCCCTCGTCCCTGTCCCTCGGATTAGTGCCCAGCAAGCGAGCCAGGGGAGCCTCGTTGCATGGACCATGGGCATGGCAGGAATGCCCCAGCAGCCCCAAGCAGGCACGGCATGGGGCAAGTGCCCAGCGTGCGGCAACGGTGGGCGTGCCAGCCAGGCCACAGGCCCCCATCGCGAGCCAGCCCCCTCGTCCCTGTCCCTTGACTTAGTGCCCAGCGAACGAGCCAGGGGAGCCGCGTCGCACGGACCCTGGTAATGGGAGGCATGCCCAGGCATCCCCCAGCAGGCATGGCGTGGGCCATGTGCCCAGCGTGCGGCAGCGGTGGGCGCGCCAGCCAGGCCACAGACGCCCATCGCGAGCCAGCCCCCTCGTCCCTGACCCTCGACTTAGTGCCCAGCGAGCGAGCCAGGGGAGCCGCGTCGCACGGATCCTGGGCATGGGAGGCATGCCCAGGCAGCCCCCAGCAGGCATGGCATGGGTCAAGTGCCCAGCGTGCGGTAGCGGGGGTCGCGCCAGCCAGGCCACGGGCGCCCATCGCGAGCCAGCCCCATCGTCCCTATCCCTCGACTAAGTGCCCAGCGAGCGAGCCAGAGGGGCCGCGTCGCATGGACCCTGGGCTTGGGAGGCATGCCCAGGCAGCCCCCAGAAGGCACGGCATGGGCCAAGTGCCCAATGTTTGGCAGTGGTGGGCGCGCCAGCGAGGACACCGGCGCCCATCACGAGCCAGCCTCCTCATCCCTGTCCCTCGACTAAGTGCCCAGCGAACGAGCCAGGGGAGCCATGTCGCATGGACCCTGGGCACAGAAGGCATGCCCCGGCAGCTCCCAGCAGGTACGGCATGGGCCAAGTGCCCAGCATGCAGCAGCGGAGGGCTCGCCAGCCTGGCCACAGGCGCCCTTTGCGAGCCAGCCTCGTCGTCCCTGTCCCTCGACTAATTGCCCAGCGAGCGAGCCAGGGGAGGCGTGTCACATGGAACCTGGGCACAGGAGGCATGCCCAGGCAGCCCCCATCCGGCACAGCAATGGCCAACTGCCCAGCGTGCGGCAGCGGTGGGCCCGACAGCCAGGCCACAGGCGCCCATCGCGAGCCAGCCCCCTCGTCCCTGTCCCTCGACTTAGGGCCCAGCGAGCGAGCCAGGGGAGCCGCGTCACATGGATCCTGGGCATGGGAGGCATGCCCAGGCAGCCCCCAGCAGGTATGACATGGGTCTAGTGCCCAGCGTGCGGCAGCGGTGGGCGCGCCAGCCAGGCCACGGGCGCCCATCGCGAGCCAGCCCCCTTGTCCCTATCCCTCGACTAAGTGCCCAGCGAGCGAGCCAGGGGAGCCATGTCACATGGACCCTGGGCACGGGAGGCATGCCCCGGCAGCCGCCAGCATGCACGGCATAGGCCAAGTGCCCAGCGTGCGGTAGAGGTCGGGGCGCCAGCCAGGCCACGGGCGCCCATCGCTAGCCAGCCTCCTCGTCCCTGTCCCTCGAATAAGTGAGCAGCGAGCGAGCCAGGGGAGCCACGTCGCATGGACCCTGGGCTCAGGAGGCAGGCCCAGGCAGCCCCTAGCAGGCACAGCATGGGCCAAGTGCCCAGCATGCAGCAGCCGTGGGCGCACCAGCCAGGCAACGGGCTCCCATTGCGAGCCAGCCGCTTTGTCCCTGTCCCTTGACAAAGTGCCCAGCGAGTGAGCCAGGGGAGCCGCGTCGCATGGACCCTGGGAATGGGAGGCATGGCCCGGCAGCCCCCAGCAGGCATAGCATGGGCCAAGTGCCCAGCGTGCGCTAGAGGTGGGCGCGCCAGCCAGGCCACGGGCTCCCATCGCGAGCCAGCCCCCTCGTCCCTGTCCCTCGGATTAGTGCCCAGCGAGCGAGCCAGGGGAGCCGCGTCGCATGGACCCTGGGCATGGCAGGCATGCCCCAGCAGCCCCAACCAGGCACGGCATGGGCTGAGTGCCCAGGTGCGGCAGCGGTGGGCGCACCAGCCAGGCCACAGGCGCCCATCGCGAGCCAGCCCCCTCGTCCCTGTCCCTCGACTTAGTGCCCAGCGAGTGAGCCAGGGGAGCCGCGTCGCATGGACCCTGGTCATGGGAGGCATTCCCAGGCAGCCCCCAGCAGGCATGACATGGGTCTAGTGCCCAGCGTGCGGCAGCGGTGGGCGCGCCAGCCAGGCCACGGGCGCCCATCGTGAGCCAGCCCCCTCTCGTCCCTATCCCTCGACTAAGTGCCCAGCGAGCGAGCCAGGGGAGCCGAGTCGCATGGACCCTGGTCACGGGAGGAAGGCCCCGGCAGCCCCCAGCAGGCACGGCATAGGCCAAGTGCCCAGCGTGGGTTACAGGTGGGCGCGCCAGCCAGGCCACGGGCGCCCATCGCGAGCCAGCCTCCTCGTCCCTGTCCCTCGAATAAGTGAACAGCGAACGAGCCAGGGGAGCCACGTCGCATGGACCCTGGGCTCATGAGGAAGGCCCAGGCAGCCCCTAGGAGGCACGGCATGGGCCAAGTACCCAGTATGCGGCAGCTGTGGGCACACCAGCCAGGCCACGGGCTCCCATTGCGAGCCAGCCCCCTCATCCTTGTCCCTCGGATTAGTGCCCAGTGAGCGAGCCAGGGGAGCCGCATCGCACGGACCCTGGGCATGGAAGGCATGCCCCAGCAGCCCCCAGCAGGCACGGCATGGGCCGAGTGCCCAGCGTGCGGCAGCGGTGGGCGCGCCAGCCAGGCCACGGGCGCCCATCGCGAGCCAGCCCCCTCGTCCCTGTCCCTCGGATTAGTGCCCAGCAAGCGAGCCAGGGGAGCCTCGTTGCATGGACCATGGGCATGGCAGGCATGCCCCAGCAGCCCCCAGCAGGCACGGCATGGGCCGAGTGCCCAGCATGCGGCAGCGGTGGGCGCGCCAGCCAGGCCACAGGCGCCCATCGCGAGCCAGCCCCCTCGTCCCTGTCCCTCGACTTAGTGCCCAGCGAGCGAGCCAGGGGAGCCGCGTCACATGGACCCTGGGCATGGGAGGCATGCCCAGGCAGCCCCCAGCAGGCATGACATGGGTCTAGTGCCCAGCGTGCGGCAGCGATGGGCGCGCCAGCCAGGCCACGGGCGCCCATCGCGAGCCAGCCCCCTCTCGTCCCTATCCCTCGACTAAGTGCCCAGCGAGCGAGCCAGGGGAGCCGTGTCGCATGGACCCTGGGCACGGGAGGCATGCCCGGGATCCCCCAGCAGCCACAGCATAGGCCAAGTGCCCAGCGTGCGGTAGAGGTGGGCGCGCCAGCCAGGCCACGGGCGCCCATCACGAGCCAGCCCCCTCTCGTCCCTATCCCTCGACTAAGTGCCCAGCAAGCGAGCCAGGGGAGCCGTGTTGCATGGACCCTGGGCACAGGAGGCATTCCCGGCAGCGCCCAGCAGCCACGGCATAGGCCAAGTGCCCAGCGTGCGGTAGAGGTGGGCGCGCCAGCCAGGCCACGGGCGCCCATTGCGAGCCAGCCTCTTCTTCCCTGTCCCTCGAATATGTGAACAGCGAGCGAGCCAGGGGAGCCGCATCACGTGGACCCTGGGCTCAGGAGGCAGGCCCAGGCAGCCCCTAGGAGGCACGGCATGGGCCAAGTGCCCAGTATGCGGCAGCTGTGGGCGCACCAGCCAGGCCACGGGCTCCCATTGCGAGCCAGCCGCTTTGTCCCTGTCCCTCGACAAAGTGCCCTGCGAGTGAACCAAGGAAGCCGCGTCGTATGGACCGTGGGCACGGGAGGCATGCCCCGGCAGCCCCCAGCAGGCATAGCATGGGCCAAGTGCCCAGCGTGTGCTAGAGGTGGGCGCGCCAGCCAGGCCATGGGCTCCCATCGCGAGCCAGCCCCCTCGTCTCTGTCCCTCGGATGAGTGCCCAGCGAGCGAGCCAGGGGAGCCGCGTCGCATGGACCCTGGGCATGGCAGGCATGCCCCAGCAGCCTCCAGCAGGCACGGCATGGGCCGAGTGCCCAGCGTGCGGCAGCAGTGGACGCGCCAGCCAGGCCAAGGGCGCCCATCGCGAGCCAGCCCCCTCGTCCCTGTCCCTCGGATTAGTGCCTAGCAAGCGAGCCAGGGGAGCCTTGTTGCATGGACTATGGGCATGGCAGGCATGCCCCAGCAGCCCCCAGCAGGCACGGCATGGGCCGAGTGCCCAGCATGCGGCAGCGGTGGGCGCGCCAGCCAGGCCACAGGCGCCCATCGCGAGCCAGCCCCCTCGTCCCTGTACCTATACTTAGTGCCCAGCGAAGCGAGCCAGGGGAGCCGCGTCGTATGGACGCTGGGCATGGGAGGCATGCCCAGGCAGCCCCCAGCAGGCATGACATGGGTCTAGTGCCCAGCGTGCAGCAGCGGTGGGCGCGCCAGCCAGGCCATGGGCGCCCATCGCGAGCCAGCCCCCTCTCGTCCCTATCCCTCGACTAAGTGCCCAGCAAGCGAGCCAGGGAAGCCGTGTCGAATGGACCCTGGGCACGGGAGGCATGCCCGGCAGCGCCCAGCAGCCACGGCATAGGCCAAGTGCCCAGCGTGGGGTAGAGGTGGGCGCGCCAGCCAGGCCACGGGCGCCCATCGCGAGCCAGCCTCTTCTTCCCTGTCCCTCGAATATGTGAACAGCGAGCAAGCCAGGGGAGCCGCATCGCGTGGACCCTGCACTCAGAAGGCAGGCCCAGGCAGCCCCTAGGAGGCTCGGCATGGGCCAAGTGCCCAGTATGCGGCAGCTGTGGGCGCACCAGCCAGGCCACGGGCTCCCATTGCGAGCCAGCCGCTTTGTCCCTGTCCCTCGACAAAGTGCCCAGCGAGTGAACCAAGGAAGCCGTGTCGTATGGACTGTGGGCACGGGAGGCATGCCCCGGCAGCCCCCAGCAGGCATAGCATGGGCCATGTGCCCAGCGTGCGCTAGAGGTGGGCGCGCCAGCCAGGCCATGGGCTCCCATCGCGAGCCAGCCCCCTCGTCCCTGTCCCTCGGATTAGTGCCCAGCGAGCGAGCCAGGGGAGCTGTGTCGCACGGACCCTGGGCATGGCAGGCATGCCCCAGCAGCCCCCAGCAGGCACGGCATGGGCCGAGTGCCCAGCGTGCGGCAGCGGTGGACGCGCCAGCCAGGCCAATGGCGCCCATCGCGAGCCAGCCCCCTCGTCCCTGTCCCTCGGATTAGTGCCCAGCAAGCGAGCCAGGGGAGGCTTGTTGCATGGACTATGGGCATGGCAGGCATGCCCCAGCAGCCCCCAGCAGGCACGGCATGGGCCGAGTGCCCAGCATGCGGCAGCGGCGGGCGCACCAGCCAGGCCACAGGCGCCCATCGCGAGCCAGCCCCCTCGTCCCTGTACCTATACTTAGTGCCCAGCGAGCGAGCCAGGGGAGCCGCGTCGCATGGACGCTGGGCATGGGAGGCATGCCCAGGCCGCCCCCAGCAGGCATGACATGGGTCTAGTGCCCAGCATGCGGCAGCGGTGGGCGCGCCAGCCAGGCCATGGGCGCCCATCGCGAGCCAGCCCCCTCTCGTCCCTATCCCTCGACTAAGTGCCCAGCGAGCGAGCCAGGGAAGCCGTGTCGCATGGACCCTGGGCACGGGAGGCATGCCCCGGCAGCCCCCAGCAGCCACGGCATAGGCCAAGTGCCCAGCATGCGGTAGAGGTGGGCGTGCCAGCCAGGCCACGGGCGCCCATCGCGAGCCAGCCTCCTCGTCCCTGTCCCTCGAATAAGTGAACAGCGAGCGAGCCAGGGGAGCCACGTCGCATGGACCCTGGGCTCAGGAGGCAGGCCCAGGCAGCCCCTAGGAGGCACGGCATGGGCCAAGTGCCCAGTATGCAGCAGCTGTGGGCGCACCAGCCAGGCCACGGGCTCCCATTGCGAGCCAGCCGCTTTGTCCCTGTCCCTCGACAAAGTCCCCAGTGAGTGAGCCAGGGGAGCCGTGTCGCATGGACCCTGGGCACGGGAGGAATGCCCCGGCAGCACCCAGCAGGCATAGCATGGGTCAAGTGCCCAGCGTGCGCTAGAGGTGGGTGCGCCAGCCTGGCCACGGGCTCCCATCGCGAGCCAGCCCCCTCGTCCCTGTCCCTTGGATTAGTGCCCAGCGAGATAGCCAGGGGAGCCGCGTCGCACGGACCCTGGGCATGGAAGGCATGCCCCAGAAGCCCCCAGCAGGCACGGCATGGGCCGAGTGCCCAGAGTGCAACAGTGGTGGGCGCTCCAGCCAGGCCACAGGCCCCCATCGCTAGCCAGCCCCCTCGTCCCTGTCCCTCGACTTAGTGCCCAGCGAGCGAGCCAGGGGAGCCGCGTCGCACGGATGCTGGTCACGGGAGGCATGCCCAGGCATCCCCCAGCAGGCACGGCATGGGCCAAGTGCCCAGCGTGCGGCAGCGGTGGGCACGCCAGCCAGGCCACAGGCACCCATCGCGAGCCAGCCCCCTCATCCCTGTCCTTGGACTAAGTTCCCAGCGAGCGAGTTTGGGGAGCCGCGTCGCACAGATACTGTGCACAGGAGGCATGCCCGGGCAGCCCCCAGCAGGCACGGCATGGGCCAAGTGCCCAGAGTGCGGCAGAAGAGGGCGCACCAGCCAGGCCACAGGTGCCCATCGCGAGACAGTCCCCACATCCCTGTCCCTCGACTAAGTGCCCATCGCAAGCCAGCCCCCTCGTCCCTGCCCCTCGACTGACTACACAGCGTGTGAGCCAGGGGTGCCATGTAGCATGGACCCTGGGCACGGGTGGCACGCCCAGGAAGCCCCCAGCAGACACGACATGGGCTGCTCGCCCAGCGTACGGCAGCGGTGGGCGTGCTAGCCAGGCCGTGGGCGCCCATCGAGAGCCAGCCCCCACGTCCCTGTCGCTCGACGTAGTGCCAAGCGAGCGAGCCAGGGGGGCTGCATCGCACGGATCCTGGGAACGGTTGGCACGCCCAGGCAGCCCCCAGCAGGCACCGCATGGGCTGCTCGCCCAGCGTGCGGCAGCGGTGGGCGCGCCAGCCTGGCCACGGGCGCCCATCGCGAGCCAGCCCCCTCGTCCCTGTCCCTCGACTAATTGCCCAGCGAGCGAGCCAGAGGGGCTGCGTCGCATGGACCCAGGGCATGGGTAGCATGCCCAGGCAGCCCCCAGCAGGCATGGCATGGGCTGCCCGCCCAACGTGCGGCAGCGGTGGGCGCGCCAGCCAGGCCGAAGGCGCCCATCGCGAGCAAGACCCCTCGTCCCGGCCCGTCGACTGACTGCCAAGCTTGCGAGCCAGGCGTGCCGCGTCGCACGGACCCTGGGCACAGGTGGCACACCCAGGCAGCCCCCTGCAGGCACGGCATGGGCTGCTCGCCCAGCGTGCGGCAGCGGCGAGCACGCCAGCCAGGCCGCGGGCGCCCATCGCGTGCCAGCCCTCTCGTCCTTGCCCCTCGACAGACTGCCCAGCGTGCGAGCCAGGAGTGCCACGTCGCACGGACCCTGGGAACGGGTGGCAGACACAGGCTGCCACCAGCAGGCATGGCATGGGCTGCTTGGCCAGCGTGCGGCAGCGGTGAGCGCACCAGCCAGGCCACGGGCTCCCATCGCAAGCCAGCCCCCTCGTCCCTGCCACTCGACTGACTGCCCTGCGTGCGAGCCAGGGATGCCATGTTGCACGGACCCTGGCCACAGGTGGCACGCCCAGGCAGTCCCCAGCAGGCACGGCATGGGCTGCTCGCCCAGTGTGAGGCAGCAGTAGGCGCGCCAGCGAGGACGCGGGCGACCATCGTGAGCTAGCCCCCACGTTCCTGTGCCTCGACAAAGTGCCCAGCGAGTGAGCCAGGGGGGTCGCGTAGCACGGACCCTGGGCACGGGTGGCATGCCCAGGCAGCCCCCAGCAGGCACGGCATGGGCTGCTCTCCCAGTGTGCGGCAGTGGTGGGCGCGCCAGCCAGGCCCAGGCGCCCATCGCGAGCCAGCCCCCGAGTCCCTGCCCCTCGACTGACTATGCAGTGTGCGAGCAAGGGATGCCACGTCGCACAGACCCTGGGCACGGGTGGCACGCCCAGGCAGGCCCCAGCAGGCATGGCATGGGCTGCTCGCCCAGCGTGCGGCAGCGGTGAGAGCGCCAGCCAGGCCGTGGGCACCCATCGTGAGCAAGCCCCCTCGTCCCTGCCCCGAGACTGAATTCCCTGCATGCGAATCAGGGGTGCCACGTCGCACAGACCATGGGCATGGGTGGCATGCCCAGGCAGCCCCCAGCAGGCACGGCATGGGCTGCTCTCCCAGCGTGCGGCAGCGGTGGGCCCGCCAGCGAGGCCGCGGGCGCCCATTGCCAGCCAGCCCCCAAGTCCCTGCCCCTCGACTGACTACCCAGCGTGCGAGCCAGGGGTGCCGTGTCGCACGGACCCTGAGCACTGGTGGCAGGCCCAGGCAGACCCCTGCAGGCATGGCATGGACTGCTCTCCCAGCGTGCGGCAGCGTTGTGTGCGCCAGCCAGGCCGCGCGCGCCCATCGTGAGCCAGCCCCCTCGTCCCTGCCCCTCGACTGAGTGCCCAGTGTGCGAGCCAGTGGTGCCATGTCGCATGGACCCTGGCCCCCGGTGGCAGGCCCAGGCAGCCCCCAGCAGGCACGGCATGGGCTGCTCGCCCAGCGTGCGGCAGCATTGGGTGCGCCAACCCGGCCGCGGGCACCCATCGCGAGCCAGCCCCCTCGTCCCTGCCCCTCGACTGAGTGCTCAGCGTGCAAGCCAGGGGTGCCATGTCGCACGGACCCTGGCCACAGGTGGCATGCCCAGGCAGCCCCCAGCAGGCACGGCGTGGGCTGCTCGCCCAGTGTGCGGCAGCGGTGGGCGCGCCAGCCAGGACACGGGCGCCCATCGCGAGCTAGCCCCCACTTTCCTGTGCCTCCACTAAGTTCCCCAGCGGGTGAGCCAGGGGGGTCGCGTCACACGGATGCTGGGCACAGGTGGCACGCCCAGGCAGCCCCCAGCAGGCATGGCAAGGGCAGCTCTCCCAGCGTGCGGTAGTGGTGGCCGCGCCGGCCAGGCCGCGGGCACCCATCGCGAGCGAGCCCCCACGTCCCTGTCCCTTGACTAAGTGCCCAGTGAGCGAGCCAAGGGGGCCGTGTCGCACGAACCCTGGGCACGGGTGGCACGCCCAGGCGGCCCCCAGAAGGCACGGCATGGGCTGCTCACCCAGCGTGCGACAGCGTTGGGTGCGCCAGCCAGGCCGCGGGCGCCCATCTCGAGCCAGCCTCCTCGTCCCTGCCCCTCGACTGAGTGCCCAGCGTGCGAGCCAGGGGTGCCATGTCGAATGGACCCTGGCCACGGGTGGCATGCCCGGGAAGCCCCCAGCAGGCGCGGCATGGGCTGCTCGCCCAACGTGCGGCAGCGGTAGGCGCGCCAGCTAGGACGCGGGAGCCCATCGCGAGCTTGGCCCCACGTTCCTATGCCTCGACTAAGTGCCCAGCGAGCGAGCCTGGGGGGTCGCATCGCACGGACCCTCAGCACAGGTGGCACGCCAAGGCAGCCCCCAGCAGGCACGGCATGGGCTGCTCGCCAAACGTGCGGCATCGGTGGGCGCGCCAGCCAGGCCGCGGGCGGCCATCGCGAGCCAGCCCCCTCGTCCCTGCCCCTCGACTGAGTGCCCAGCGTGCGATCCAGAGGTGCCACGTCGCATGGACCCTGGGCACAGGTGGCACGCCCAGGCAGGCCACAGCAGGTACGGCATCAGCTGCTCGCCTAGCGTGCGGCAGCGGTGGGCGCGCCAGCCAGGCCGCGGGCACCCATCGTGAGGCAGCCCCCACGTCCCTGTCCGTCGACTATTTGCCCAGCAAGCGAGCCAGGGGGCCGCGTTGCACAGTCCCTGGGCATGGGTGGCACGCCCAGGCAGCCCCCAGCAGGCACGGCATGAGCTGCTCACCCAGCATGCGACAGCGGTGGGTGCGCCAGCCAGGCCGCGGGCGCCCATAGCGAGGCAGCCCCCACGTCCCTGTCCCTCGAGTAAGTGCCCCGTGAGCGAGCCATGGGGGCCATGTCACACAGACCCTGGGCACGTGTGGCACGCCCAGGCAGCCCCCAGCAGGCACGGCATGGGCCAAGTGCCAATCGTGCGGTAGAGGTGGGCGCGCCAGCCAGGTCTTGGGTGCCCATCGCGAGCCAGCCCCCACATCCCTGTCCCTCAACGTAGTGCCCAGCGAGCGAGCCAGGGGGGCCATGTCGCACAGACCCTGGGCATGGGTGGCATGCCCCGGCAGCCCCCAGTAGGCATGGCATGGGCCAAGTTCCCAGCGTGCGGCCGCGGTGGGCGCGTCAGCGAAGCCACGGGCGCCCATCGCGAGCCAGCCCCCTCGTCCCTGCCCCTTGACTGACTGCCCAGTGTGCGAGCCAGGGGGGCCACGTTGCACAGACCCTGGGCACGGGAGGCATGCCCAGGATGCCCCCAGTATGCAAGGCATGGGCCAAGTGCCCAGTGTGCGGCAGCGGTGGGCGAGCCAGCGAGGCCACGGGCGCCCATCGCGAGCCAGCCCCCTCGTCCCTGTCCCTCGACATAGTGCCCAGCGAGCGAGCCAGGGGAGCCACGTCGCACAGATCCTGGGCACAGAAGGCATGCCCAGGCAGCCTCCAGTATGCACGGCATGGGCCAAGTGCCCAGCGTGCGGCAGTGGTGGGCGCGCCAGCCAGGCCACGGGCGCCCATCACGAGCCAGCCCCCTTGTCCCTGTCCCTCGACTAAGTGCCCAGCGAGCGAGCCAGGGGAGCCACGTTGCATGGACCATGGGCATGGGAGGCATGCTCAGGCAGCCCCCAGCAGGCACGCATGAGCCAAGTGCCCGGCATGCGGCAGCGGTGGGCGCACCAGCCAGGGCATGGGCTCCCATCGCCAGCCAGCCCCCTGGTCCCTGTCCCTCGACTAAGTGCCCAGCGAGAAAGCCAGGGTAGCCACATCGCACGGACCCTGGGCATGGGAGGCATGCCTCGGCAGCCCCCAGCAGGCACTGCATGGGCCAAGTGCCAAGCGTGCGGTAGAGGTGGGCGCACCAGCCAGGCCGCGGGCACCCATCGCGAGCCAGCCCCCACGTCCCTGTCCCTCGACGTAGTGCCCAGCAAGCGAGCCAGGGGGACCATGTCGCACGGACCATGGGCATGGGTGGCACGCCCTGGCAGCCCCCAGCAGGCACGGCATGGGCCAAGTGCCCAGCGTGCGGCAGCGGTTGGCGCACCAGCGAGGCCACGGGCGCCCATCGCGAGCCAGCCCCCTCGTCCCTGCCCGTCGACTGACTGCCCAGCGTGCGAGCCAGGGGTGCCGCATCGACAGACCCTGGGCATGGGTGGCACGCCCAGGCAGCCCCCAGCAGGCACGGCATGGGCTGCTCGCCCAGCGTGAGGCAGCGGTGGGCGCGCCAGCCAGGCCGCGGGTGCCCATCGCGAGCCAGCCCCCTCCTTCCTGCCCCTCGACTGACTGCCCAGCGTGCGAGCCAGGGGTGCCATGTCGCACGGACCCTGGGCATGGGTGGCACACCCAGGCAGCACCCAGCAGGCACGGCATGGGCAGTTCGCCCAGCATGTAGCAGCGGTGGGCACACCAGCCAGACCGCGGGCGCCCATCGCGAGCCAGCCCCCACGTCCCTGTCCCTCGACTAAGTGCCCAGCGAGCGAGCCAGGGGGGTTGCGTCACACAGACCCTGGGCACAGGTGGCACGCCAAGGCAGCCCCCAGCAGGCACGGCATGGGCTGCTCACCCAGCGTGCGGCAGCGGTGGGCGCGCCAGCCAGGTCGCGGGTGCCTATCGCGTGCCAGCCCCCATGTCCCTGTCCCTCGACGTAGTGCCCAGCGAGCGAGCCAGGGGAGCCGTGTCTTATGGACCCTGGGCACGGGTGGCACGCCCAGGCAGCCCCCAGCAGGCACGGCATGGGCTGCTCGCCCAGTGTGCGGCAGCGGTGGGCGCAGCAGCCAGGCCGCGGGCACCCATCGCGAACCAGCCCCCTCCTCCCTGCCCCTCGACTGCCTGCCCAGCGTGCAAGCTAGGGGGTGCCGCGTCGCACGGAGCCTTGGCATGGATGGCTTGCCCAGGCAGCCCCCAGCAGGCACGGCATGGGCTGCTCGCCCAGCGTGAAGCAGCGGTGGGCGCACCAGCCAGGCCGCGGGCGCCCATTGCGAGCCAGCCCCCTCGTCCCTGTCCCTCGACTGACTTCCCAGCGCGCGAGCCAGGGCAGCCACGTCGCACAGAACCTTGGCACGGGTAGCACGCCCAGGCAGCGCCCAGCAGGCACGGCATGGGCTGCTCGCCCAGCGTGCTGCAGCGGTGGGTGCGCAAGCCAGGCCGCGGGCGCCCATCGTGAGCCAGTCCCAACGTCCCTGTCCCTCGACTAAGTGCCCAGCGACCAAGCCAGGGGGGCTGCGTCACACGGACCCTGGGCACGGGTGGCACGCCCAGGCAGCCCCCAGCAGGCACAGCATGGGCTGCTTGCCCAGCGTGTGGCAGCGGTGGGCGCGCCTGGCAGGCCACGGGCGCCCATCGAGAGCCAGCCCCCTCGTCCCTGCCCCTCGACTGACTGCCCAGTGTGCAAGCTAGGGGTGCCACAGCAGTCACCAGCAGGCACGGCGCCAGCCTTGCCAGGGGCACCCCACGCGAGCCAGCTGCGAGCACGCTGTGAGGCTGAGCACATGCTGTGGGCATTGATTTCATGGGCAAGCTGGCCTTGGCCATGGCCCCTGGCTCTTGGTGGACCCTGAGGGCTGCCATGGGGTGGCTGGAGGTGCGCTGGACAGGGCAGCCAGCATGCATCATGGGCCAGGCAGAGGCACAGCTGCCCCAGCCTGCTGGCCGCAATGCCGAGTTGTGAAATTGTTGTGAATTGACCATCTTTTCATCATGGAATTGGTCCCAAAATGTCTCAAATAATTCGTGTAATTCATGAGGAGTCTGCGCCTGAAGTTTGGGATCATTTCAACTCACGGGCTATTTTTGATGATTTTTTCAATTTTCGGCTGTAAAAAATTCATTAAAAAAAATTTAGTGCCCAGAAAATTCTGAAATTTTTTCTGGTGGTAGATATGATTATTCTCCATTTATGTACAATATCTCAGCTCAAAATTCCAAGCGATTAGTTTTTTAGACCCATTATGACGGCTCAGACATATTGATGTTTCCTCCTACTGGGAGTGAAATTTCATTTAAGACTCTTTAGGGGGGAGGTGGTCACCTAGCTTGCTAGGTGCCAACAGGCCATGCGTGCCTCCCCACCTGCCCATCCCACGTGGGCAGGCACTGGGCTTGGGCAACCCAGCGCACATGGCATGGGCAGGGCGGCTTGCTGCCTTGCCCATCCAGCCGGTGGTGCGTGGCTGTGGCGGCCACCACCGCCGGCAAGGCAGGCGGCTGGCAACGTCGGCCGAAGAGTGTGGGACGCCGATCAGTAGCCAACGGAGTGGGGAAAAGGTGGGAAATGAAATCCGCTAAATTGTGGGCAACGAAATGAGAAAAATCGTGGGATAATGAGCAGGGATGTGGCTACACAAGCTCGATGGTGTGGGCGGCGAAGCTAACGATGATGCATGCTACGCGAGGGCCAAATCGCTGGGGGGATTTCGAGCATGCGGAGTGCTTCATCGCAGGCCCTTGAGGCGGTGGATGTGGGGTTGGATCCCGACGCTCAGGCTTGCCTAGACGGACTCGTTGCGCAGCGCGATCGGCGACATGATCGTCGGCCGTTAGCAACGAGCGAACCACACGGCCAGCCTGGGCAAGCCGTGACACTCCTGCTGCCAAGGCCTCATCGGTGGGAAAAACGTGGGCAATGAAACGAGAGAAATTGTGAGATAATGAGCTGGGATGTGGCTAGACAAACTCGACGGCGTGGGCAGCGAAGCTAACGATGATGCATGCTACGCGAGGGCCAAATCGCTGGGGGGATTTCGAGCATGCGGAGTGCTTCGTCGCAGGCCCTCGAGGTGGCAGATGCGGGGCTGGATCCTGACGCCCAGGCTTGCCTAGGCAGACTCGTTACGCAGCGCAATCGACGACATGATCGTCGGCCGTTAACAATGAGCAAGCCACATGGCCAGCCTGGGCAAGGCGTGACACCCCTGCTGCCAAGGCCTCATCGATGGGAAAAACGTGGGCAATGAAATGAGAAAAATCATGGCATAAAGAGCTGGGATGTGGCTACACAAGCTCAACAGTGTGGGCGACGAAGCTAACGATGATGCATGCTACGCGAGGGCCAAATCGCTGGGGGGATTTTGAGCATGCGGAGTGCTTCGTTGCAGGCCCTCGAGGCGGTGGACGTGTGGTTGGATCCCGACGCCCAGGCTTGCCTAGGCGGACTCATTGTGCAGCGCGATTGGCGACATGATCGTCGGCCGTTAGCAACGAGCGAGCCACACAGCCAGCCTGGGCAAGGCGTGACACTCTTGCTGCCGAGGCCTCATCGGTGGGAAAAACGTGGGCAACGAAATGAGAGAAATTGTGGGATAATGAACTGGGAT
>JAJFZO010000105.1:282500-297500 GCA_021397835.1 Moringa oleifera
GGCATGCCCGGGCAGCCCCCAGCAGGCACGGCATGAGCCAAGTGCCCAGCATAAGGCAGCGGTGGGTGCACCAGCGAGGCCACAGGCGCCCATCACGAGCCAGACCCCTCGTCCCTGTCCCTCAACTCAGTGCCCAGCGAGCGAGCCAGGGGAGCCGGGTTGCACGGACTCTGTGCACAGGAGCCACGCCCAGACAGCCCCCAGCAGGCATGGCATGGGCTGCTCGCCCAGTGTACGGCAGCGGTGGGCGCGCCAGCCAGGCCGCGGGCGCCCATCACGAGCCAGCCCCCACTTCCCTGTCCCTCGACTAAGTGCCAGCGAACGAGCCAGGGGGGCCACGTGGCACGGACCCTGGGCATGGGAGGCATGCCCTGGAAGCACCCAGCAGGCATGGCATGGGCTGCTCACCCAGCGTGCAGCAGCGGTGGGCGCGCCAGCCAGGCCGCGGGCGCCCATCGCGAGCCAGCCCCCACGTTCCTGTCCCTCGACTAAGTGCCAGCGAACGAGCCAGGGGGGCCACGTGGCACGGACCCTGGGCATGGGAGGCATGCCCTGGCAGCACCCAGCAGGCATGGCATGGGCTGCTCACCCAGCGCGCAGCAGCGGTGGGCGCGCCAGCCAGGCCGCGGGTGCCCATCGCGAGCCAGCCCCCACGTCCCTGTCCCTCGACTAAGTGCCCAGCGAGCGAGACAGAGGAGCCGTGTCGCATGGACCCTGGGCAGGGGATGCATGCCCTAGAAGCCCCCAGCAGGCACGGGATGGGCCAAGTGTCCAGTGTGCGGCAGCGGTGGGCGCGCCAGCCAGGCCACAGGCACCCATCGCGAGCTAGCCACCACGTCCCTGTCCCTCGACTAAGTGCCCAGTGGGCGAGCCAGGGGGGCCACGTTGCACAGACCCTGGGCACAGGTGGCACACCCAGGCAGCCCCCAGCAGGAACGGCATGGGCCACTCGCCCAGCGTGTGGCAGCGGTAGGCATGCCAGCCAGGCCGCGGGCGCCCATCGCGAGCCAGCCCCCACGTCCCTGTCCCTCGACTAAGTGCCCAGTGATCGAGAAAGGGGAGCCGCGTTGCATGGACCCTGGACACAGGAGTTATGCCCGAGAAGCCCCCAGCAGGCACGGCATGGGCCAAGTGCCCAGTGTGCGGCAGCGGTAGGCGCGCCAGCGAGGCCACAGGTGCCCATCACGAGCCAGACCGCTTGTCCCTGTTCCTCGACTTAGTGCCCAGTGAGCGAGCCAGGGGAGCCATGTCGCACAGAATTTGGGCCCGGGAGGCCCAGGCAGCCCTCAGCAGGCATGGCATGGGCCACTCACCCAGCGTGCGGCAGTGGTGGGCATTCCAGCAAGGCCGCGGGCGCCCATCGCGAGCCAGCCCCCACATCCCTGTCCCTCGACTAAGTGCCCCGCAATCAAGTGAGGGGAGCCACGTCGCATTGACCTTGGGAATGGGAAGCATGCCCAGGAAGCCCCAAACAGGCACGGCATGGGCCAAGTGCCCAGCGGGCAGCACCGGTGGGCGCGCCAGCCAGGCCACAGGCGCCCATCGCGAGCCAGCCACCACGTCCCTGTCGCTCGACTAAGTGCCCAGCGAGCGAGCCAGGGGGGCCGTGTCGCATGGACCCTGGGCACGGATGGCACGCCCAGGCAGCCCCCAGTAGGAACGGCATGGGCCACTTGCCCAGCGTGCGGCAGCGGTGGGCATTCCAGCCAGGCCGCGGGCGCCCATCGTGAGCCAGCCCCCACGTCCCTGTCCCATGACTAAGTGCCCAGCGATCGAGCCAGGGGAGCCACGACGCATGGACCCTGGGCACGGGAGGCATACCCCAGCAGACCCCAGCAGGCACGGCATGGGCCAAGTGCCCAGCGTGCGGCAGAAGAGGGCGTGCCAACCAGGCCACAGGCGCCCATCGCGAGCAAGCCCCCTCGTCCCTGTCCATCGACTAAATGCTCAGCGAGCGAGCCAGGGGAGCCACGTTGCATGGACCATGGGCTCAGGAAGCATGCCCAGGCAGCCCCCAACAGGCACGGCATGGGCCAAGTACCCAGCGGGCGGCACCGGTGGGCGCGCCAGCCATGCCACAGGCGCCCATCGCGAGCCAGACCCCTCGTCCCTGTCCCTCGACTAAGTGCCCAGCGAGAGAGCCAGGGGAGCCGTGTCGCATGGACACTGGGACGGGAGGGATGCCCCGGCAGGCCCCAGTAGGCACGGCATGGGCCAAGTGCCCAGCGTGCAGCAGCGGTGGGCACGCCAGCCAGGCCACAGGCACCCATCGCGAGCCAGACCCCTCGTCCCTGTCCCTCGACTCAGTGCCCAGCGAGCGAGCCAAGGGAGCCGCATCGCACAGACTCTGGGCACGGGTGGCATGCCCAGGCAGCCCCCAGCAGGCATGGCATGGGCTGCTTGCCCAGCGTGCGTCAGCGGTGGGCGCGCTAGGCAGGCCGCGGGCGCCCATCACGTGCCAGCCCCCGCGTCCCTGTCCCTCGACTAAGTACCCAGCGAACGAGCCAGGGGGGCCGCGTCGCATGGAACCTGGCATGGGAGGCATGCCCTGGCAGCCCCCAGCAGGCACGGCATGGGCTGGTCGCCCTGCGTGCGGCAGTGGTGGGCGTGCCAGGGAGGCCACAGGCGCCTATCACGAGCCAGACCACTCATCCCTGTCCATCGACTTAGTGCCCAGCGAGCGAGCCAGGGGGGACACGTCACATGGACCCTGGGCACGGATGGCATGCCAAGGTTGCCCCCAGCAGGCACGGCATGGGCTGCTCACCCAGCGTGCGGCAGCGGTGGGCGCGTCATCCAGGCCGCGGGCGCCCATCTTGAGAGAGCCCCAACGTCCCTGTCCCTCGACTAAGTGCCCAGCGAGCGAGCCAGGGGGGCCGCATCGCACGGATCCTGGGCACGGGTGGCACACCCAGGAAGCTCCCAGCAGGCACGTTATGGGCTGCTCACCCATCTTGGGGCAGCGGTTGGTGCGCCATCCAGGCCGCAGGCGCCCATCACCAGCCAGCCCCCACGTGCCTGTCCCTCGACTAAGTGCCCAGCGAGCGAGCCAGGGGGGCCATGTCGCACGGACCCTGGCATGGGTGTTATGCCCAGGCATCCCCCAGCAGGCATGGCATGGGATGCTCGCCCAGCGTGCTGCAGTGGTGGGCGCGCTAGCCAGGCCGCGGCGGCCATCGCGAGCCAGCCCACACATCACTGTCCCTCGATGCAGTGCCCAGCGAGCGAGCCAGTGGGGCAGCGTCGCACGGACCCTAGGCACGGGTGGCAAGCCCAGGCAGCCCCCAGCAGGCACGGCATGGGCTGCTCACCCAGCATGCGGCAGCGGTGGGCACGCTAGACAGGCCGCGGGCGCCCATCGCGAGCCAGCCCCCACGTCCCTGTCCCTCGATGTAGTGCCCAGCGAGCGAGCCAAGGGGGCCGCATCGCACGGACCCTGGCACCGGGGGCATGCCCAGGCAGCTCCCAGCAGGCAAAGCTTGGGCTGCTCGCCCAGAGTGTGCAAGCGATGGGCGCGCCAACCAGGCTGCGGTGGCTCATCGTGAGCCAGCCCCCACGTCCCTTTCCCTCGATTAAGTGCCCAGCGAGCGTGCCAGGGGGGCCGCGTCGCATGGACCCTGGGCACGGGTGGCACGCCCAGGCAGCCCCCAGCAGGCACGGCATGGGCTGCTCGACCAGGGTGGGGCAGCGGTGGGCGCGCCAGCCAGGCCGCGGGGGCTCATCGCGAGCCAGCCCCCACGTCCCTGTCCCTAGACTAAGTGCCCAGCGAGCGAGCCAGGGGGGCAGCATCGCACGGACCCAGGGCATGGGGGGTGTGCCCAGGCAGCCCCAGGAGGCCCTGCATGGGCAGCTTACCCAGTGTGCGGCAGCGGTGGGCGCGCCAGCCAGGCCGCGGGCGCCCATCGCTAGCCAGCCCCTATGTCACTGCCCCTCGACGTAGTGCCCAGCGAGCGAGCCAGGGGGGCCGCGTCGCATGGACCCGGTGCACGGGTGGCACGCCCAGGCAGCCCCCAGCAGGCATGGCATGGGATGCTCGCCCAGCGTGCGGCAGTGGTGGGCGCGCTAGCCAGGCCGCGAGCGCCCATCGCTAGCCAGCCCACACGTCCCAGTCCCTGGACGTAGTGCCCAGCGAGCGAGCCCGGGGGGCCGCGTTGCATGGACCCTGGCATGGGTACTATGCCCAGGCAGCCCCCAGCAGGCACGGCATGGGCTGCTCGCCCAGCGTGCGGCAGTGGTTGGAGCGCTAGCCAGGCCGCAGGCGCCCATCGTGAGCCAGCCCACACATCCCTGTCCCTCGACGTAGTGCCGAGCGAGCGAGCCACAGGGGCCGCATCGCACGGACCCTGGGCACGGGGGGCATGCCCTGGCAGCCCCCAGCAGGCACGGCATGGGCTTCTCGACCAGCGTGAGGCAGAGGTGGGCGCACCAACCAGGCCGTGGGCGCTCATCGCGAGCCAGCCTTAAGGTCCCTTTCCCTCGACTAAGTGCCCTGCGAGCGAGCGGTGGGCCAAGTCGCACAGACCCTGGGCATGAATTGCACACCAAGGCAGCCCCCAGCAGGCACTGCATGGGCAGCTCGCTCAGCGTGCAGCAGCGGTGGGCACGGTAGACTGGCCGCGGAGCCCATCGCGAGCCAGCCCCCACGTCCCTGTCCCTCGACGTAGTGCCCTCCGAGCTAGCCAGGGGGGCTGCATCGCATGGACCCTGGCCCCGGGAGGCATGCCCAGAAAGCTCCCAGCAGGCATGGGCTGCTCGCCAGCGTGTGGCAGCAGTGGGCGCGCCAACAAGGCCGTGGACGCTCATCGCGAGCCAGCCCCCACGTCCCTTTCGCTCGACTAAGTGCCCAGCGTGCGAGCCAGGGGGTCCGCGTCGCACACATCCTGGGCACAGGTTGCACGCCCAGACAGCCCCCAGCAGGCACGGGGCTACTCGACCAGCGTGTGGCAGCGGTGGGGGAGCCAGCCAGGCCGCGGGGGCTCATCGCGAGCCAGCCCCCACGTCGCTGTCCCTCGATTAAGTGCCCAGCGAGCGAGCCAGGGGGGCCACGTCACATGGACACTGGCATGGTTGTTACGCCCAGGCAGCGCCAAGCAGGCACGGCATCAGCTGCTCGCGCAGCGTGTGGCAGTGGTGGGCGCGCTACCCAGGTCGCAGCGCCCATCGCGAGCCAGCCCACACATCCCTGTCCCTTGACGTAGTGCCCAGCGAGCGAGCCAGAGGGGCCGCGTTGGACGGACCCTGGCCATGGGTGGCAAGCCCTGGCAGACCCCAGCACGCACATCATGGGCTGCTCGCCCAGCGTGCGGCAGCAGTGGGCACGCTAGATAGGCCGCGGGCGCCCATCGCGAGCCAGCCCCCACATCCCTGTCCCTCGACGTAGTGCCCACCTAGCAAGCCAAGGGGGCCGCATTGCATGGACCCTGGCCCTGGGGGGCATGCCCAAGCAGCTCCCAGCAGGCACGGCATGGGCTCCTCGCCCAGTGTGTGGCAGCGGTGGGCGCGCCAACCAGGCCGCGGGCGCTCATCGGGAGCCAGCCCCAACGTCCCTTTCCCTCGACTAAGTGCCCAGCAAGCGAGCAAGGGGGGCCGCGTCACACGGACCCTGGGCACAGGAGGCACGCCCAGGCAGCCCTCAGCAGGCACTGCATGGGCAGCTCGCCCAGCGTGCGGCAGCTGTGGGCTCACCAGCCAGGCTGCAGGCGCCCATCGCGAGCCAGCCCCCACGTCCCTGCCACTCGACGTAGTGCCCAGCGAGTGAGCCAGGGGGGCCGCAACGCATGGAACCTTGGCACGGGTGGCAAGCCCAGGCAGACCCCAGCAGGCACAGCATGGGCTGCCCGCCCAGCGTGCGGCAGTGGCGGGTGCGCTAGCCAGGCCGCGGGCACCCATCGCGAGCCAGCCACACGTCCCTGTCCCTCGACGTAGTGCCCAGCGAGCGAGCCAGGGGGGCCGCATCGCACGGACCCAGGGCATGGGGGGTGTGCCCTGGCAGCCCCCAGCAGGCCCTGCATGGGCAGCTCGCCCAGTGTGCGGCAGCGGTGGGCGCGCCAGCCAGGCCGCGGGTGCCCATCGCTAGCCAGCCCCTATGTCCCTGCCCCTTGACGTAGTGCCCAGCGAGCGAGCCAGGGGGGCCGCGTTGCATGGACCCGGGGCACGGGTGGCATGCCCAGGCAGCCCCCAGCAGGCATGGCATGGGCTGCTCGCCCAGCGTGTGGCAGTGGTGGGCGCGCTAGCCAGGCCGCGAGCGCCCATCGCTAGCCAGCCCACACGTCCCAGTCCCTGGACGTAGTGCCCAGCGAGCGAGCCCAGGGGGCCACGTTGCACGGACCCTGGCATGGGTACTATGCCCAGGCAGCCCCCAGCAGGCACGGCATGGGCTGCTCGCCCATCGTGCGGCAGTGGTTGGAGCGCTAGCCAGGCCGCAGGCGCCCATCGCGAGCCAGCCCACACGTCCCTCTCCCTCGACGTAGTGCCGAGCGAGCGAGCCACAGGGGCCGCATCGCATGGACCCTGGGCACGGGGGGCATGCCCAGGCAGCCCCCAGCAGGTACGGCATGGGCTGCTCGACCAGCGTGAGGCAGCGGTGGGCGCACCAACCAGGCCACGGGCGCTCATCGCGAGCCTGCCCCAAGGTCCCTTTCCCTCGACTAAGTGCCCAGCGAGCGAGCGGTGGGCCAAGTCGCATCGACCCTGGGCACGGATTGCACACCCAGGCAGCCCCCAGCAGGCACTGCATGGGCAGCTCGCTCAGCGTGCGGCAGCGGTGGGCACGCCAGACAGGCCGCGGAGCCCATCGCGAGCCAGCCCCCACGCCCCTGTCCCTCGACGTAGTGCCCACCGAGCTAGCCAGGGGGACTGCATCGCATGGACCCTGGCCCCGAGAGGCATGCCCAGAAAGCTCCCAGCAGGCACGGCATGGGCTGCTCGCCCAGCGTGTGGCAGCAGTGGGCGCGCCAACAAGGCCATGGACGCTCATCGCGAGCCAGCCCCCACGTCCCTCTCCCTCGACTAAGTGCCCAGCGAGCGAGCCAGGGGGGCCGCGTCGCATGGACCCTGGGCATGGTTGGCACGCCAAGGAAGCCCCCACCGGCACGGCATGGGCTGCTCGCCCAGTGTGCGGCAGCGGTGGGCACGCTAGACAGGCTACGGGCGCCCATCGCGAGCCAGCCCCCACATCCCTGTCCCTCGACGTAGTGCCCAGCGTGCCAGGGGGGCCACATTGCATGGACCCTGGCCTCGGGGGGAATGCCCAGGCCGCTCCCAGCAGGTACGGCATGGGCTACTCGACCGGCGTGTGGCAGCGGTGGGCGCGCCAACCAGGCCGCGGCCACTCATCGCGAGCCAGCCCCCACGTCCCTTTCCCTCGACTTAGTGCCCAGCGAGCGAGCCAGGGGGGCCAAGTCACATGGACCCTGGCATGGTTGTTACGCCCAGGCCGCCCCCAGTAGGAACGGCATGGGCTGCTCGACCAGTGTGCGGAAGCGGTGGGCGCGCCAGCCAAGCCGCGGGGGCTCATCGCGAGCCAGCCCACACATCCCTGTCCCTTGACGTAGTGCCCAGTGAGCGAGCCAGAGGGGCCGCGTCGGACGGACCCTTGGCATGGGTGGCAAGCCCAGGCAGACCCCAGCACGCACATCATGGGCTGCTCGTCCAGCGTGCGGCAGCAGTGGGCACGCTAGACAGGCCGTGGGCGCCCATCGCGAGCCAGCCCCCACATCCCTGTCCCTCGACGTAGTGCCCACCTAGCGAGCGAAGGGGGCTGCATTGCATGGACCCTGGCCCTGGGGGGCATGCCCAGGCAGCTCCCAGCAGGCACGGCATGGGCTCCTCGCCCAGTGTGTGGCAGCGGTGGGAGCGCCAACCAGGCCGCGGGCGCTCATCGCAAGCCAGCCCCCACGCCCTTTCCCTCGACTAAGTGCCTAGCGAGCGAGCAAAGGGGGCCGCGTCACACAGACCCTGGGCACAGGTGGCACGCCCAGGCAGCCCCCAGCAGGCACTGCATGGGCAGCTCGCTCAGCGTGCGGCAGCGGTGGGCACGCTAGACAGGCTGCGGAGCCCATCGCGAGCCAGCCCCCACGTCCCTGTCCCTCGACGTAGTGCCCACCGAGCTAGCCAGGGGGGCTGCATCGCATGGACCCTGGCCCCGGGAGGCATGCCCAGGCAGCTCCCAGCAGGCACGGCATGGGCTGCTCGCCCAGCGTGTGGCAGCAGTGGGTGCGCCAACAAGGCCGTGGACGCTCATCGCGAGCCAGCCCCCACGTCCCTTTCCCTCGACTAAGTGCCCAGCGTGCGAGCCAGGGGGTCCGCGTCGCACGGATCCTGGGCACAGGTTGCACGCCCAGGCAGCCCTCAGAAGGCACTGCATGGTTAGCTCGCCCAGCGTGCGGCAGCTGTGGGCTCACCAGCCAGGCTACAGTCGCCCATCGCGAGCCAGCCCCCACGTCCCTGCCACTCGACGTAGTGCCCAGCGAGCGAGCCAGGGGGGCCGCATTGCATCGAACCTTGGCACGGGTGGCAAGCCCAGGCAGACCCCAGCATGGGCTGCTCGCCCAGCGTGCGGCAGTGGCGGGCGCGCTAGCCAGGCTGCGGGCACCCATCGCGAAACAGCCACACGTCCCTGTCCCTCGACGTAGTGCCCAGCGAGCGAGCCAGGGGGGCCGCATCGCACGGACCCAGGGCATGGGGGGTGTGCCCTGGCAGCCCCCAGCAGGCCCTTCATGGCAGCTCGCCCAGTGTGCAGCAGCGGTGGGCACGCCAGCCAGGCCGCGGGCGCCCATCGCTAGCCAGCCCCTATGTCCCTGCCCCTTGACGTAGTACCCAGCGAGCGAGCCAGGGGGGCCGCGTCGCATGGACCCGGGGCACGGGTGGCACACCCAGGCAGCCCCCAGCAGGCACGGCATGGGCTGCTCACCCAGCGTGCGGCAGTGGTGGGCGCGCTAGCCAGGCCGCGAGCGCCCATCGCTAGCCAGCCCACACATCCCAGTCCCTGGACGTAGTGCCCAGCAAGCGAGCCATGGGGGCCGCGTTGCATGGACCCTGGCATGGGTACTATGCCCACGCTGCCACCAGCAGGCACGGTATGGGCTACTCGCCCAGCGTGGGGCAGTGGTTGGAGCGCTAGCCAGGCCGCAGGTGCCCATCGCGAGCCAGCCCACACGTCCCTGTCCCTCGACGTAGTGCCAAGTGAGCGAGCCACAGGGGCCGCATCGCACGGACCCTGGGCACGGGGGGCATGCCCAGGCAGCCCCCAGCAGGCACGGCATGGGCTGCTCGACCAGCGTGAGGCAGCGGTGGGCGCACCAACCAGGCCGCGGGCGCTCATCGCGAGCCAGCCCCAAGGTCCCTTTCCCTCGACTAAGTGCCCTGCGAGCGAGCGGTGGGCCAAGTCGCATGGACCCTGGGCACGGATTGCACGCCCAGGCAGCCCCCAGCAGGCACTTCATGGGCAGCTCACTCAGCGTGCGGCAGCGGTGGGCACGCTAGACAGGCCGCGGAACCCATCGCGAGCCAGCTCCCACGTCCCTGTCCCTCGACGTAGTGCCCACCGAGCTAGCCAGGGGGGCTGCATCGCATGGACCCTGGCCCCAGGAGGCATGCCCAGGCAGCTCCCAGCAGGCACGGCATGGGCTGCTCGCCCAGCGTGTGGCAGCAGTGGGCGCGCTAACAAGGCCGTGGACGCTCATCGCGAGCCAGCCCCCACGTCCCTTTCCCTCGACTAAGTGCCCAGCGTGCGAGCCAGGGGGTCCGCGTCGCACGGACCCTGGGCACAGGTTGCATGCCCAGGCAGCCCCCAGCAGGCACGGCATTGGCTGCTCGCCCAGCGTGTGACAGCGGTTGGCGCGCCAACCAGGCCGCGGGCGCTCATCGCGAGCCAGCCCCCAGGTCCCTCTCCCTCGACTAAGTGCCCTGCGAGCGAGCCAGGGGGGCCGCGTTGCATGGACCCTGGGCACGGTTGGCATGCCAAGGAAGCCCCCACAGGCACGGCATGGGCTGCTCGCCCAGTGTGCGGCAGCGGTGGGCACGCTAGACCGGCCACGGGCGCCCATCACGAGCCAGCCCCCACGTCCCTGTCCCTCGACGTAGTGCCCAGCGTGCCAGGGGGGCCACATCGCATGGACCCTGGCCGCGGGGGGCATTCCCAGGCAGCTCCCAGCAGGTACGGCATGGGCTGCTCGACCGGCGTGTGGCAGCGGTGGGCGCGCCAACCAGGCCACGGCCGCTCATCGCGAGCAAGCCCCCACGTCCCTTTCCCTCGACTTAGTGCCCAGCGAGCGAGCTAGGAGGGCCGCGTCGCATGGACGCTGGGCACGGGTGGCATGCCCAGGCAGCCCCCAGTAGGCACGGCATGGGCTGCTCGACCAGGGTGCGGCAGCGGTGGGCGCGCCAGCCAGGCCGCGGGGGCTCATCGCGAGCCAGCCCGCACGTCCCTGTCCCTCGACTAAGTGCCCAGTGAGCAAGCCAGGGGGGCCGCATCGTATGGACCCTGGCCCCGGGGGGCATGCCCAGGCAGCTCCCAGCAGGCACGGCATCGGCTGCTCGCTCAACATGTGGCAGCGGTGGGCACGCCAACCAGGCCGCAGGCGCTCATCGCGCGCCAGCCCCAACGTCCCTCTCCCTCGACTTAGTGCTCAGCGAGCGACCCAGGGAGGCTGCGTTGCATGGACCCTGGGCAAGGGTGGCATGCCCAGGAAGCCCGCAGCAGGCACGGCATGGGCTGCTCGCCCAGCGTGCTGCAGCGGTGGGCACGCTAGACAGGCCGCGGGCACCCATCGCGAGCCAGCCTCCACGTCCCTGTCCCTCGACGTAGTGCCTAGCGTGCCAGGGAGGCCACATCGCAAGGAACCTGGGCATGGGCAGCACGCCCATGCAGCCCCCAGCAGGCACAGAATGGGCAGCTCACCCAGCGTGCGGCAGCGGTGGGTGCGTCATCCAGGCCGCGGGCGCCCATCGCGAGCCAGCCCCCACGTCCCTGTCCCTCAACGTAGTGCGCAGCAAGCGAGCCAGGGGGGCCGCATCGCATGGACCCTGGGCACGGGTGGCACGCCCAGGCAGCCCCCAGCAGGCACGGCATGGGTTGCTTGCCCAGCGTGCGACAGTGGTGGGAGCGCTAGACAGGCCGTGGGCGCCCATCGCGAGCCAGCCCACACGTCCCTGTCCCTCAACGTAGTGCCCAGCGAGCGAACCAGGGGGGCCACGTCGCATGGACCCTGGGCACCGATGGCACGCCCAGGCAGCCCCCAGCAGGCACTGCATGGGTAGCTCGCTCAGCGTGCGGCAGCGGTGGGCACACCAGCCAGGCCGCGGGCGCTCATTGCGAGCCAGCCCCCACATCCATGTCCCTCGACTAAGTGCGCAGCGAGTGAGCCAGGAGGGCCGCGTTGCACGGACCCAGGGCATGGGTGGCACGCCAAGGCAGCCCCCAGTAGGCATGTTATGGGCTGCTCACCCAGCTTGCGGCAGCGGTTGGCGCGTCATCCAGGCCGCGGACGCTCATCACGAGCCAGCCCCCATGTCCCTGTCCCTCGACTAAGTGCCCAGTGAGCGAGCAAGGGGGGCCACGTCGCACAGACCCTGGCATGGGTGTTACACCCAGGCAGCCCCCAGAAGGCATGGCATGGGCTGCTCGCCCAGCGTGCGGCAGTGGTGGGCGCGCTAGCCAGGTCGCGGCGCCCATCGCGAGCCAGCCAACAAATCCCTGTCCCTCGACGTAGTGCCCAGCGAGCGAGCTAGGGGGGCCGCGTCGCACGGACCCTGGGCATGGGTGGGAAGCCCAGGCAGACCCCAGCAGGCACAGCATGGGCTGCTTGCCTAGCGTGCGGCAGCGGTGGGCACTCTAGACAGGCTGCGGGCGCCCATCGCGAGCCAGCCCCCACGTCCCTGTCCCTCGACGTAGTACCCAGCGAGCGAGCCAGGGGGGCCGCATCGCATGGACCCTGGCCCCGGGCGGCATGCCCAGGCAGTTCCCAGCAGGCACGGCAGGGGCTGCTTGCCCAGAGTGTGGCAGCGGTGGGCGCGCCAACCAGGCCGCGGGCGCTCATCGTGAGCTAGCCCCCACGTCCCTTTCCCTCGACTAAGTGCCAAGCGAGCGAGCCAGGGGGGCAACGTCGCACGGACTCTGGGCACTGATGGCACACCCAGGCAGCCCCCAGTAGGCACTGCATGGGCAGGTCGCTCAGCGTTCGGCAGCGGTAGGCTCACCAGCCAAGCCGCGGGCGCTCATCGCGAGCCAGCCCCCACGTCCCTGCCCCTCGACGTAGTGCCCAGCGAGCGAGCCAGGGGGGCCGCATCGCATGGACCCTGGGCACGGGTGGCACGCCCAGGCAGCCCCCAGCAGGTACATTATGGGTTTCTCGCCCAGCTTGCGGCAACGGTGGGCGTGCCAGCCAGGCCGCGGGTGCTCATCGCGAGCCAGCCCCCACGTCCCTGTACCTCGACTTAGTGCCCAGCAAGCGAGCCAGGGGGGCCCCGTTGCACGGACCCTGGGCACGGGTGGCTCGCCCAGGCAGCCCCCAGCAGGCACGGCATGGGCTGCTAGCCCAGCGTGCGGCAGAAGTGGGCGCGCCAGCCCGGCCACGGGCGCCCATCGCGAGCCAGCCCCCTCGTCCCTGTCCCTCGACAGACTGCCCAGCGTGCGAGCCATGGGCGCCATGTCGCACGGACCCTGGGCACGGGTGGCTCACCCAGGCAGCCCCCAGCAGGCACGGAATGGGCTGCTCGCCCAGCGTGCGGCAACGGTGGGCGGGCCAGCCAGGCTGCGGGCGCCCATCGCGAGCCAGCCCCCTCGTCCCTGTCCCTCGACAGACTGCCCAGCGTGCGAGCCAGGGGGCCTGCGTTGCATGGACCCTGGGCACGGGTGGCTCGCCCAGGCAGCCCACAGCAGGCAAGGCATGGGTTGCTCACCCAGCGTGCGGCAGCGGTGGGCGCGCCTGCCAGGCCGCGGGCGCCCATCGCTAGCCAGCCCCCTCGTCCCTGTCCCTCGACTGACTGCCCAGCGTGCGAGCCAGGGGGGCCACGTCGCACGGATCTTGGCCACGGGTGGCTCACCCAGGCAGCCCCCAGCGGGCACGGCATGGGCTGCTAGCCCAGCATGCGGCAGCGGTGGGCGTGCCAGCCCGGCCACGGGCGCCCATCGCGAGCCAGCCCCCTCGTCCCTGTCCCTCGACTGACTGCCCAGCGTGCGAGCCATGGGGGCCGTGTCGCACGGACCCTGGGCACGGGTGGCTCACCCAGGTAGCCCCCATCAGGCACGGAATGGGCTGCTCGCCCAGCGTGCGGCAGCGGTGGGCGCGCCAGCCAGGCCGCGGGCGCCCATCGCAAGCCAGCCCCCTCATCCCTGTCCCTCCACTGACTGCCCAGCGTGCGAGCCAGGGGGGCCGCGTCGCATGGACCCTGGGCATGGGTGGCTCGCCCAGGCAGCCCCCAGCAGGCACGGCATGGGCTGCTAGCCCAGCATGCGGCAGCGGTGGGCGCGCCAGCCCGGCCGCGGGTGCCCATCGCGAGCCAGCCCCCTCGTCCCTGTCCCTCGACTGACTGCCCAGCGTGCGAGCCATAGGGGCCGTGTTGAATGGACCCTTGGCACAGGTGGCTCGCCCAGGCAGCCCCCAGCAGGCACGGAATGGGCTGCTCGCCCAGTGTGCGGCAGCGGTGGGCGCGCCAGACAGGCCGCGGGCGCCCATCACGAGCCAGCCCCCTCGTCCCTGTCCCTCGACTGACTGCCCAGCGTGCGAGCCAGGGGGGCCGCGTCGCACGGACCCTGGGCATGGCTGGCTCGCCCAGGGTGCCCCGAGCAGGCACGGCATGGGTTACTCACCCAGCGTGCGGCAGTGGTGGGCGCGCCAGCCAGGCCGCGGGCGCCTATCACGAGCCAGCCCCCTCATCCCTGTCCCTCGAATGACTGCCCAGCGTGCGAGCCAGGGGGGCCGCGTCGCACGGACCCTGGGCACGGGTGTCTCGCCCAGGCAGCCCCCAGCAGGCACGGCATGGGCTGCTCGCCCAGCGTGCGGCAGCGGTGGGCGCGCCAGCCCGGCCGCGGGCGCCCATCGCGAGCCAGGCCCCTCGTCCCTGTCCCTCGACTGACTGCCCAGCGTGCGAGCCAGGGGGGCCACGTCGCACAGACCCTGGGCATGGGTGGCACGCCCAGGCAGCCCCCAACAGGCACGGCATGGGCTGCTCGCCCAGCGTGAGGCAGCGGTGGGCGCGCCAGCCAGGCCGCGGGAGCCCATCGCGAGCCAGCCCCCACGTCCCTGTCCCTGGACTGACTGCCCAGTGTTCGAGCCAGGGGTGCCACATCACATGGACCCTGGGCACGGTTGGCACACCCAGGCTGCCCCCAGCAGGCACGGCATGGGCTGCTCGCCCAGCGTGCAGCAGCGGTGGGCACGCCAGCTAGGCCGCGGGCACCGATCGCGAGCCAGCCCCCTCGTCCCTGCCCCTCCACTGACTGCCCAGTGTGCGAGCCAGGGGTGCCGCGTCGCACAGACCCTGGGCACGGGTGGCATTCCCAGGCAGCCCCCAGCAGGCACCGCATGGGCTGCTCACCCAGCTTGCGGCAGCGGTGGGCGCGCCAGCCTGGCCGCGGGCGCCCATGGCGAGCCAGCCCCCTCGTCCCTGCCCCTTGACTGACTGCCCATCACGAGCAAGCCCCCTCGTCCCTGCCCCTCGACTGAATGCCCAGCGTGCGAGCCAGGGGTGCCGCAGCAGTGACCAGCAGGCACAGCACCAGCCTTGCCAGGGGCGCCCCACGCGAGCCAGCCGCAAGCACGCTGTGATGCTCAGCACATGCTGTGGGCATTGATTTCAAATAGTTCGTGTAATTCATGAGGAGTCTGCCCCTGAAGTTTGGGATCATTTCGACTCACGGGTTATTTTTTATGATATTTTCAATTTTCGGCTGTAGAAAATTCATTAAAAAAATTTAGTACCCAAAAAATTCTGAAATTTTTTCTGGTGGTAGATATGATTATTCTCCATTTGTGTACAAAATTTCATCTCAAAATTCTA
>JAJFZO010000105.1:302500-325000 GCA_021397835.1 Moringa oleifera
AAAAGAGAGTCAAAGGGGGTGCTTGAAATTTTTGGGAGGGAAGCGATGCATGCGCCCGTCGCCTAATAGGCGACCTGCAGTAGGGGCCTTTAGGCCCCCAAAGGCACGTGTTGTTGGCCAAGCTCGCGTGGCGGAGGAGCCTCGCGAGTTGCCTTGAAGTGTGATTCCTACCAAGCGACGGGTAGAATCATTTGCAGACGACTTAAATATGCGACGAGCTATTGTAAGTGGCAGAGTGGCCTTGCTGCCATGATCCACTGAGATTCAGCCCTTTGTCGCTTCGATTCGTCCCTCCCCCCCCCCTCCTGAACCCCCACAACAATTGTCCCTCTCTTTTCGAAAATTGATGCTACGAGGTCAGAAACGGTCCCTCAAGATAATGGCCTGAAAAAAGAAGCAAGTCCTTTGGGCTTGTAGAGAATGAGAAACTAGAAACATATCGGGAAGCATTGGAGAACCAAGTATTACTGCAATAAAAAATACATATATCTAACAGAAACTTGTCCCTCGATGCTGTCCCTCAGTAAAGCACTGCCCAGTGAGTGAGCCAGGGGAGCCGCGTTGCACAGACACTAGGCACGGGAGGCATGCCCAGGCAGCCCCCAGCAGGCACGGCATGGGCCAAGTGCCCAGCGTGCGGTAGTGGTAGGTGCGCCAACCAGGCCATAGGCGCCCATCGTGAGCCAGCCCCCTCGTCCCAGTCCCTCGACTAAGTGCCCAGCGAGCGAGCCAGGGGAACCGTGTCGCACTGACACTGGGCACTGGAGGCATGCCCCGGCAGCCCCCAGTAGGCACGGCATGGGCCAAGTGCCCAGCGTGCGGCAGCGGTGGGCGCGCCAGCGAGGCCACAGGTGCCCATTGCGAGCCAGCCTCCTCGTTCTTGTCCCTCGACTAAGTGCCCAGCGAGCGAGCCAGGGGAGCCGCGTCGCACGGACCCTGGCCTCGGGAGGCCTTCCCCGGCAGCCCCCACCAGGCACAGCATGGGCCAAGTGCCCAGCGTTCGGCAGCTGTGGGTGCGCCAGCGAGGCCACCGGCGCCCATCACAAGCCAGCCCCCTCGTCCCTGTACCTCGACTTAGTGCCTACCGAGCGAGCCGGGGGAGCCGCATCACACGGTCTCTGGGCACTGGAGGCATGCCCAGGCAGCCCCCAGCAGGTACAACATGGGCCAAGTGCCCAGCGTGCGGCAGAGGTGGGCATGCCAGGCAGGCCACAGGCGCCCATCGCGAGCTAGCCCCCTCGTTCCTATCCCTCGACTAAGTGCCCAGCGAGCGAGCCAGAGGGGCCGCGTCGCACGGACCCTGGGCACGGTTGGCACGCCCAGGCAGCCCCTAGCAAGCATGGCATGTGCTGCTCGCCCATCGTGCGGCAACGGTGGGAGCGCCAGCCAGGCTGTGGGAGCCTATCGCGAGCTAACCGCCTCGTCCCTGCTCCTCGACTGACTGCCCATCTTGCGAGCTAGGGGTGCCACGTCGCACGGACCCTGGGCATGAGTGGCACGCCCAGGCAGCCCCCAGCTGACATAGCATGGGCTGCTCGCCCAACGTGCGACAGCAGTGGGCACGCTAGACAAGCCGCGAGCGCTCATCGCGAGCCAGCCCCCACGTCCCTGTCCCTTGACGTAGTGCCCAGCGAGCAAGCCAGTGGGGCCGCGTCGCACGGACCCTGGGCACGGGTGGCATGCCCAGGCAGCCCCCAGCAGGCACGGCATGGGTTGCTCGCCCAGCGTGCGGCAGCGGTGGGCGGGCTAGCTAAGCCGCAGGCACCTATCGCTAGCCAGCCCCCTCGTCCTTGCCCCTCGACTGACTGCCCAGCGTGCGAGCCAGGGGTGCCATGTTGCACGGACCCTGGGCACGGGTGGCACGCCCAGGCAGCCCCCAGCAGGCACGGCATGGGCTGCTCGTCCAGTGTGCAGCAGCGGTGGGCGCGCCAGCCAAGCCGCGGGCGCCCATTGCGAGCCAGCCCCCTCGTCCCTGCCCCTCAACTGACTACCCAGCGTGCCAGCCAGGGGTGCCACAGCAGTCACCAGCAGGCATGGCGCTAGCCTTGCCAAGGGCACCCCACGCGAGCCAGCAGCGAGCACGCTGTGAGGCTCAGCACATGTTGTGGGCGTTGATTTCATGGGCAAGCTGGCCTTGGTCGTGGCCCCTGGCTCTGGTGGACCCTGAGGGCATCCATGGGGTGTCTGGAGGTGCTCTGGACAGGGCAGCCAGCATGCACCATGGGCCAGGTAGAGGCACAGCTGCCCCAGACTGCTGGCCGTAATGCCCAGTTGCAAAAATGTTGTGAATTGACCATCTTTTCATCATGGAATTAGTCCCAAAATGACTCAAATAATTAGTGTAATTCATGAAGAGTCTGCCCCTGAAGTTTGGGATCATTTGACTCACGGGCTATTTTTGATGATTTTTTCAATTTTTGGCTGTAGAAAATTCATTAAAAAAAATTTAGTGCCTAAAAAATTCTAAAATTTTTTCTAGTGGTACATATGATTATTCTCCATTTATGTACAAAATTTCAGCTCAAAAATCAAAGTAAATAATTTTTTATACCCATTATTACGGCTCAAACATATTGATGTTTCCTCCTACTGGGAGGGAAATTTCATTTAAGACTCTTTAGGGGGGAGGTGGTCACCCAGCTTGCTGGGTGCCAACAGGCCATGCGTGCCTCCCCCCTGCCCATCCCACGTGGGCAGGCGCTAGGCTTGGGCAACCCAGTGCACATGTCATGGGCAGGGCGGCTTGCTGCCTTGCCCATCCAGCTAGTGGTGCGTTGCTGTGGCGGCTACCACCGCCGGCAGGCAGGCGGCCGGCGACGTCGGCCGAAGAGTGTGGGATGCTCGATCAGTAGGCAACGGAGTGGGGAAAACGTGGGAAATGAAATCTGCTAAATTGTGGGCAACGAAATGAGAAAAATCGTGGGATAATGAGCTGGGATGTGGCTACACAAGCTCGACGGTGTGGGCGACGAAGCTAATGATGATGCATGCTACGCGATGGCCAAATAACTGGGGGAATTTCGAGCATGCGTAGTGCTTTGTCGCAGGCCCTCGAGGCGACGGATTCGGGGCTGGATCCCGACGCCCAGGTTTGCCTAGGCAGACTCGTTGCGCAGTGCGATCGACGACATAATCGTCGGCCGTTAGCAATGTGCGAGCCACACGGCCAGCCTGGGCACCCCTGTTAACAAGGCCTCATCGGTGGAAAAAATGTAGGTGACGAAATGAGAAAAATAATGGGATAATGAGCTGAGATGTGGCTATACAAGCTCGACGGGTTAGGCGGCGAAGCTAACGGTGATGCATGCTACGTGAAGGCCAAATCGTTAGGGGCAATTTTGAGCATGCGGAGTGCTTCGTCGCAGTCCCTCGAGGTGGCAGATGTGGGGTTGGATCCCGACGCTCAGGCTTGCCTAGGCGCACTCGTTGCGCAGCGCGATTGACGACACGATCGTCGGCCGTTAACAGCAAGCGAGCCAGACAGCAAGCCTAGGCAAGGCGTGACACCCCTGTTGCTAAGGCCTCATCGGTGGGAAAAATGTGGGCAACGAAATGAGAAAAATCGAGGGATAATGAGCTGAGATGTGGCTACACAAGCTCGACGGTGTGGGCGGCGAAGCTAACGATGATGCATGCAATGTGAGGGCCAAATCACTAGGGAGATTTTGAGCATGTTGAGTGCTTCGTCGAGGGCCCTCGAGGCGACGGATGCTGGGCTGGATCCCGATGCCTAGGCTTGCCTTGACGGACTCGTTGCGCAGCGTGATCAACGACACGATCGTCGTCCATTAGCAATGAGCGAGCCACACGACCAGCTTGGGCAAAGCGTGACACCTCTGCTGCCATGGCCTCATAGATGGGAAAAACGTGGGCAACGAAATGAGAAAAATCGTGAGATAATGAGCTGGGATGTGGCTTCACAAGCTCGACGGTGTGGGCGACAAAGCAAACGATGATGCATGATATGTGAGGGCCAAATCGCTGATGGGATTTTGAGCATGCGGAGTGCTTCATTGCAGGCCCTAGAGGAGACAGATGCAGGGCTGGATCCTAATGCCCAGGCTTGCCTCGGCGGACTCGTTGCGCAGCGCGATCGATGACACGATCGTCGTTCGTTAGCAATGAGCGAGCCACACGGCATACCTGGGCAAGGCGTGACACCCCTGCTGCCAAGGCCTCATCGGCGGGAAAAACATGGCAAACAAAATGAAAAAAATCGTGAGATAATGAGCTGGGATGTGGCTACAGAAGCTCAACGGTGTGGGCGGCGAAGCTAACAATGATGCATGCAACGTGAGGGCCAAATCGCTGGGGGGATTTTGAGCATTCGGAGTGCTTCATCACAGGCCCTCGAGGCGGCAGATGCGGGGCTGGATCCCAACGCCCAGGCTTGCCTCGGCGGACTCGTTGCGCAGCGCAATCGACGACACGATCGTCGGCCGTTAGCAGTGAGCGAGCCACACGGCTAGCCTGGGAAAAGCGTGATACCTCTGCTGCCATGGCCTCATCGATAGGAAAAATGTGGGCAACGAAATGAGAAAAATCGTGGGATAATGAGCTGGGATGTGGCTACACAAGCTCGAAGGTGTGGGTGGCGAAGCTAACGATGATGCATGCTACACGACGGCCAAATCGCTGGGGGGATTTTGAGCATGCTGAGTGCTTCGTCGCAAGCCCTCGAGGCGGCGGATGTGGGGCTGGATCCCGACGCCTAGGCTTGCCTTGGCGGACTCGTTGTGCAGCGTGATCGACGACATGATCGTCGTCCGTTAGCAATGAGCGAGCCACACGGCCAACTTGGGCACCCTTGCTGCCAAGGCCTCATCGGTATGAAAAATGGGGCAACGAAATGAGAAAAATAATGGGATAATGAGCTGGGATGTGGCTATACAAGCTCGACGCGTTGGGCAGTGAAGCTAACGATGATGCATGCTGCGCGAGGGCCCAATCACTGGGGGGATTTTGAGCATGCAGAGTGCTTCGTCGTAGGCCCTCGAGGCGCCGGATGCGGGGCTGGATCCCGACGCCCAGGTTTGCCTAGGCGGACTCGTTGCGCAGCGCGATCGACGACACAATCGTCGGTCGTTAGCAATGTGCGAGCCACACGGCCAGCCTGGGCACCCCTGTTGCCAAGGCCTCATCGGTGGGAAAAATGTGGGCAACGAATTGAGAAAAATAATGGGATAATGAGCTGGGATGTGGCTATACAAGCTCGACGGGTTAGGCGGCGAAGCTAACGATGACACATGCTACACGAGGGCCAAATTGTTGGGGGGAATTTTGAGCATGCGGAGTGCTTCGTCGCAGGCCCTCGAGGTGGCGGATGTGGGGTTGGATCCCGATGCTTAGGCTTGCCTAGGCGGACTTGTTGCGTAGCGCGATCGACGACACAATCGTCGGCCGATAACAACAAGCGAGCCAGACAGCCAGCCTGGGCAAGGCGTTACACCCCTGTTGCTATGGCCTCATCGATTGGAAAAATGTGGGCAATGAAACGACAAAAATCGTGGGATAATGAGCTGGGCTGTGGCTACACAAACTCGACAGTGTGGGTGGCGAAGCTAACGATGATGCATGCTACGCGAGGGCCAAATCACTGGTGGGATTTTGAGCATGCGGAGTGCTTCGTCGCTGGCCCTCGAGACGGCGGATGCGGGGATGGATCTCGACGCCCAGGCTTGCCTTGGCGGACTCATTGCGCAGCGCGATTGACGACACGATCGTCGATCGTTAGCAATGAGCGAGCCACACGGCCAGCCTGGGCAAACCGTGATACCTCTACTGCCAAGGCCTCATCGGTGGGAAAAACATGGGCAACGAAATGAGAAAAATAGAAGGATAATGAGCTGGGATGTGGCGACACAAGCTCGATGGTGTGGGTGGCGAAGCTAACAATAATGCATGCAACGTGAGGCCCAAATGACAGGGGGGATTTTGAGCATTCCGAGTGCTTCATCACAGGCCCTCGAGGCGGTGGATGCGGGGCTGGATACTGATGCCCAAGCTTGCCTCGGCGGACTCGTTGCGCAGAGCGATCGACGACACGATCGTCGGCCGTTAGCAATGAGTGAGCGACACGGCTAGCCTGGGCAAAGCGTGGCACCTCTGCTGCCATGGCCTCATCGATGGGAAAAACGTGGGCAACGAAATGAGAAAAATCATGAGATAACGAGCTAGGATGTGGCTACACAAGCTTGACGGTGTGGATGACAAAGCTAACGATGATGCATGGTACGTGAGGGCCAAATCGCTGACGGGATTTTAATCATGCGGAGTGCTTCATCGTAGGTGCTAGAGGAGGCGGATGCAGGGCTGGATCCTAATGCCTAGGCTTGCCTAGGCGGACTCATTGTGCAGCGCGATCGACGACACGATCGTCGGCCGTTAGCAATGAGCGAGCCACACGGCCAGCCTGGGCAAAGCGTGACACCTCTGCTGCCATGGCCTCATCGATGGGAAAAACATGAGCAACAAAATGAGAAAAATTCTGAGATAATGAGCTGGGATGTGGCTACACAAGCTCGACGATGTGGGCGACAAAGCTAACGATGATGCATGGTACGTGAAGGCCAAATCGCTGACGGGATTTTGAGCATGCGGAGTGCTTCATCACAGGCGCTAGAGGAGGCGGATGCAGGGCTGGATCCTAATGCCCAGGCTTGCCTAGGCGGACTCGTTGCGCAGTGCGATCGACGACAAGATCGTCGTCCTTTAGCAATGAGCGAGCCACACAGCCTGCCTGGGCAAGGCGTGACACCCCCGCTGCCAAGGCCTCATCGGTGGGAAAAACATGGGCAACAAAATGAGAAAAATCGTGGGATAATGAGCTGGGATGTGGCTACACAAGCTTGACAGTGTAGGCGGCGAAGCTAACGATGATGCATGCTACGCGAGGGCCAAATCGTTGGGGGGAATTTCGAGCATGCGGAGTGCTTCATCACAGGCCTTCGAGGCGGTGAACGTGGGGTTGGATCCCGACGCTCACAATTGCCTAGGCAGACTCGTTGCGCAGCGCGATCGACGACACGATCGTCGGCCGTCAGCAATGAGCGAGCCACACGGCCAGCCTGGTATGTGAGGGCCAAATCGCTGGCGAGATTTTGAGCATGCGGAGTGCTTCATCGCAGGCCCTAGAGGAGGCAGATGCAGGGCTGGATCCTGATGCCCAGGCTTGCCTAGGCGGACTCGTTGTGCAGCGCTATCAACGACACGATCGTCGGCCGTTAGCAATGAGCGAGCCACGCGGCCAGCCTGGTACGTGAGGGCCAAATCGCTGGCGGGATTTTGAGCATTCGGAGTGCTTCATCACAGGCCCTAGAGGAGGCGGATGCAGGGCTGGATCCTAATGTCCAGGCTTGCCTTGGCGGACTCGTTGTGCAGCACGATCAACGACAAGATCATTGGCCGTTAGCAATGAGCGAGCCACACGGCTAGCCTGGGCAAGGCGTGACACCCCTGCTGCCAAGGCCTCATCGGTGGGAAAAACATGGCAAACAAAATGAAAAAAATCGTGAGATAATGAGCTGGGATGTGGCTACAAAAGCTCCACGGTGTGGGCGGCGAAGCTAACAATGATGCATGCAATGTGAGGGCCAAATCGCTGGGGGGATTTTGAGCATTCGGAGTGCTTCATCACAGGCCCTCGAGGCAGCGGATGCAGGGCTGGATCCCGACGCCTAGGCTTGCCTCTGCGGACTCGTTGTGCAGCGCGATCGACGACACGATCGTCGGCCGTTAGCAATGAGCGAGCCACACGGCTAGCCTGGGCAAAGCATGACACCTCTGCTGCCATGGCCTCATCGATGGGAAAAACATGGGCAAAGAAATGACAAAAATCGTGGGATAATGAGCTGGGATGTGCCTACATAAGCTTGACGGTGAGGGTGCCGAAGCTAACGATGATGCATGCAACGGAAGGGCCAAATCGCTGGGGGGATTTTAAACATTCCGAGTGCTTCATCACAGGCCCTCGAGGCAACGGATGCAGGGCTGGATCCCGACGCCCAGGCTTGCCTCGGCGGACTCGTTGCGCAGCGTGATCGACGACACGATCGTCGACTGTTAGCAATGAGCGAGCCACACGGCTAGCCTGGGCAAAGCGTGACACCTCTGCTGCCATGGCCTCATCGATGGGAAAAACATGGGCAACGAAATGAGAAAAATCGTGGGATAATGAGCTGGGATGTGGCTACACAAGCTCGACGGTGTGGGTGGCGAAGCTAACGATGATGCATGCAACGTGAGGACCAAATCGCTGGGGGGATTTTGAGCATTCGGAGTGCTTCATCACAGGCCCTCGAGGAGACGGATGCGGGGCTAGATCCCGACGCCCAGGCTTGCCTCGGTGGACTCGTTGCGCAGCGCGATCGACGACACGATCGTTGGCCGTTAGCAATGAGCGAGCCACACGGCTAGCCTGGGCAAAGCGTGACACCTCTACTGCCATGGCCTCATCGATGGGAAAAACATGGGCAACGAAATGAGAAAAATCGTGGGATAATGAGCTGGGATGTGGCTAGACAAGCTCGAAGGTGTGGGTGGCGAAGCTAACGATGATGCATGCTACGTGAGGGCCAAATCGATGGAGGGATTTTGAGCATGCTGAGTGTTTCGTCGAGGGCCCTCGAGGCGGCGGATGCAGGGCTGGATCCCGACGCCTAGGCTTGCCTTGGCGGACTCGTTGCGCAGCATGATCGACGACACGATCGTCGTCCGTTAGCAATGAGCGAGCCACACGGCCTGCCTGGGCAAGGCGTGACACCCCTGCTGCCAAGGGCTCATCAGTGGGAAAAACATGGGCAACAGAATGAGAAAAATCGTGGGATAATGAGCTGGGATGTGGCTATACAAGCTCGACGGTGTGGGCGGCGAAGCTAACGATGATGCATGCTACGCGAGGGCCAAATCGTTGGAGGGAATTTCGAGCATGCGGAGTGCTTCATCACAGGCCTTCGAGGCGGTGAACGTGGGGTAGAATCCCGACGCTCACGATTGCCTAGGCAGACTCGTTGTGCAACGCGATCGACGACATGATCGTTGGCCGTTAGCAATGAGCGAGCCACACGGCCAGCCTGGGCACCCCTGCAGCCATGGCCTCATCGGTGGGAAAAACACTGGCATCAAAATTAGAAATATAGTGGGATAATGAGCTGGGATGTGGCTACACAAGCTCGACGGTGTGGGCGGCGAACCTAACGATGATGCATGCTACGCGAGGGCCAAATCGCTAGGGGGATTTTGAGCATGCTGAGTGCTTCATCACAGGCCCTCAAGGTGGCGGATGGGGGCTGGATTTCGACGCCCAGGCTTGCCTCGGCGGACTCGTTGCGCAGCGCGATCGACGACACGATCGTCGACCGTTAGCAATGAGCGAGCCACACGGCCAACCTAGTACGTGAGGGCCAAATCGTTGGCGAGATTTTGAGCATGCGGAGTGCTTCATCGCAGGCCTTAGAGGAGGCGGATGCAGGGCTGGATCCTGATGCCCAGGCTTGCCTAGGCGGACTCGTTGTGCAGCGCGATCAACGACACGATCGTCGGCCGTTAGCAATGAGCGAGCCACACGGCCAGCCTGGTACGTGAGGGCCAAATCGTTGGCGAGATTTTGAGCATGCGGAGTGCTTCATCGCAGGCCCTAGAGGAGGCGGATGCAGGGCTGGATCCTAATGCCCAGGCTTGCCTAGGCGGACTCGTTGTGCAGCGCGATCAACGACACGATTGTCGGCCGTTAGCAATGAGCGAGCCACACGGCCAGCCTGGGAAAGGTGTGACACCCCTGCTGCCAAGGCCTCATCGGTGGAAAAAACGTGGGAAACGAAATGAGAAAAATCGTGGAATAATGAGCTGGGATGTGGCTACACAAGCTCGACGGTGTGGGCGGCGAAGCTAACAATGATACATGCTACGCGAGGGCCAAATCGCTGGGGGGATTTTAAGCATGCGGAGTGCTTTGTCACAGACCCTCGAGGCGGCGGATGCGGGGCTGGATCCCGATGCCCAGGCTTGCCTTGGCGGACTCGTTGCGCAGCGCAATCGACGAAACGATCGTCGTCTGTTAGTAATGAGCGAGCCATACGGCCAACCTGGGCAAGGTGTGACACCCCTGCTACCAAGGCCTCATCAGTGGGAAAGAAATGGGCAACGAAATGGGAAAAATCGAGGGATAATGAGCTAGGATGTGGCTACACAAGCTCGATGGTGTGGGTCGCAAAGCTAACGATGATGCATGCTACGCGAGAGCCAAATCACTAGGGGGATTTTGAGCATGTTGAGTGCTTCGTCACAGGCCATCGAGGAGGCGAACATGGGGTTGGATACCGACGCTCAGTCTTGCCTAGGCGGACTCGTTGCGCAGTGCGATCGACGACATTATCGTTGGCCGTTAGCAATAAGCGAGCCACACAGCCAGCCTGGGCACCCCTGCTGCCAAGGCCTCATCGGTGGGAAAAATATGGGCAACGAAATGAGAAAAATCGTGGGATAATGAGCTGGGAGGTGTCTACACAAGCTCGACAGTGTGGGCGGCGAAGTTAACGATAATGCATGCTACGCGAGGGCCAAATTGTTAAGGGGAATTTCGAGCATGCGGAGTGCTTCGTCACAGGCCCTCGAGGCGACGGATGTTGGGTTGGATCCCGACGCTCAGGTTTGCCTAGGCGGACTCGTTACGCAGCGCGATCAATAACATGATCGTCGCCCGTTAGCAATAAGAGAGCTAGACAGCCAGCCTGGGCAAGGCGTGACACCCCTGTTGCTAAGGCCTCATCGGTGGGAAAAACGTGGGCAACTAAACGAGAGAAATTATGGGATAATGAGCTGGGATGTGGCTACACTAACTCGACGGTGTGGGCGGTGAAGCTAACGATGATGCATGCTACGCGAGGGCCAAATCGCTGGGGGGATTTTGAGCATGTTGAGTGCTTCACCGCAGGCTCTCAAGGTGGGGAATGCAGGGCTGGATCCCGATTCCCAGGCTTGCCTAGGCAGACTCGTTGCGCAGCGCGATCGACAACACGATCGTGGGCCGTTAGCAATGAGCGAGCCACACGGCCAGAATGGGCAAGGCGTGACACCGTTGCTGCCAAGGCCTCATCAGTGGGAAAAATGTGGGCAACGAAATGAGAAAAATCGTGAGATAATGAGCTGGGATGTGACTACACAAGCTCGACGGTGTGGGCAGCGAAGCTAACGTTGATGCATGCTACGTGAGTGCCAAATCACTGGGGGGATTTTGAGCGTGCGGAGTTCTTCATTGCAGGCCCTCGAGGCGGCAGATGCAGGGCTAAATCCCGATGCCCAGGCTTGCGTTGGCAGACTCATTGCGCAGCGCGATCGACGACACGATCGTCGTCCGTTAACAATGAGCGAGCCATATGGCCAGCCTGGGCAATGCGTGACACATCTGCTGCCAAGGCCTCATCGGTGGGAAAATTGTGGGCAACGAAATGAGAAAAATCATGTTACAATCAGCTGGGATGTGGCTACACAAGCTCGACGGTGTGGGAGGCGAACCTAACGATGATGCATGCTACGCGAGGGCCAAATCGTTAGGGGGAATTTTGAGCATGCGGAGTGCTTCGTCGTAGGCCCTCGAGGCGGCGGATGTGGGGTTGGATCCCGACGCGCAGGCTTGCCTAGGCGGACTCATTGCGCAGCGTGATCAACGACACGATCGTCGACCGTTAGCAACAAGCGAGCCAGACAGCCAGCCTGGGCAAGGTGTGACACCCCTGTTGCTAAGGTCTCATCGGTGGGAAAAACGTGGGCAATAAAATGAGAGAAATTGTAGGATAATGAGCTGAGATGTGGCTAGACAAACTCGACCGTGTGGGCGGCGAAGCTAACGATGATGCACACTACGCGAGGGCAAAATCGTTGGGGGGAGTTTCGAGCTTGCAAAGTGCTTCGTCACAGGCCCTCAAGGGGGCAAACGTGAAGTTGGATCCCGACGCTCAGACTTGCCTAGGCAGACTCATTGCGCGGCGCGATTGAAGACATGATCGTCAGCCGTTAGCAATGAGCGAGCCACACAGCCAGCCTGGTCGCAAGCCGTCGAGGCGGCAAACGTGGGGCTGGATCCCAACGCTCAGGCTTGGCTAGGCGAACTCGTTGCACAGCGCGATCGACGACACGATCGTTGGCCGTTAGCAACAAGCGAGCTTGACAGCTAGCCTGGGCAAGGCGTGACACCCTTGTATCTAAGGCCTCATCGATGGGAGAAACGTGGGCAACGAAACAAGGGAAATTATGGGATAATTAGCTGAGATGTGGCTAGACAAACTCGACGGTGTGGGCGGCGAAGCTAACAATGACGCAAGCTACGCGAGGGCGAAATCGCTGGGGGGATTTTGAGCATGCGGAGTGCTTCGTCGCAGGCCCTCGAGGTGGCAGATGCAGGGCTAAATCCCAATGCCCAGGCTTGCCTAGGTGGACTCGTTGCGCTGCGCGATCGATGACACGATCGTCGTTCGTTAGCAATGAGCGAGCCACACGGCCAGCCTGGGTAAGGCGTGACACCTCTGCTGCCAAGGCCTCATCGGTGGGAAAAATGTGGCCAATAAAATGAGAAAAATCGTGGGACAATGAGCTGGGATGTGGCTACACAAGCTCGACGGTGTGGGAGGCGAAGCTAACGATGATGCATGCTACGCGAGGGCCAAATCGTTAGGGGAAAATTTGAGCATGCGGAGTGCTTCGTCGTAGGCCCTCGAGGCGGCGGATGTGGGGTTGGATCCCGACGCGCAGGCTTGCCTAGGCGGACTCATTGCGCAGCGTGATCAACGACACGATCGTTGACCGTTAGCAACAAGCGAGCCAGACAGCCAGCCTGGGCAAGGTGTGACACCCCTGTTGCTAAGGTCTCATCGGTGGGAAAAACGTGGGCAATAAAATGAGAGAAATTGTGGGATAATGAGCTGAGATGTGGCTAGACAAACTCGACCGTGTGGGCGGCGAAGCTAACCATGATGCACGCTACGCGAGGGCAAAATCGTTGGGGGGAGTTTCGAGCTTGTAAAGTGCTTCGTCACAGGCCCTCAAGGGGGCAAACGTGAAGTTGGATCCCGACGCTCAGACTTGCCTAGGCAGACTCATTGCGCGGCGCGATTGAAGACATGATCGTCAGCCGTTAGCAATGAGCGAGCCACACAGCCAGCCTGGTCGCAAGCCGTCGAGGCGGCAAACGTGGGGCTGGATCCCAACGCTCAGGCTTGGCTAGGCGAACTCGTTGCACAGCGCGATCGACGACACGATCGTTGGCCGTTAGCAACAAGCGAGCTTGACAGCTAGCCTGGGCAAGGCGTGACACCCTTGTATCTAAGGCCTCATCGATGGGAGAAACGTGGGCAACGAAACAAGGGAAATTATGGGATAATTAGCTGAGATGTGGCTAGACAAACTCGACGGTGTGTGCGGCGAAGCTAACGATGACGCAAGCTACGCGAGGGCGAAATCGCTGGGGGGATTTTGAGCATGCGGAGTGCTTCGTCGCAGGCCCTCGAGGTGGCAGATGCAGGGCTAAATCCCAATGGCCAGGCTTGCCTAGGTGGACTCATTGCGCAGCGCGATCGACGAGACGATCGTCGTCCGTTAGCAATAAGCGAGCCATAAGGCCATCCTGGGCAAGGCGTGACACATCTGCTGCCAAGGCCCCATCGGTGGGAAAAACGTGGGCAATGAAATGAGAAAAATCGAGGGATAATGAGCTGGGATGTGGCTACACAAGCTCGACGGTGTGGGCGACGAAGCTAACGATGGTGCATGCTATGTGAGTGCCAAATCGCTAGCGGGATTTTGAGCATGCAGAGTGCTTTGTCGCAGCCCTCGAGGCGGCAGATGCAGAGCTAAATCCCAATGCCCAGGCTTGCCTTGGCGGACTCGTTGCGCTGCGCGATCGATGACACGATCGTCGTTCGTTAGCAATGAGCGAGCCACACGGCCAGCCTGGGTAAGGCGTGACACCTCTGCTGCCAAGGCCTCATCGGTGGGAAAAATGTGGCCAATAAAATGAGAAAAATCGTGGGACAATGAGCTGGGATGTGGCTACACAAGCTCGACGGTGTGGGAGGCGAAGCTAACGATGATGCATGCTACGCGAGGGCCAAATCGTTAGGGGAAAATTTGAGCATGCGGAGTGCTTCGTCGTAGGCCCTCGAGGCGGCGGATGTGGGGTTGGATCCCGACGCGCAGGCTTGCCTAGGCGGACTCATTGCGCAGCGTGATCAACGACACGATCGTCGACCGTTAGCAACAAGCGAGCCAGACAGCCAGCCTGGGCAAGGTGTGACACCCCTGTTGCTAAGGTCTCATCGGTGGGAAAAACGTGGGCAATAAAACGAGAGAAATTGTGGGATAATGAGCTGAGATGTGGCTAGACAAACTCGACCGTGTGGGCGGCGAAGCTAACGATGATGCACGCTACGCGAGGGCAAAATCGTTGGGGGGAGTTTAAAGCTTGTAAAGTGCTTCGTCACAGGCCCTCAAGGGGGCAAACGTGAAGTTGGATCCCGACGCTCAGACTTGCCTAGGCAGATTCATTGCGTGGCGCGATTGAAGACATGATCGTCGGTCGTTAGCAATGAGCGAGCCACACAGCCAGCATGGTCGCAAGCCGTCGAGGCGGCAAACGTGGGGCTGGATCCCAACGCTCAGGCTTGGCTAGGCGAACTCGTTGCACAGCGCGATCGACGACATGATCGTCGGCCGTTAGCAACAAGCGAGCTTGACAGCTAGCCTGGGCAAGGCGTGACACCCCTGTATCTAAGGCCTCATCGATGGGAAAAACGTGGGCAACGAAACAAGGGAAATTATGGGATAATTAGCTGAGATGTGGCTAGACAAACTCGACGGTGTGGGCGGCGAAGCTAACGATGACGCAAGCTACGCGAGGGCGAAATCGCTGGGGGGATTTTGAGCATGCGGAGTGCTTCGTCGCAGGCCTTCGAGGTGGCAGATGCAGGGCTAAATCCCAATGCCCAGGCTTGCCTAGGCGGACTCATTGCGCAGCGCGACCGACGACACGATCGTCGTCCATTAGCAATGAGCGAGCCATAAGGCCATCCTGGGCAAGGCGTGACACATCTGCTGCCAAGGCCCCATCGGTGGGAAAAACGTGGGCAATGAAATGAGAAAAATCGAGGGATAATGAGCTGGGATGTGGCTACACAAGCTCGACGGTGTGGGCGACCAAGCTAACGATGGTGCATGCTATGTGAGTGCCAAATCGCTAGCGGGATTTTGAGCATGCAGAGTGCTTTGTCGCAGCCCTCGAGGCGGCAGATGCAGAGCTAAATCCCAATGCCCAGGCTTGCCTTGGCGGACTCGTTGCGCTGCGCGATCGATGACACGATCGTCGTTCGTTAGCAATGAGCGAGCCACACGGCCAGCCTGGGTAAGGCGTGACACCTCTGCTGCCAAGGCCTCATCGGTGGGAAAAATGTGGCCAATAAAATGAGAAAAATCGTGGGACAATGAGCTGGGATTTGGCTACACAAGCTTGACGGTGTGGGAGGCGAAGCTAACGATGATGCATGCTACGCGAGGGCCAAATCGTTAGGGGAAAATTTGAGCATGCGGAGTGCTTCGTCGTAGGCCCTCGAGGCGGCGGATGTGGGGTTGGATCCCGACGCTCAGGCTTGCCTAGATGGACTCGTTGCGCGGCGCGACCGATGACACGATCGTCGGCCGTTAGCAACAAGCGAGCCAGACAGCCAGCCAGGGCAAAGCGTGACACCCTTGTTGCTAAGGCCTCATCGGTGGGAAAAACGTGGGCAACGCAACGAGAGAAGTTATGGGATAATGAGCTGAGATGTGGCTAGATAAACTAGATGGTTTGGGGGGCAAAGCTAACGATGATGCATGCTACGCAATGTCCAAATCGCTGGGGGGATATTGAGCATGCGGAGTGCTTCGTCGCAGGCCCTCGAGGCTGCGGATGTGGGGCTGGATCCCGACGCCCAGGCTTGCCTTGGCGGACTCATTGCGCAGTGCGATCGAAGGCATGATCATCAGCCGTTAGCAACGTGCGAGCCACACGGCCAGCCTGGGCAAGGTGTGACACCTCTGCTGCCAAGGCCTCATCGGTAGGAAAAATGTGGGCAACAAAATGAGAGAAATCGCAGGACAATGAGATGGAATGTGGCTACAGAAGCTCGACAGTGTGGGTGGCGAAGATAACGATGATTCATGCTACGCGAGAACCAAATCGCTGGGGGGATTTTGAGCATGCGAAGTGCTTCGTCGCAAGCCCTCGAGACGCAGATACGGGGCTGGATCCCAACGCCCAAGCTTGCCTTGGCGGACTCATTGCGCGGCGTGATCGATGACACAATCGTAGGCCGTTAGCAACATGCGACCCAGACAATCAGCCTGGGCAAGGCGTGACACCCCTATTGCTAAGGCCTCATCGGTGGGAAAAACGTGGGCAACAAAATGAGAGAAATTGTGGGATAATGAGCTGAGATGTGGCTAGATAAACTCGACGGTGTGGGCGGCGAAGCTAACGATGATGCACGCTACGCGAGGGCAAAATCGTTGGGGGGAGTTTCGAGCATGCAGAGTGCTTCGTCACAGGCCCTCAAGGGGGCGAACGTGAAGTTGGATCCCGATGCTCAGGCTTGCCTAGGCAGACTCATTGCGCGGCGCGATTGACGACATGATCGTCGGCCGTTAGCAATGAGTGAGCCACACAGCCAGCCTGGGCACCCCAGCTGCCAAGGCCTCATCGGTGGGAAAAATGTGGGCAACGAAATGAGAAAAATAATGGGAAAATGAGCTGGTATAAGGCTATACAAGCTCGACGGTGTGGGCGGCGAAGCTAACGATGATGCATGCTATGCGAGGGCCAAATCGTTGGGGGAAATTTTGAGCATGCGGAGTGCTTCGTCGCAGGCCCTCGAGGTGGTGGATGTGGGGTTGGATCCTGACGCTCAGGCTTGCCTAAGCGGACTCATTGCGCAGCACGATCGATGACACAATGGTCGGTCGTTAGTAACAAGCGAGCTAGACAGCCAGCCTGGGCAAGGCGTGACACCCCTGTATCTAAGGCTTCATCGGTGGAAAAAACGTGGGCAACGAAACGAGAGAAATTGTGGGATAATGAGCTGAGATGTGGCTAGACAAACTCGACGGTATGGGCGACGAAGCTAACGATGATGCACGCTACGCGAGGGCCAAATCGCTGGGGGAATTTTGAGCATGCGGAGTGCTTCGTCGCAGGCCCTCGAGGCGGCGAATGCGGGGCTGGATCTCGACGCCCAGGGTTGCCTAGGTGGTTTCATTACGCAGCGCGATCGACGACACGATCGTGGGCCGTTAGCGATGAGCGAGCGACACGGCCAGCCTGGGCCAAGAGTGACATCTGTGCTGCCAAGGCCTCATCAGTGGGAAAAACGTGGGCAACAAAATAAGAAAAGTCATGGGATAATGAGCTGGGATGTGGCTGCATAAGCTCGACGGTGTGGGCGGCGAAGCTAACGATGATGCATGCTACGTGAGGGCCAAATCATTGGGGGAATTTTGAGCATGCGGAGTGCTTCGTCGCAGGCCCTCGAGGCGGCAGATGCGGGGCTGGATCCTAACTCCCAGGCTAGCCTTGGCGGACTCATTGCGTAGCGCGATCGACGACACGATCGTCAACCGTTAGCAATGAGCGAGCCACACGGCCAACCTGGGCATGGCGTAACACCTCTGTTGCCAAGGCCTCATCGGTGGGAAAAATGTGGGCAACGAAATGAGAAAAATCGTGGGACAATGAGCTGGGATGTGGCTACACATGCTCAACGGTGTGGGAGGCGAAGCTAATGATGATTCGTGCTACGCGAGGGCCAAATCGCTGGGAGGATTTTGAGTATGCGGAGTGTTTCATCGCAGGCCCTCGAGGCGCAGATGCGGGGCTGGATCCCGACGACCAGGCTTGCCTAGGCAAACTCATTGGGCAGCGCGATCGATGACACGATCGTAGGCCGTTAGCAACAAGTGAGCCAAACAACCAGCCTGGGCAAGGTGTGATACCCCTATTGCTAAGGCCTCATCGGTGGGAAAAACGTGGGCAACAAAACGAGAGAAATTGTGGGATAATGAGCTGAGATGTGGCTAGACAAACTCGACGGTGTGGGCGGTGAAGCTAACGATGATCCATGCTACGCGAGGGCCAAATCTTTGGGGGGAGTTTCGGGCATGTGGAGTGCTTCGTCACAGGCCCTCGAGGAGGTGAACGTGGGGTTGGATCCCGACGCTCAGGCTTGCATAGGCGAACTCGTTGCGCAGCGCGATCGATGACACGATCGTTTGCCGTTAGCAACAAGCGAGCTAGACAGCCATCCTAGGCAAGGCGTGACACCCTTGTATTTAAGGCCTCATTGGTGGCAAAAACGTGGGCAACGAAAAAAGGGAAATTATGGGATAATGAGCTTAGATGTGGCTAGACAAACTCGACGGTGTGGGCAGCGAAGCTAACGATGATCCATGCTATGTGAGGGCCAAATCGCGGGAAGGATTTTGAGCATGCGGAGTGCTTTGTCGCAGGCCCTCGAGGTGGCGAACGCGGGGCTGGATTTCGACGCCCTGGGTTGCCTAGGCAGACGCATTACGCAGCGCGATCGACGACACGATCGTCGTCCGTTAGCAATGAGCGAGCCACACGGCCATCTTGGGCAAAGCGTGACACCTCTGCTGCCAAGGCCTCATCGATGGAAAAAACGTGGGCAACAAAATAAGAAAAATCATGGGATAATGTGCTGGGATGTGGCTACACAAGCTCGACGGTGTAGGCAGCGAAGCTAACGATGATGCATGCTACGCGAGGGCCAAATCGCTGGGGGGATTTTGACCATGCGGAGTGCTTCATCGCAGGCCCTCGAGGTGGCGGATATTGGGCTGGATCCCGATCCCCAGGCTTGCCTAGGCGTACTTGATGCGCTGCGTGATCGACGACACGATCGTCGGTCGTTAGCAATGAGCGAGCTAGACAGCCAGCCTGGGCAAGGTGTGACACCCCTGTATCTAAGGCCTCATCGGTGGGAAAAACATGGGCAATGAAACGAGAGAAATTGTGGCATAATGAGCTGAGATGTGGCTAGACAAACTCGACGGTGTGGGTGGTGAAGCTAACGATAATCCATGCTACGTGAGGGCCAAATCGCTGGGCGGACTTTGAGCATGCGGAGTGCTTGGTCGCAAGCCCTCGAGGGTGCGAACGTGGGGCTGGATCCCAATGCTCAGGCTTGGCTAGGCAAACTCGTTGGGCAGCGTGATCGACGACACGATCGTCGGTCGTTAGCAACAAGCGAGCTAGACAGCCAGCCTGGGCAAGGCGTGACACCCCTGTATCTAAGACCTCATCGGTGGGAAAAACATGGGCAACGAAACAAGAAAAATTGTGGGACAATGAGCTGAGATGTGGCTAGACAAAGTTGACGTTGTGGGCGGCGAAGCCAACGATGATCCATGCTACGCGAGCGTCAAATCGCTAGGCGGATTTTGAGCATGTGGAGTGCTTCGTCGCAGGCCCTCGAGGCGGTGAATGCGGGGCTGGATCCCAATGCCCAAGGTTGCCTAGGCGGACTCATTACGCAGCGCGATCGACGACACGATCGTCGGCCGCTAGTAATGAGCGAGCCACACGACCAGCCTGGGCAAAGCGTGACACCTCTGCTGCCAAGGCCTCATCAATGGGAAAAACGTGGGCAATAAAATAAGAAAAATTGTGGGATAATGTGCTGGGATGTGGATACACAAGCTCGACGGTGTGGGCGGCGAAGCTAACGATGATGCATGCTACGCGAGGGCCAAATCGCTGGGAAGATTTTGAGCATGCGGAGTGCTTCGTCACAGGCCCTCAAGGTGGCGGATGTAGGGCTGGATCCCGATGCCCAGGCTTGCCTAGGCATACTCGATGTGCTGCGCGATCGACGACACGATCATCAGTCGTTAGCAATGAGCGAGCTAGACAGCCAGCCCGGGCAAGGCGTGACACCCCTATATCTAAGGTCTCATCGGTGGGAAAAACGTGGGCAACGAAACGAGGGAAATTGTGGGATAATGAGCTGAGATGTGGCTAGACAAACTCGACGGTGTGGGCGGCGAAGCTAACGATGATCCATGCTACGCGAGGGCCAAATCGCTGGGCGGATTTTGAGCATACGGAGTGCTTGGTCGCAAGCCGTCGAGGCAGCAAACGTGGGGCTGGATCCCAACGCTCAGGCTTGGCTAGGCGAACTCGTTGCGCAGCACGATCGACGACACGATCGTCGGCCGTTAGCAACAAGCGAGCTAGACAGCTAGCCTGGGCAAGGCGTGACACCCCTGTATCTAAGGCCTCATCGATGGGAAAAACGTGGGCAACGAAACAAGGGAAATTATGGGATAATTAGCTGAGATGTGGCTAGACAAACTCAACGGTGTGGGCGGCGAAGCTAACGATGATCCATGCTACGCGAGGGCCAAATCGCTGGGCGGATTTTGAGCATGTGGAGTGCTTCGTCGCAGGCCCTCGAGGTGGCGGATGTAGGGCTGGATCCTGATACCCAAGCTTGCCTCGGCGTACTCGATGCGCTGCGCGATCAACGACATGATCGTCGGCCGTTAGCAATGAGCGAGCTAGACAGCCAGCCCGGGCAAGGCGTGACACCCCTGTTTCTAAGGCCTCATCGGTGGGAAAAACATGGGCAACGAAACGAGGGAAATTGTGGGATAATGAGCTGAGATGTGGCTAGACAAACTCGATGGTGTGGGTGGCGAAGCTAACGATGATCCATGCTACCAGGGCAAAATCGCTGGGCGAATTTTGACCATGCGGAATGCTTCGTTGCAGGCCCTCGAGACAGTGAATGCGGGGCTGGATCTCGACACCCAGGGTTGCCTAGGCGGACTCATTACGCAGAGCGATCGACGACACGATCGTCGCCCGTTAGCAATGAGCGAGCCACACGGCCAGCCTGGGCAAAGTGTGACACCTCTGCTGGCAAGGCCTCATCGGTGGGAAAAACATTGGCAACAAAATAAGAGAAATCGTGGGATAATATGCTAGGATGTGGCCACACAAGCTCGACGGTGTGGGCGGCGAAGCTAACGATGATGCATGCTACGCGAGGGCCAAATCGCTGGGGAGATTTTGAGCATGGGGAGTGCTTCGTCGCAGGCCCTCGAGGTGGCGAATGTAGGGCTGGATCCTGATGCCCAGGCTTACCAAGGCGTACTCGATGCACTGCGCGATCGACGACACGATCGTCGGTCGTTAGCAATGTGCGAGCCACACGGCCAGCCTGGGCAAGGCGTGACACCCCTGCTGCGAAGGCCTCATCGGTAGAAAAAACTTGGGCAACTAAATGAGAAAAATTGTGAGATAATGAGCTGGGATGTGGCTACACAAGCTCGACGGTGTGGGCGGCGAAGCTAACGATGATGCATGCTACGTGAGGGCCAAATCGTTAAGGGGATTTTGAGCATGCGGAGTGCTCCGTCACAGGCCCTCGAGGCGGTGGATGCGGGGCTGGATCTCGACGCCTAGGGTTGCCTAGGCGGACTCATTGCGCAGCGCGATCGATGACACGATCGTGGGCTGTTAGCAATGAGCGAGCCACACGGCCAGCCTGGGCAAGGCGTGACACCTTTGCTGCCAAGGCCTCATCGGTGGGAAAAATGTGGGCAAAAAAATGACAAAAATTGTGGGACAATGAGCCGGGATGTGGCTACACAAGCTCGACGGTGTGGGAGGCGAAGCTCACGATGATTCATGCTACGCGAGGGCAAATCGCTAAGGGGATTTTGAGCATGCAGAGTGCTTCGTCGCAGGCCCTCGAGGCGGCAGATGCGGGACTTGATCTCGACGCCCAGGGTTGCCTAGGCAGACTCATTACGCAGCGCGATCGATGACACGATCATCGTCCGTTAGCAATGAGCGAGCCACACGGCCAGCTTGGGCAAAGCGTGACACCTCAGCTGCCAGGGCCTCATCGGTGGAAAAAACGTGGGCAACAAAATAAGAAAAATCGTGGGATAATGTGCTGGGATGTGGCTACACAAGCTCGACGGTGTAGGCAGCGAAGCTAACGATGATGCATGCTACGCGAGGGCCAAATCGCTGGGGGGATTTTGACCATGCGGAGTGCTTCATCACAGGCCCTCGAGGTGGCGGATGTTGGGCTGGATCCCGATCCCCAGGCTTGCCTAGGCGTACTTGATGCGCTGCGCGATCGACGACACGATCGTCGGCCGTTAGCAATAGGCGAGCTAGACAGCCAGCCTGGGCAAGGCGTGACACCCCTGTATCTAAGGCCTCATCGGTGAGAAAAACTTGGGCAACGAAACGAGGGAAATTGTGGGATAATGAGTTAAGATGTGGCTAGACAAACTCGACGGTGTGGGTGGTGAAGCTAACGATGATCCATGCTACGCGAGGGCCAAATCGCTGGGCGGATTTTGAGCATGCGGAGTGCTTGGTCGCAAGCCGTTGAGGCAGCAAACGTGGGGCTGGATCCCAACGCTCAGGCTTGGTTAGGCGAA
>JAJFZO010000105.1:335000-340000 GCA_021397835.1 Moringa oleifera
AGCCGTGTCGCATGGAACCTGGGCATGGGAGGCATACCCAGGCAGCCCCCAGCAGGCACAGCATGGGCCAAGTGCCCAGCGTGCGGCAGCGGTGGGCGCGCCAGCAAGGCTACAAGCGCCCATCGCGAGCCAGTCCCCTCGTCTCTGTCCCTCGACCATGTGCCCAGCGAGTGAGCCTACGGGCCCGCATCACATGGACCCAGGGCACGGGAGGCATGCCCAGGCAGCCCCCAGTAGGCACGACATGGGCCAAGTGCCCAGCGTGCGGCAGAGGAGGGCGCGCCAGCAAAGCTACAGGCGCCCATCGCGAGCCAGCCCCCTCATCCCTGTCCCTTGACTAAGTGCTCAGCGAGCGAGCCAGGGGGGCTGCGTTGCACAGTCCCTGGGCATGTATGGCATGCCCAGGCAGCCCCCAGCAACCACAGCATGGGCTGCTCGCCCAGCGTGCGGCAGCGGTGGGCGCGACAGCCAGGCCGCGAGCGCCCATCGCGAGCCAGCCCCCACGTCCCTGTCCCTCGGCTAAGTTCCCAGTGAGCGAGCCAGGAGGGCCGTGTCGCACGGACCCTGGGCATGTGTGGAAAGCATAGGAAGCCCCCAACAGGTATGGCATGGGCTGCTCGGCCAGCATGCGGCAGCGGTGGGCACGCCAGCCATGCCGCGGGCGCCCATCGCGAGCCAGCCCCCACGTCCCTGTCCCTTGTCCGACTGCCCAGCGAGCGAGCCAGGGGGGCCTCGTCGCATGGACCCTGGGCACGGGTGGCATGCCCAGGTAGCCCCCAGCAGGCATGGCATGGGCTGCTTGCCCAGCGTGCGGCAGTGGTGGGCGCGCCAGCCAGGCCACAGGCGCCCATCGCGAGCCAACCCCCTCGTCCTTGTCCCTCGACTAAGTGCCCAATGAGCGAGCCAGGGGAGCCACGTCGCACGGACCCTGGGCACAGAAGGCATGCCCAGGCAGCCCCCAGCAGGCACGGCATGGGCCGAGTGCCCAGCGTGCGGCTGCAGTGGGCGCGCCAGCCAGGCTACAGGCGCCCATCGCGAGCCGGCCTCCTCGTCCATGTCCCTCAACTAAGTTCCCAGCGAGCGAGCCAGGGGAGTCACGTCGCACAGACCCTGGGCACATGAGGCATACCCCGGCAGCCCCCAGCAGGCACGACATGGACCAAGTGCCCAGCGTGCGGCAGCGGTGGGCGTGCCAGTCAGGCCACAGGCGCCCATCGCGAGCCAGCCCCCTCCTCCCTGTCCCTCGACTAAGTGCCCAGCGAGCGAGCCTGGGGAGCCGTGTCGCACAAATCCTGGGCATGGGAGGCATGCCCAGGCAGCCCCCAGCAGGCACGGCATGGGCCTAGTGCCCAGCGTGCGGCTGCGGTGGGCGCGCCAGCCAAGCCGCGGGCGCCCATCACGAGCGAGCCCCCTCGTCCCTGTCCCTCGACTAAGTGCCCAGCGAGGGAGCAAAGTGGGCCGTGTCGAATGGACCCTTGACACAGTTGGCACGCTCAGGAAGCCCCTAGAAGGTACAACATGGGCTGCTCGCCCAGCGTGTGGCAGCGGTTGGTGTGCCAGCCAGGCCGCGGGCGCCCAACACGAGCCAGCCCCCACATCCTGGTCCCTCGACTAAGTGCCCAGCGAGCGAGCCAGGGAGGCCGAATCGCATGGACCCTGGGCACGGGTGGCACGCCCAGGAAGTCCCCAGCAGGCACGACATGGGCTGCTCGCCTAGCGTGCGGCAGCGGCTGGGCGCGCCAGCCAGGCCGCAGGCGCCCATTGCGAGCCAGCCCCCACGTCCCTGTCCCTCGACGTAGTGCCCAGCGAGAGAGCCAGTGGGGCCGCGTCACACGGACCCTGGGAACAGTTGGCACGCCCAGGCAGCCCCCAGCAGGCACGGCATGGGCTGCTCGCCCAGCGTGCTGCAGCGGTGGGCGCGCCAGCCAGGCCGCGAGTGCCCATCGCGAGCCAGCCCTCACGTCCCTGTCCCTCGACTAATTTCCCAGCGAGTGAGCCTGGGGGGCCGCATCGCATGGATCCTGGGCACGGGTTGCACGCCCAGGCAGCCCCCAGCAGGGACAGCATGGGCTGCTCGCCCATCGTGCGGCAGTGGTGGGCGCGCCAGCCTGGCCGCAGGCGCCAATCGTGAGCCAGCCCCCACGTCCCTAACCCTTGACGTAGTGCCCAGCGAGCGAGCCAGTGGGGCCGCGTCGCACGGACCCTAGGAACAGGTGGCACGCCTAGGCAGCCTGCAAAAGGCACGGCATGTGCTGCTCGCCCAGCGTGCGGCAGCGGTGGGCGCGCCAGCCAGGCTGCAGGTGCCCATCGCCAACCAGCACCCTCGTCCCTACCCCTCCACCGCTGCCCAGTGTGCGAGCCAGGGGTGCCGTGTCGCACGGACCCTGGGCACGGGTGGCACACCCAGGCAGCCCCCAGCAGGCATGGCATGGGCTGTTCGCCCAGCATGCGGCAGCGGTGGGCACACCAGCCAGGCTGCTGGCGCCCATCGCTAGCCAGCCCCCTCGTCCCTGCCACTCCACTGACTGCCCAGCGTGCGAGCCAGGGGTGCCGCGTTGCACGGTCCCTGGAAATGGGTGGCACACCCAGGCAGCCCCCAGGAGGCACGGCATGGGCTGCTCGCCCAGCATGCGGCAGCGGTGGGCGCGCCAGCAAGGCCGCGGGCGCCCATCGAGAGCCAGCCCTCTTGTCCCTGCCCCTCCACTGACTGCCCAGCGCGTGAGCCAGGGGTGCTACATGTGTACGGACCCTGGGCACGGGTTGCACACCGAGGCAGCCCCCAGCAGGGATGGCATGGGCTGCTCACCCAGCATGCGGCAGTGGTGAGCGCGCCAGCCAGGCCGCGGGCGCGCATCGCAAACCAGCCCCCACGTCCCTGTCCCTTGACGTAGTGCCCAGTGAGCGAGCCAGTGGGGCCGTGTCGCACGGACCCTGGGCACATGTGGCATGCCCAGGCAGCCCCCAGTAGGCACGGCATGCGCTGCTCCCCCTGCGTACGGCAGCGGTGGGCATGCCAGCCAGGCCGCGGGCGCCCATCGCGAGCCAGCCCCCTCGTCCCTGCCCCTCCACTGCTGCCCAGCGTGCGAGCCAGGGGTGCTGCATTGCACAGACCTTGGGCATGGGTGGCACGCCCAGGAAGCCCCCAGCAGGCACGGCATGGGCTGCTCGCCCAGCATGCGGCAGCGGTGGGCGCGCTAGCTAGGCCGCGGGCGCCCATCGCGAGCCAGCCCCCTCGTCCCTGCCCCTCCACTGACTGCCCAGCGTGCGAGCCAGGGGTGCTGCGTCGCACAGACCTTGGGCACGGGTGGCACGCCCAGGCAGCCCCCAGCAGGCACGGCATGGGCTGCTCGCCCAGCATGCAGCAGCGGTGGGCGTGCCAGCCAGGCCGCGGGCGCCCATCGCGAGCCAGCCCCCTCGTCCCTGCCCCTCCACTGACTGCCCAGCGTGCGAGCCAGGGGTGCCGCATCGCACGGACCCTGGGCACGGGTGGCATGCACTGGCAGCCCCCAGTAGGCATGGCATGGGCTGCTCGCCTAGCATGCGGCAGCGGTGGGCGCGCCAGGCAGGCCGCGGGCGCCCATCGCGAGCCAGCCCCTCGTCCCTGTCCCTCCACTGACTGCCCAGCGTGTGAGCCAGGGGTGCCATGTTGCACGGTCCCTGGGCATGGGTGGCATGCCCAGGCAGCCCCCAGCAGGCACGGCATGGGCTGCTTGCCCAGTGTGCGACAGCGGTGGGCGCGCCAGCTAGGCCATGGGCACCCATCGCGAGCCAGCCCCCTCGTCCCTGCCCCTCGACTGACTGCCCAGTGTGCGAGCCAGGGGGGCCGCATCGCACGGACCTTGGGCATGAGTGGCATGCCCAGGCAGCCCCCAGTAGGCACGGCATGGGCTGCTTGCCCAGCGTGCAGCAGCGGTGGGCACGCCAGCCAGGCCACGGGCGCCCGTCACGAGCCAGCCCCCTCGTCCCTGCCCCTCGACTGACTGCCCAGTGTGCGAGCCAGGGGTGCCACAGCAGTCGACAGCAGGCATGGCGCCAGTCTTGCCAGGGGCGTCCCACGCGAGCCAGCCATGAGCACTCTGTGAGGCTCAGCACATGCTGTGGGCGTTGATTTCATTTTTTAGACCCATTATGATGGCTCAGATATATTGATGTTTCCTCCTGCCGGGAGTGAAATTTCATTTGAGACTCTTTAGGGGGGAGGTGGTCACCTAGCTTGCTGGGTGCCAACAAACCATGCATGCCTCCCCCCCTGCCCATCCCACGTGGGCAGGCGCTGGGCTTGGGCAACCCAGCGCTCATGGCATGGGCAGGGCGGCTTGCTGCCTTGCCCATCCAGCCGGTGGTGCGTGGCTGTGGCGGCTACCACCGCCGGTAGGCAGGCGGCCGGCGACGTCGGCCGAAGAGTGTGGGACACCAGATTGGTAGGCAACGGAGAGGGGAAAATGTGGGAAATGAAATCCACTAAATAGTGGGCAACGAAATGAGAAAAATCGTGGGATAATGAGCTGGGATATGGCTACACAAGTCGACAGTGTGGGCGGCGAAGCTAACGATGATGCATGCTACACGAGGTTCAAATCTTTGGGGAGAATTTCGAGCATGCAGAGTGCTTCATCGCAGGCCCTTGAGGCGGCGGACGTGGGGTTGGATCCCGACGCTCAGGCTTGCCCAGGCAGACTCGTTGCGCAGCACAATCAACGACACGATCATCAGCCGTTAGCAACAAGCGAGCCACACGGCCAGCCTGGGCACCCTTGCTACCAAGGCCTCATCGGTGGGAAAAACGTGGGCAACGAAGCAAGAATAATCGTGGGATAATGAGCTGGGACGTGGCTAGACAAGCTCGAGGTGTGGGCGGCGAAGCTAATGATGATGCATGCTACGTGAGGGCCAAATTGTTAGGGGGGATTTCAAGCATTCGGAGCGCTTCGTCGCAGGCCCTCGAGGCAACGGACGCGGGGTTGGATCTCTACGATCAGGCTTGCCGAGAAGCGGACTTA
>JAJFZO010000105.1:347500-375000 GCA_021397835.1 Moringa oleifera
GCGCCAGGCAGGCCACAGGCGCCCATCGCGAGCCAGCCCCCTCGTCCCTGTCCCTTGACTAAGTGCCCAGCAAGTGAGCCAGGGGCGCCGCGTCGCACGGACCCTGGGCACAGGATGCATGCCCCGGTATCCCTCAGCAGGCACGGCATGGGCCAAGTGCCCAGCGTGTGGTAGAGGTGGGCGCGCCAGCCAGGCCATGGGCGCCCATCGTGAGGCAGCCCCCTCGTCCCTGTCCCTCGACTTGGTGCCCATCAAGCGAGCCAGGGGAGCCGCGTCGTGCAGACCCTGGGCACGGGTGGCACGCCCAGGCAGCCCCCAGCAGGCACGGAATGGGCTGCTCACCCAGCGTGCGACAACAGTGGGCGCCCCAGCAAGGCTGTGGGCGCCCATCACGAGCCAGCCCTCTCGTCCCTGCCCCTCGACTGACTGCGTGCGAGCCTGGGGAGCTGCGTTGCACAGACCCTTGGCACGGGTGGGATGCCAAGGGTGCCCCCAGCAGGCACGGCATTGGCTGCTCGCCCAGCGTGTGGCAGCGGTGGGCGCGCCAGCCAGGCCACGGGCGCCCATCGCGAGCCAGCCCCCTCGTCCCTGCCCCTCGACTGACTGCCCAGCATGCGAGCAAGGGGTCCCGCGTCGCATGGACTCTGGGAATGGGTGGCATGCCCAGGCAGCCCCCAGCAGGCACAGCGTGGGCCGCTCGCCCAGCGTGCGGCAGCGGTGGGCGCGCCAGCCAGGCTGGGGGCGCCCAACACGAGCCAACCTCCTCCTCCCTGTCCCTTGACTGACTGCCCAGTGTGCGAGCCAAGGGTGCCGCGTCGCACTGACAGTGGGCATGGGTGGCACGCCCAGGCAGCCCACAGCAGGCATGGCAGGGGCTGCTCGCACAGCGTGTGGCAGCGGTGGTCGCGCCAGCCAGGCCACGGACGCCCATCGCGAGCTACCCCCCACATCCCTGTGCCTCGACTAATTGCCCAGCGAGCGAGCCAGGGGGGCCGCTTCGCATGAACCCTTGGAACTAGTGGCACACCCAGGCAGCCCCCAGCAGGCACGGCAGGTGCTACTTGCCCAGCGTGCTGCAGCGGTGGGCGCGCCAGCCAGGCCGCGGGCGCCCATCGCGAGCCAGCCCCCACGTCCCTGTCCCTCACCTATGTACACGGCGAGTGAGCCAGGGGGGCCGCGTCGCATGGACCCTGGGCACGGGTGGCACACCCAGGCGGCCCCCAGCAGGCACAGCATGGGCTGCTCGCCCAGTGTGCGGCAGCGGTGTGTGCGCCAGCACAGCTGCGGGCGCCCATCGCGAGCCAGCCCCCTCGTCCCTGCCCCTCGACTGACTGCCCAGCGCACGAGCAAGGGGTGCCGCATCGCACGGACCCTGGGAATGTGCGGCATGCCCAGGCAGCCCCCAGCTGGCATGGCCTGGCTGGCGCGCCCACCGCTCCTGGGAATGTGCGGCATGCCCAGGCAGCCCCCAGCTGGCATGGCATGGGCTGCTCGCCCAGCGCTGCAGCGGTGGGCGCGCCAGCCAGGCCGCGGGCGCCCATCGCGAGCCAACCTCCTCCTCCCTTTCCCTCGACTGACTACCCAGCGTGTGAGCCAGGGGTGCCGCGTCGCAAAGACAGTGGGCATGGGTGGCACGCCGAGGCAGCCCCCAGCAGGCATGGCAGGGGCTGCTCGCCCAGCCTGCGGCAGCGGTGGGCGCGCCAGCCAGGCCGCGGGCGCCCATCACGAGCTAGCCCCCACGTCCCTGAGCCTCGACTAAGTGCCCCGCGAGTGAGCAAGGGGGACCTCTTCGCACGGACCCTGGGCACTAGTGGCACGCGCAGGCAGCCCCCAGCAGGCACAGGATGGGCTGCTCGCCCAGCGTGCGGCAGCGGTGGGCGCGCCAGCCAGGCCGCGGGCGCCCATCGCGAGCCAGCCCCCACATCCCTTTCCCTCAACTAAGTGCCCAGCAAGCGAGCCAGGGGGAATGCGTCGCACGGACCCTGGGCACGGGTGGCACGCCCAGGCAGCCCCCAGCAGGCATGGCATGGGCTGTTTGCCCAGCGTGCGGCAGCGGTGGGAACGCCAGCCAGGCCGCGGGCGCCCATCGCGAGCCAGCCCCCTCGTCCCTGCCCCTCGACTGACTGCCCAGCGTGCGAGCCAGGGGTGCCGTGTCGCACGGACCCTGGGCACGGGTGGCCACCCAGGGAGCCCCCAGCAGGCACGCCATTGGCTGCTCGCCCAGCATGCAGCAGCGGTGGGAGCGCAAGCCAGGCTGCAGGCGCCCATCGCGAGCCAGCCCCCACGTCCCTGTCCCTCGACGTAGTGCCCAGCAAGCGAGCCAGGGGGGCTGCGTCGCATGGACCCTGGGCACGGGTGGCAAGCCCAGGCAGCCCCCAGCAGGCACCTAATGGGCTGCTCGCCCAGCGTGCGACAACGGTGGGCACCCTAGCAAGGCCGCGGGCACCCATCGCGAGCCAGCCCTCTCATCCCTGCCCCTCGACTGACTGCCCTGCGTAAGAGCCTGGGGAGTTGCGTTGTACAGACCCTTGGCACGGGTGTCACGCCAAGGCAGCCCCAAGCAGGCACGGCATGGGCTGCTCGCCCAGCGTCCGAGCCTGGGGAGCTGCGTTGCACAGACCCTTGGCACGGGTGTCACGCCAAGGCAGCCCCAAGCAGGCACGGCATGGGCTGCTCACCCAGCGTGCGGCAGTGGTGAGGCGTGCCAGCCAGTCCGCGGGCGCCCATCGCGAGCCAGCCCCAACGTCCCTGTCCCTCGACGTAGTGCCCAGCGAACGAGTCAGGGGAGCCGCATCGCACGGACCCTAGGCACGGGTGGCACGCCCAGGCAGCCCCCAGCAGGCACGGCATGGGCTACTCGCCCAGCGTGCGGCAGCGGTGGGCACACCAGCCAGGCCGCGTGCGCCCATCGCGAGCTAGCCCCCACGTCCCTGTCCCTCGACATAGTGCCCAGCGAGTGAGCCAGGGGAGCCGTATCGGATGGACCCTGGGAATGGGAGGCATGCCCAGGCAGCCCCCAGCAGGTACAGCATGGGCCAAATGCCCAGCGTGCGGCAGCGGTGGGCGCGCCAGCCAGGCCACAGGCTCCCATCGCGAGCCAGCCCCCTCGTCCCTGTCCCTCGACAAAGTGCCCAGCGAGTGAGCCAGGGGAGCCCCGTCGCACGGACCCTGGGCACAGGATGCATGCCCCGGTATCCCCCAGCAGGCATGGCATGGGCCAAGTGCCCAGCGTGTGGTAGAGGTCGGCGCGCCAGCCAGGCCACGGGTGCCCATCGCGAGGCAGCCCCCTCGTCCCTGTCCCTCGACTTTGTGCCCATCGAGCGAGCCAGGGGAGCCACATCGTGTGGACCCTGGGCATGGAAGGCATTCCCAGGAAACCCCCAGCAGGTGCGGCATGGGCCAAGTGCCCAGCGTGCGGCATGGGCCAAGTGCCCAGCGTGCGGCAGAGGAGGGTGCGCCAGCCGGGCCACAGGCGCCCATCGCGAGCCAGCCCCCTCGTCCCTGTCCCTCGACTAAGTGCCCAGCGAACGAGCAAGGGGGACCGCGTCGCATGGACCCTGGGCATGGTTGGCACGCCCAGGAAGCCCCCAGCTGGCATGGCATGGGCTGCTCCCACAGCGTGAGGCAGCGGTGGGTGCGCCAGCCAGGCCGCGGGCGCCCATCGTGTGCCAGCCCCCACGTCCCGGTCCTTCGACTAAGTGCTCAGCGAACGACCCAGGGGGGCCACGTCGCATGGGCCCTGGCACATGTGGCATGCCCAGGAAGCCCCAAGCAGGCACGGCATTGGCTACTCGCCCAGCAGGCGGCAGCTGTGGGTGCGCCATCCAGGCCGCGGGCGTCCATCGCGAGCCAGCCCCCTCGTCACTGCCCCTCGACTGACTGCCCAGCGTGCGAGCAAGGGGTGCCGCGTTGCACGGACTCTGGGAATGGGTGGCACGCCCAGGCAGCCCCCAGCAGGAACGGCGTGGGCTGCTTGCCCAGCGTGCGGCAGCGGTGGGCGCGCCAGCCAGGCTACGGGCGCCCATCGCGAGCCAACCTCCTCCTCCCTGTCCCTCAACTGACTGCCCAGCGTACGAGCCAGGGGTGCCGCGTCGCACTGATAGTGGGCATGGGTGGCACGCCCAGGTAGCCCCCAGCAGGCACGGCAGGGGCTACTTGCCCAGCGTGCGGCATCGGTGGGCGCGCCAGCCAGGCCACGGGCGCCCATCGCGAGCCAGCCCCCACGTCCCTGTCCCTCGACGTAGTGCCCAGCGAGCGAGCCAGGGGGCCACATCGCATGGACATTGGGCATGGGTGGCACACCCAGGCAGCCCCCAGCAGGCAATGCATGGGCCCCTCGCCCAGCGTGCGACAGGTGGGCGTGCCAGCCAGGCCGCAGGCGCCCATCGCGAGCCAGCGCCCACGTCCCTGTCCCTCGACGTAGTGCCCAGCGTGCGAGCCAGGGGAGCCGCATCGCACGGACCCTGGGCACTGGTGGCACACCCAGGCAGCCCCCAGCAGCAACGGCATGGGCTGCTCGCCCAGCGTGCGGCAGCCGTGGGAGCGCTAGCCAGGCCGCGGGCGCCCATCGCGAGCCAGCCCCCTCGTCCCTCCCCATCGGCTGACTGCCCAGTGTGCGAGCCAGGGGTACTGCATCGCATGGACCCTGGGCACGGGTGGCACGGCCAGGCTGTCCCCAGCAGGCGCAGCATAGGCTGCTCGCCAAGCGTGCGGCAACGTTTGGCGCGCCAACCAGGCCGCGGGCAACCATTGCGAGCTAGCCCCCTCGTCCCTCCCCCTCGACGTAGTGCCCAGCGAGCGACCCAAGGGAGCCGCGTCGCACAGACCCTGGGCACGGGTGGCACGCCCAGGTAGCCCCCAGCTGGCACGGCATGGGCTGCTCGCCCAGCGTGCGGCAGCGGTGGCCGCGCCACCCAGGCCACGGGCGCCCATCGCGAGCCAGCCCCCGAGTCCCGGCCCCTCGACTGACTGCCCAGCGTGCGAGCCAGGGGTGCCGCGTAGCATGGACCATGGGCACGGGTAGCATGCCCAGGCAGCCCCCAGCAGACACGGCATTGGCTGCTCGCCCAGCGTGCAGCAGCGATGGGAGCGCCAGCAAGGCCGCGGGCGCCCATCGCGACCCAGCCTCCGCGTCCCTGTTCCTCGACGTAGTGCCCATCGAGCAAGCCAGTGGGGCCGCGTTGCACGGACCCTGGGAATGGGTGGCACCCCCACGCAGCCCCCAGCAGGCACGGCATGGGCTGCTCGCCCAGCGTACGGCAGCGGTGGGGCGCCAGCAGGGCTGCAGGTGCCCATCGCGAGCCAGCCCCCTAATCCCTGCCCCTCGACTGACTGCCCAGCGTGTGAGCCAGGGGCGCTACGTCGAATGGACTCTGAGCACGGGTAGCATGCCAAGGCAGTCCCCAGCAGGCACAGCATGGGCTGCTCGCCCAGCGTGCGGCAGCAGTGGGCGTGCCAGCAAGGCCGCGCGCGCCCATGGCGATCCAGCCCCCACGTCCCCGTCCCTCGACGTAGTGCCCATCGAGCAAGCGAGGGGGGCCGCGTTGCATGGATCTTGGGAACGGGTGGCACGCCCAGGCAGCCCCCAGCCAGCACGGCATGGGCTGCTCACCCAGCGTGCGGCAGTGGTGGGCGCGCCAGCCAGGCCGCGGGCACCCATCGCGATCAAGCCCCCACGTCCCTGTCCCTCGACGTAGTGCCCAGCGTGCGAGCCAAGGGAGCCGCATCACATGGACCCTGGGCACGGGTGGCACGCCCAGGCAGCCCCCAGCAGGAACGGCATGGGCTGCTTGCCCAGCGTGCGGCAGCGGTGGGAGCGCTAGCCAGGCCGCGGGCGCCCATCGCGAGCCAGCCCCCTCGTCCCTCCCCCTCGACTGACTGCCCAGCGTGCGAGCCAGGGGTGCCGCGTCGCACAGACCCTCGGGACTGGTGGCATGGCCAGGCAGTCCCCAGCAGGCACAGCATGGGCTGCTCGCCAAGCGTGCGAGCCAGGGGTACCGTGTGGAATGGACGCTGGGCACGGATAGCACGCCCAGGCAGCCCCCAGCAGGCACGGCATTGGCTGTTCGCCTAGCGTGCAGCAGTGGTGGGCGCGCCAGCAAGGTCGAGCGCCCATCGCGAGCCAGCCCCCTCCTCCCTGCCCCTCGACTAACTGCCCTGCATGCGAGCCAGGGGTGCCGCGTGGCACGGACCCTGGACACGGGTAGCACACAAAGGCAGCCCCCAGCAGGCATGGCATTGGTTGCTCGCCCAGCATGCAGCCGCGGTGGGAGCGCCAGCCAGGCCCCGGGCGCCCCTCGCGAGGCCGCCCCCACATCCCCGTCCCTCGACGTAGTGCCCAGCGAGCAACCCAGGAGGGCCACGTCGCACGGACCCTGGGAACGGGTGGCACGCGCAGGATGCCCCCAGCAGGCAAGGCATGGGCTGCTCGCCCAGCGTGCGGCAGTGGTGGGCGCGCCAGCAGGGCCACGGGCGCCAATCCTGAGCCAGCCCCCTCGTCCCTGCCCCTCGACGGACAGCCCAGCATGAGAGCCAGGGCAGCCACATCGCACGGACCCTGGGCATGGGTAGCACGCACAGGCAGCCCCCAGCAGGCACGGCATGGGCTGCTCGCCCAACGTGCGGCAGCGGTGGGGCGCCAGCAGGGCCGCAGGCACCGATTGCGAGCCAGCCCCCTAGTCCCTGCCCCTCGACTGACTGCCCAGCGTGTGAGCCAGGGGAGCCGTGTCGCACAGACCCTGGGCACGGTTTGCACACCCAGGCAGCCCCCAGCAGGCATGGCATGGGCTGCTCGCCCAGCGTGCGGCAGCAGTTCGGCGCCAGCAGGCCGCAGGATCCCATTGCGAGCCAGCCCCCTAGTCCCTGCCCCTCGACTGACTGCCCAGCATGCGAGCCAGGGGAGCCGAGTCGCACGGACCCTGGGCACTGTTGGCATGCCCAGGCAGCCCCCAGCAGGCACCGCATGGGCTGGTCGCCCAGCGTGCGGCAGCGGTGGGCGCGCCGGCCAGGCTGCAGGCTCCCATCGCGAGCCAGCCCCCACGTCCCTGTCCCTCGACGTAGTGCCCAGCGAGCGAGCCATGGGAGCCGCGTTGCACGGACCCTGGGCACGGGTGGCACGCCCAGGCAGCTCCCAGCAGGGACGGTATGGGCTGCTCGCCCAGGGTGCAGCAGTGGTGCGGCGCCAGCAGGGCCGCAGGCACCCATCGCGAGCCAGCCCCCTAGTCCCTGCCCCTCGACTGACTGCCCAGCGTGCGAGGCAGGGGAGCCACGTCGCACGGACCCTGGGCACGGTTTGCACACCCAGGCAGCCCCCAGCAGGCACGGCATGGGCTGCTCGCCCAGCGTGCGGCAGCGGTTCGGCGCCAGCAGGGCCGCAGGCGCCCATCGCGAGCCAGCCCCCTAGTCCCTGCCCCTCGACTGACTGCCCAGCGTGCGAGCCAGGGGAGCCGTGTCGCATGGACCCTGGGCACTGTTGGCACACCCAGGCAGCCTCCAGCAGGCACCGCATGGGCTGCTCGCCCAGCGTGCGGCAGCGGTGGGCGCGCCGGCCAGGCTAAGGGCGCCCATCGCGGGCCAGCCCACACGTCCCTGTCCCTCGATGTAGTGCCCAGCGAGCGAGCCACGGGAGCCGCGTTGCACGGACCCTGGGCACGGGTGGCACGCCCAGGCAGCCCCCAGCAGGGATGGCATGGGCTGCTCGCCCAGTGTGCGGCAGCGGTGCAGCGCCAGCAGGGCCGCAGACACCCATCGCGAGCCAGCCCCCTAGTCCCTGCCCCTCGACTGACTGCCCAGCATGCGAGCCAGGGGTGCCACGTCGCGTGGATTCTGGGCACGGGTAGCACGCCCAGGCAGACCCCAGCAGGCACGGCATTGGCTGCTCGCCTAGCGTGCAGCAGCGTTGGGCGCGCCAGCAGGGCCACAGGCGCCCATCCTGAGCCAGCCCCCCCGTCCCTGCCCCTCGACAGACAGCCCAGCGTGAGAGCCAGGGGAGCAACGTCGCTTGGACTCTGGCCATGGGTAGCACGCCAAGGCAACCCTAAGCAGGCACGGCATTGGCTGCTCTCCCAGCGTGCAGCAGCGGTGGGCGCACCACCCAGGCTGCGGGCGCCCATCGCAAGCCAGCCCCCTAGTCCCGGTCCCTCGACGTAGTGGCCAGCGAGCGAGCCAGAGGAGCCGCGTCGCGCATACCCTGGGCACGGTTGGCACTCCCAGGCAGCCCCCAGCAGGCACGGCATGGGCTGCTCGCCCAGCGTGCGGCAACGGTGGTCGCACCACCCAGGCCGCTGGCGCCCATCGCGAGCCAGCCCCCTAGTCCCTGCCCCTCGACTGAGTGCCCAACGTGCGAGCCAGAGGTGCCTTGTCACACAGATCCTGGGCACGGGTGGCACACCCAGGCAGCCCCCTGCAGGCACGGCATTGGCTGCTCGCCCAGCGTGCGGCAGCGGTGGGCGCTCCAGCCAGGTCGCGAGCACCCATCGCGAGCCAGCCCCAACGTCCCTGTCCCTCAACGTAGTGCCCAGCGAGCAAGCCAGGGAAGCTGCGTCGCACAGACCCTGGGCACGGGTGGCACGCCCAGGCAGCCCCCAGCAGGCACGGCATGGGCTGCTCGCCCAGCGTGCGGCAGCGGTGGGCGGGCCACCCAGGCCGCGGGCGCCCATCGCGAGCCAGCCCCCTAGTCCCTGTCACTCGACGTAGTGCCCAGCAAGCGAGCCAGGGGAGCCGCGTCGCGCATACCCTGGGCACGGATGGCATGCCCAGGCAGCCCCCAGCAGGCTCGGCATGGGCTGTTCCCCCAGCATGCGGCAGCGGTGGGCGCGCCAGCCAGGCCGTGGGCGCCCATCGCGAGCAAGCCCCCTCGTCCCTGCCCCTCGACTTACTGCCCAGCGTGCGAGCCAGGGGTGGCACGTCGCACGGACTCTGGGAACGGGAAGCACACCCAGGCAACCCCTAGCAGGCACGGCATTGGCTGCTCACCCAGCGTGCAGCAGCGGTGGGCGTGCCAGCCAGGCCGCGGGAACACATCGTGAGCCAGCCCCCACGTCCCTGTCCCTCGACGTAGTGCCCAGCGAGCGAGCCAGGGGGGCTGCATCGCACGGACCCTGGGAAAGGGTGGAACGCCCAGGCAGCCGCCAGCAGGAACGGCATGGGCTGCTCGCCCAGCGTGAGGCAGCGGTGGGCGCGTCAGCCAGGCCGCTGGTGCCCATTACGAGCCAGCCCCCGCGTCCCTGTCCCTTGACGTAGTGCCCAGCGAGCGAGCCAGGGGAGCCGCGTCGCACAACCCTGGGCATGAATGGGATACCCAGGCAGCCCCCAGAAGGCACGGCATGGGCTGCTCGCCCAGCGTGCGGCAGCGGTGGGCGCGCCAGCCAGGCCGCGGGCGCCCATCGTGAGCCAGCCCCCTCGTCCCTGCCCCTCGACTTACTGCCCAGCGTGCGAGCCAGGGGTGCCGCGTTGCATGGACCCTGGGCACGGGTGGAATGCCCAGGTAGCCCCCAGCAGGCATGGCATTGGCTGCTCGCCCAGCCTACGGCAGCGGTGGGTGCGCCAGCCAAGCCGCGGGCGCCTATCGCGAGCCAGCCCCCACGTCCCTGTCCCTCGACGTAGTGCCCAGCGAGCGATCCAGGGGAGCCGCGTCGCACAGACCCTGGGCATGGGTGGCATGCCCAGGCATCCCCCAGCAGGCACGGCATGGGATGCTCGCCCAGTGTGCGGCAGCGGTGGGCGCGCCAGCCAGGCCGCGGCCGCCCATCGCGAGCCAGCCCCCTAGTCCCTGTCCCTCGACGTAGTGCCCAGCAAGTGAGCCAGGGGAACCGCGTCATGCAGACTCTGGGCACGGGTTGCACGCCCAGGCAGCCCCCAGCAGGCACGGCATTGGCAGCTCGCCCCGCGTGCGGCAGTGGTGGTCGCGCCACCCAGGCCGCTGGCGCCCATCGCGAGCTAGCCCCCTAGTCCCTGCCCCTCGAGTAAGTGCCCAGCGTGCGAGCCAGGGGTGCCACGTCGCACAGACCCTGGGAATGAGTGGCACGCCCAGGCAGCCCCCAGCAGGCACGGCATGGGCTGCTCGCCCAGCGTGCGGCAGCGGAGGGTGCGCCAGACAGGCCGCGGGCACCCATTGCGAGCAATCCCCCACGTCCCTTTCCCTCGACGTAGTGCCCAGCATGCAAGTGAGGTGAGCCGCGTCAAATGGACCCTGGGAATGGATGGCACGCCAAGGCAGCCCCCAGCAGGCACGGCATGGGCTGCTCGCCCAGCATTTGGCTGCTCGGGGCGCGCCAGCCAGGCTGCTGGCGCCAATCGTGAGCCAGCCCCCACGTCCCTGTCCCTTGACGTAGTGCCCAGCGAGCGAGCCAGGGGAGCCGCATCGCACGAACCCTGGGCATGAGTGGGATAACCAGGCAGCCCCCAGCAGGCACAGCATGGGCTGCTTGCCCAGCGTGCGGCAGCGGTGGGCGCACCAGCCAGGCCGCGAGCGCCCATCGCGAGCCAGCTCCAACGTCCCTGTCCCTCGACGTAGTGCCCAGCGAGCAAGCCAGGGAAGCCGCGTCGCACAGACCCTGGGCATGGGTGGCACGCCCAGGCAGCCCCCAGAAGGCAAGGCATGGGCTGCTCGCCCAGCGTGCGGCAGCGGTGGGCGCGCCAGCCAGGCCGCGGGCGCCCATCGCCAGCCAGCCCCCTCGTCCCTGCCCCTCGACTTACTGCCCAGCGTGCGAGCCAGGGGTGCCACGTCGCATGGACTCTGGGCACGGGTAGCACACCCAGGCAGCCCCTAGCAGGCACGGCATTGGCTGCTCGCCCAGCGTGCAGCAGCAGTGGGCATGCCAGCCAGGTCGCGGGAACCCATCGTGAGCCAGCCCCCACGTCCCTGTCCCTCGACGTAGTGCCCAGTGAGCGAGCCAGGGGGGCCGCGTAGCATGGACCCTGGGCACGGGTGGAATGCCCAGGTAGCCCCCAGCAGGCACGGCATTGGCTGCTCGCCCAGCCTACGGCAGCGGTGGGTGCGCCAGCCAGGCCGCGGGCGCCTATCGCGAGCCAGCCCCCACGGCCCTGTCCCTCGACGTAGTGCCCAGCGAGCGAGCCAGGGGAGCCGCGTCGCACAGACCCTGGGCATGGGTGGCATGCCCAGGCATCCCCCAGCTGGCACGGCATGGGATGCTCACCCAGTGTGCGGCAGCGGTGGGCGCGCCAGCCAGGCCGCGGCCGCCCATCGCGAGCCAGCCCCCTAGTTCCTGTCCCTCGACGTAGTGCCCAGCGAGTGAGCCAGGGGAACCGCGTCATGCAGACTCTGGGCACGGGTTGCACGCCCAGGCAGCCCCCAGCAGGCACGGCATTGGCAGCTCGCCCCGCGTGCGGCAGTGGTGGTCGCGCCACCCAGGCCGCTGGCGCCCATCGCGAGCTAGCCCCCTAGTCCCTGCCCCTCGAGTAAGTGCCCAGCGTGCGAGCCAGGGGTGCCACGTCGCACAGACCCTGGGAATGAGTGGCACGCCCAGGCAGCCCCCAGCAGGCATGGCATGGGCTGCTCGCCCAGCGTGCGGCAGCGGAGGGTGCGCCAGACAGGCCGCGGGCACCCATTGCGAGCAATCCCCCACGTCCCTTTCCCTCGACGTAGTGCCCAGCATGCAAGCGAGGTGAGCCGCGTCGAATGGACCCTGGGAATGGATGGCACGCCAAGGCAGCCCCCAGCAGGCACGGCATGGGCTGCTCGCCCAGCGTTTGGCTGCTCGGGGCGCGCCAGCCAGGCTGCTGGCGCCAATCGTGAGCCAGCCCCCACGTCCCTGTCCCTTGACGTAGTGCCCAGCGAGCGAGCCAGGGGAGCCGCATCGCACGAACCCTGGGAATGAGTGGGATAACCAGGCAGCCCCCAGCAGGCACAGCATGGGCTGCTTGCCCAGCGTGCGGCAGCGGTGGGCGCACCAGCCAGGCCGCGAGCGCCCATCGCGAGCCAGCTCCAACGTCCCTGTCCCTCGACATAGTGCCCAGCGAGCAAGCCAGGGAAGCCGCGTCGCACAGACCCTGGGCATGGGTGGCACGCCCAGGCAGCCCCCAGAAGGCAAGGCATGGGCTGCTCGCCCAGCGTGCGGCAGCGGTGGGCGCGCCAGCCAGGCCGCGGGCGCCCATCGCCAGCCAGCCCCCTCGTCCCTGCCCCTCGACTTACTGCCCAGCGTGCGAGCCAGGGGTGCCACGTCGCATGGACTCTGGGCACGGGTAGCACACCCAGGCAACCCCTAGCAGGCACGGCATTGGCTGCTCGCCCAGCGTGCAGCAGCAGTGGGCATGCCAGCCAGGTCGCGGGAACCCATCGTGAGCCAGCCCCCACGTCCCTGTCCCTCGACGTAGTGCCCAGTGAGCGAGCCAGGGGGGCCGCGTAGCATGGACCCTGGGCACGGGTGGAATGCCCAGGTAGCCCCCAGCAGGCACGGCATTGGCTGCTCGCCCAGCCTACGGCAGCGGTGGGTGCGCCAGCCAGGCCGCGGGCGCCTATCGCGAGCCAGCCCCCACGGCCCTGTCCCTCGACGTAGTGCCCAGCGAGCGAGCCAGGGGAGCCGCGTCGCACAGACCCTGGGCATGGGTGGCATGCCCAGGCATCCCCCAGCAGGCACGGCATGGGATGCTCACCCAGTGTGCGGCAGCGGTGGGCGCGCCAGCCAGGCCGCGGCCGCCCATCGCGAGCCAGCCCCCTAGTTCCTGTCCCTCGACGTAGTGCCCAGCGAGTGAGCCAGGGGAACCGCGTCATGCAGACTCTGGGCACGGGTTGCACGCCCAGGCAGCCCCCAGCAGGCACGGCATTGGCAGCTCGCCCCGCGTGCGGCAGTGGTGGTCGCGCCACCCAGGCCGCTGGCGCCCATCGCGAGCTAGCCCCCTAGTCCCTGCCCCTCGAGTAAGTGCCCAGCGTGCGAGCCAGGGGTGCCACGTCGCACAGACCCTGGGAATGAGTGGCACGCCCAGGCAGCCCCCAGCAGGCATGGCATGGGCTGCTCGCCCAGCGTGCGGCAGCGGAGGGTGCGCCAGACAGGCCGCGGGCACCCATTGCGAGCAATCCCCCACGTCCCTTTCCCTCGACGTAGTGCCCAGCATGCAAGCGAGGTGAGCCGCGTCGAATGGACCCTGGGAATGGATGGCACGCCAAGGCAGCCCCCAGCAGGCACGGCATGGGCTGCTCGCCCAGCGTTTGGCTGCTCGGGGCGCGCCAGCCAGGCTGCTGGCGCCAATCGTGAGCCAGCCCCCACGTCCCTGTCCCTTGACGTAGTGCCCAGCGAGCGAGCCAGGGGAGCCGCATCGCACGAACCCTGGGAATGAGTGGGATAACCAGGCAGCCCCCAGCAGGCACAGCATGGGCTGCTTGCCCAGCGTGCGGCAGCGGTGGGCGCACCAGCCAGGCCGCGAGCGCCCATCGCGAGCCAGCTCCAACGTCCCTGTCCCTCGACATAGTGCCCAGCGAGCAAGCCAGGGAAGCCGCGTCGCACAGACCCTGGGCATGGGTGGCACGCCCAGGCAGCCCCCAGAAGGCAAGGCATGGGCTGCTCGCCCAGCGTGCGGCAGCGGTGGGCGCGCCAGCCAGGCCGCGGGCGCCCATCGCCAGCCAGCCCCCTCGTCCCTGCCCCTCGACTTACTGCCCAGCGTGCGAGCCAGGGGTGCCACGTCGCATGGACTCTGGGCACGGGTAGCACACCCAGGCAACCCCTAGCAGGCACGGCATTGGCTGCTCGCCCAGCGTGCAGCAGCAGTGGGCATGCCAGCCAGGTCGCGGGAACCCATCGTGAGCCAGCCCCCACGTCCCTGTCCCTCGACGTAGTGCCCAGTGAGCGAGCCAGGGGGGCCGCGTAGCATGGACCCTGGGCACGGGTGGAATGCCCAGGTAGCCCCCAGCAGGCACGGCATTGGCTGCTCGCCCAGCCTACGGCAGCGGTGGGTGCGCCAGCCAGGCCGCGGGCGCCTATCGCGAGCCAGCCCCCACGGCCCTGTCCCTCGACGTAGTGCCCAGCGAGCGAGCCAGGGGAGCCGCGTCGCACAGACCCTGGGCATGGGTGGCATGCCCAGGCATCCCCCAGCAGGCACGGCATGGGATTCTCACCCAGTGTGCGGCAGCGGTGGGCGCGCCAGCCAGGCCGCGGCCGCCCATCGCGAGCCAGCCCCCTAGTTCCTGTCCCTCGACGTAGTGCCCAGCGAGTGAGCCAGGGGAACCGCGTCATGCAGACTCTGGGCACAGGTTGCACGCCCAGGCAGCCCCCAGCAGGCACGGCATTGGCAGCTCGCCCCGCGTGCGGCAGTGGTGGTCGCGCCACCCAGGCCGCTGGCGCCCATCGCGAGCTAGCCCCCTAGTCCCTTCCCCTCGACTAAGTGCCCAGCGTGCGAGCCAGGGGTGCCACGTCGCACAGACCCTGGGAATGAGTGGCACGCCCAGGCAGCCCCCAGCAGGCACGGCATTGGCTGCTTGCCTAGCGTGCAGCAGCGTAGGGCGCGCCAGCAAGGCCACGGGCGCCCATCGCTAGCCAGCCCCCTCGTCCCTGGCCATCGACCGACAGCCCAGCATGCGAGCCAGGGGTGCCGCGTCGCACAGACCTTGGGCACGGGTAGCACACAAAGGCATCCCCCAGCAGGCATGGCATTGGCTGCTCACCCAGCATGCAGCAGCGGTGGGAGCGCCAGCCATGCCCCGGGCGCCCATCGCGAGCCAGCCCCCACGCCCCTGTCCCTCGACGTAGTGCCCAGTGAGCGAACCAGGGGGGCTGCGTCGCACGGACTCTGGGCATGGGTGGAATGCCCAGGCAACCCCCAGCAGGCACGGCATTGCCTGCTCATCCAGCAGACGGCAGCGGGGAGCGCGCCAGCCAGGCCGCGGGCGCCTATCGCGAGCCAACCACCATGTCCCTGTCCCTCGACGTAGTGCCCAGCGAGTGAGCCAGGGGAGCCACATCGCAAAGACCCTGGGCACGGGTGGCACACCCAGGTGGCCCCCAGCAGGCAAGGCATGGGCTGCTCGCCCAGCGTGCAGCAGCGGTGGGCGCACCACCCAGGCTGCGGGCGCCCATCGCGAGCCAGCCCCCTAGTCCCGGTCCCTCGACGTAGTGGCCAGCGAGCGAGCAAGGGGAGCCGCGTTGCGCATACCCTGGGCACGGTTGGCACTCCCAGGCAGCCCCCAGCAGGCACGGCATGGGCTGCTCGCCCAGCGTGCGGCAACGGTGGTCGCGCCACCCAGGCCGCTGGCGCCCATCGCGAGCCAGCCCCCTAGTCCCTGCCCCTCGACTGAGTGCCCAACGTGCGAGCCAGAGGTGCCTCGTCACACAGATCCTGGGCACGGGTGGCACACCCAGGCAGCCCCCTGCAGGCACGGCATTGGCTGCTTGCCCAGCGTGCGGCAGCGGTGGGCGCTCCAGCCAGGTCGCGAGCACCCATCGCGAGCCAGCCCCCACGTCCCTGTCCCTTGACGTAGTGCCCAGCGAGCGAGCCAGGGGAGCCACGTCGCACAACCCTCGGCATGAGTGGGATGCCCAGGCAGCCCCCAGCAGGCACGGCATGGGCTGCTCGCCCAGCGTGCGGCAGCGGTGGGTGCGCCAGCCAGTCCGCTGGCGCCCATCGCGAGCCAGCCCCCACGTCCCTGTCCCTCGACGTAGTGCCCAGCGAGCGAGCCAGGGGAGCCATGTCGCACAGACTCTGGGCACGGGTAGCATGTCTAGGCAACCCCTTGCAGGCACGGCATCGGCTGCTGGCCCAGCGTGCAGCAGCGGTGGGCGTGCAAGCCAGGCCGCGGAAACCCATCGTGAGCCAGGCCCCACATCCGTGTCCCTCGACGTAGTACCCAGCGAGCGAGCCAGGGAGGCTGTGTTGCACGGACTCTGGGCACGGGTGGAATGCCCAGGCAGCCCCCAGCAGGCACGGCATGGGCTACTCGCCCAGCGTGAGGCAGCATTGGGCGCGTCAGCCTGTCCGCTGGCGCCCATCGCGAGCCAGCCCCCGCGTCCCTGTCCCTTGATGTAGTGCCCAGCGAGCGAGCCAGGGGAGCCGCGTCGCACAACCATGGGCATGAGTGGGATGCCCAGGCAGCCCCCAGCAGGCACGGCATGGGCAGCTCGCCCAGCGTGCGGCAGCGGTAGGCGCGCCACCCAGGCCGCGGGAACCCATCGCGAGCCAGCCCACTAGTCCCTGTCCCTCGAAGTAGTGCCCAGTGAGTGAGCCAGGGGAGCCGCGTCATGCAGACCCTGGGCACGGTTGGCACGCCCAGGCAGCCCCCAGCAGGCACGGCATTGGCTGCTCTCCTAGTGTGCGGCAGCAGTGGGCGCTCCAGCCAGGCCGCGAGCACCCATTGCGAGCCAGCCCCCACGTCCCTGTCCCTTGACGTAGTGCCCAGTGAGCGAGCCAGGGGAGCCGCGTCGTACAACCCTGGGCATGAGTGGGATGCCCAGGCAGCCCCCAGCAGGCACGGCATGGGCTGCTCACCCAGCGTGCGGCAGCGGTGGGCGCGCCTGCCAGGCCGCGGGTGCCCATCGTGAGCCAGCCCCCTCGTCCCTTTCCCTCGACTTACTGCCCAGCGTACGAGCCAGGGGTGCCATGTCGCACAGAATCTGGGCATGGGTAGCACGTCCAGGCAACCCCTTGCAGGCACGGAATTGGCTGCTCGCCCAGCGTGCAGCAGCGGTGGGTGTGCCAGCCAGGCCGCGGGAACCCATCGTGAGCCAGCCCCCACGTCCGTGTCCCTCGACGTAGTGCCCAGCGAGCGAGCCAGGGGGGCCGCGTTGGACGGATCCTGGGCACTGGTGGAATGCCCAGGCAGCCCCCAGCAGGGACGGCATTGGCTGCTCGCCCAGCGTACGGTGGCGGTGGGTGCGCCAGCCAGGCCGCGGGCGCCCATCGAGAGCCAGCCCCCACGTCCCTGTCCCTCGACGTAGTGCCCAGCGAGCGAGCCAGGGGAGCCGCGTCGCACAGTCCCTGGGCATGGGTGGCACGCCCAGGCAGCCCGCAGCAGGCACGGCATTGGCTGCTCGCCCAGTGTGCGGCAGCAGTGGGCGCTCCAGCCAGGCCGCGAGCACCCATTGCGAGCCAGCCCCACGTCCCTGTCCCTCGACGTAGTGCCCAGTGAGAGAGCCAGGGGAGCCGCGTCCTGTGAGCCCAGGCAGCCCCCAGCAGGCACGGCATGGGCCTCGCCCAGCGTGTGCGGTAGAGGTGGGCAGCCAGGCCGCGAGCGCCCATCGCGAGCCAGCCCCACGTCCCTGTCCCTTGACGTAGTGCCCAGCGAGCGAGCCAGGGGAGCCGCGTCGCACAGTCCCTGGGCATGGAGTGGCAGTGCGCCCAGGGGAGCAGCCCCAGCCAGCCCAGGCAGCGGCATGGGTAGGTCGCCCAGCGTGCGGCAGCGGTGGTCGCGCCACCCAGGCCGCTGGCGCCCATCGCGAGCTAGCCCCCTACTCCCTGCCCCTCGACAGAGTGCCCAGCGTGCGAGCCAGGGGTGCTGCGTCGCACAGACCCTGGGTACGGGTGGCATGCCCAGGCAGCCCCCACCAGGCACAGCATTGGCTGCTCACCCAGCGTGCAGCAGCGGTGTGCGCGCCAGCCAGGCTGTGGGCGTCCATCATGAGCCAGCCACCACGTCCCTGTCCCTCGACGTAGTGCCCAGCGAGTGAGCCAAGAGGGCCGCATCGCACGGACCCTGGGAACGGGTGGCACACCCAGGCAGCCCCCAGCAGGAACGGCAAGGGCTGCTCGCCCAGCGGGCGGCAGCAGTGGGTGCGCCAGCCAGGCCGCGGGCACCCATTGCCAGCAAGCCGCCAAATCCCTGTCCCACGATGTAGTGCCCAGCGTGCGAGCCAGGGGAGCCATGTCGCATGGAGCCTGGGCACGGGTGGCATGCCCAGGCAGCCCCCAGCAGGCACCGAATCGGCTGCTCACCCAGCGTGCAGCAGCGGTGGACGTAGTGCCCATCGCGAGCCAGCCCCCACGTCCCTGTCCCTGGACGTAGTGCCCAGCGAGCGAGCCAGGGGAGCTGTGTCGCATGGACCCTGGGCATGGGTGGCATGCCAAGGCAGCCCCAAGCAGGCATGGCATGGGCTGCTCTCCCAGCGTGCTGCAGCGGTGGGGCGCCAGCAGGGCCGCAGGCGCCCATCGCGAGCCAGCCCCCTAGTCCATGCCCCTCGACTGACTGCCCAGTGTAAGAGCCAGGGGTGCCGCATCGCATGGACCCTGGGCATGGGTAGCAAACCCAGGCAGCCCCCAGCAGGCACGGCATTGGCTGTTCGCCTAGCGTGCAGCAGCGGTGGGCGCGCCAGGAAGGCCGCGGGCGCCCATCGCGAGCCAGCACCCTCGTCCCTGCCCCTCGACTAACTGCTCTGTGTCCGAGCCAGGGGGGCCGCGTCGCACGGACCCTGGGAACGGGTGGCACACCCAGGATGCCCCCAGCAGGCACGGCATGGGCTGCTCGCGCAGCGTGCGGCAGCGGTGGGTGCGCCAGCAGGGCCATGGGCGCCCATCCTGAGCCAGCCCCCTCGTCCCTGCCCCTCGACAGACAGCCCAGCGTGAGAGCCAGGGGTGCCGCATCGCACGGACCCTGGGCATGGGTGGCACACCCAGGCAGCCCCCAGCAGGCATGGAATGGGCTGCCATCGGCAGAGCCAGCCCCCTAGTCCCTGCCCCTCGACTGACTGCCCAGCGTGCGAGCCAGGGGTGCCGCGTCGCATGGACCCTAGGCATGGGTGGCACACCCAGGCATCCCCCACCAGGCACAGCATGGGCTGCTCACCCAGCGTGAGGCAGCGGTGGGGCGCCAGCAGGGCTGCAGGCGCTCATCGCGAGCCAGCCCCCTAGTCCCTGGCCCTTGACTGACTGCCCAGCGTGCGAGCCAGGGGAGCCGTGTCACACGGACCCTGGGCACGGTTGCCATGCCCAGGAGCCCCCAGCAGGCACCCAGCAGCGTGCACAGCCATTCCCTGCTGCGAGCCAGGGGTCGCCCAGCGGGTGGCGGCAGCAGGCACGGCATGCTGGCGTGCGTGCCGCCAGCCAGAGCCGTCGGGCCCAGCCCCATCGCACGGACCCTGCAAGCCCAGGCAGCCCCCAGCAGTCTGCTCGCCCAGCGTGCCGTTGACGTAGTGCCCCGCGTGCGAGACAGGGGGGCCACATCGCATGGACCCTGGGCACTGGTGGCACGCCCAGGCAGCCCCCAGCAGGAACAGCATTTGCTGCTCGCCCAGCGTGCGGCAGTGCTGGGCGTGCCAGCCAGGCCGCGGGCACCCATCGCGAGCAAGCCCCCACGTCTCTGTCCGTTGACGTAGTGCCCCGCGTGCGAGACAGGGGGGCCACATCGCATGGACCCTGGGCACTGGTGGCACGCCCAGGCAGCCCCCAGCAGGAACAGCATGGGCTGCTCGCCCAGCGTGCGGCAGCTGTGGGAGCGCTAGCCAGGCCGATGTCGCCCATTGCGAGCCAGCCCCCTCGTCCCTCCCCTTCGACTGACTGCCCAGCATGCAAGCCAGGGGTGCCGCGTGGCATGGACCCTAGGCATGGATGGCACGCCCAGGCAGTTCCCAGCACGCACAGCATGGGCTGCTCGCCAAGCGTGCGGCAGCGGTGGCCGCGCCAGCCAGGCCGCGGGCGCCCATCGCGAGCCGGCCCCGACATCCCTCCCCCTCGACGTAGTGCTCAGTGAGCGAGCGAAGGGAGCCACGTCGCACTGACCCTGGGCACGGGTGGCACGCCGAGGTAGCCCCCAGCAGGCACGGCATGGGCTGCTCGCCCAGCGTGCGGCAGCGGTGGGCGCGCCAGCCAGGCCGCAAGCCCCCATCGCGAGCCAGCCCCCACGTCCCTGTCCCTCGATGTAGTGCCCAGCGAGCGAGCCAGGGGGGCCACGTCGCATGGACCCAGGGCATGAGTGGCACGCCCAGGCAGCCCCCAGCAGGCACGGCATGGGCTGCTCGCCCAGTGTGCAGCAGCGGTGGGGTGCCTGCCAGGCCGCGGGCGGCCATCGCGAGGCAGCCCCTACATCCCTGTCCCTAAACGTAGTGCCCAGCGTGCGAGCCAGGGGGGCCACGTCGCATGGACCCTGGGCATCAGTGGCATTCCCAGGAAGCCCCCAGCAGGCACGGCATGGGCTGCTCGCCCAGCGCGCGGCAGCGGTGGGCGCGCCAGCCAGGCCTCGGGTGCCCATCGCGAGCCAGCCCCCTCGTCCCTCCCCCTCGACTGACTGCCCAGCGTGCGAGCCAGGGGCGCTGCATCACACAGACCCTGGGAATGGGGGTGGCACACCCTGGCAGCCCCCAGCAGGCACGGCATGGGCTGCTCGCCCAGCGTGCGGCAGTGGTGGGCGCGCCAGCCAGGCCGCGGGCACCCATCGCGAGCAAGCCCCCACGTCCCTGTCCCTCGACGTAGTGCCCAGCGTGAGAGCCAGGGGGGCCGCATCGCACAGACCCTGGGCACGGGTGGCATGCCCAGGCAGCCCCCAGCAGGAACGGCATGGGCTGCTCGACCAGCGTGCAGCAGCGGTGGGAGCGCTAGCCAGGCCGTGGCCGCCCATCGCGTGCCAGCCCACTCGTCACTCCCCCTCGACTGACTGCCCAGCGTGCGAGCCAGGGGTGCCGCGTCGCACGGAACCTGGGCACGGGTGGCACGCCAAGGAAGTCCCCAGCAGGCACAGCAAGGGCTGCTCACCCAGCGTGCAGCAGCAGTAGGCGCGCCAGCCAGGCCGCGGGCGCCCATCGCGAGGAAGCCCCCACGTCCCTGTCCGTTGACGTAGTGCCCAGTGAGCGAGCAAGGGGGGCCGTGTCGCACGGACCCTTGGCACGGGTGGCACGCTCAGGCAGCCCCCAGCAGGCATGGCTTGGGCTGCAAGCCCAGCATGCAGCAGCGGTGGGCGCACCAGCCAGGCCGCAGGCGCCCATCGCGAGCCAGCTCCCTAGTCCCTGCCCCTCGACTGACTGCCCAGCGTGCGAGCCAGGGGTGCCGCATGACATGGACCCCGGGCACGGGTAGCGCGCCCAGCGTGAAGCAGCGGTAGGCGCGCCAGCCAGGCCGCAGGCGCCCATCGCGAGCAAGCCCCCACGTCCCTGTCCCTCGACGTAGTGCCCATCGAGCGGGCCAGGGGGGCCGCGTCGCATGGACCCTGGGAATGGGTGGCACGCCCAGGTTGACCCCAGCAGGCACGGCATGGGCTGCTCGCCCAGTGTGCAGCAGCGGTGGGGTGCCTGCCAGGCCGCGGGCGGCCATCGCGAGGCAGCCCCTACATCCCTGTCCCTAAACGTAGTGCCCAGCGTGCGAGCCAGGGGGGCCACGTCGCATGGACCCTGGGCATCAGTGGCATTCCCAGGAAGCCCCCAGCAGGCACGGCATGGGCTGCTCTCCCAGTGCGCGGCAGCGGTGGGCGCGCCAGCCAGGCCTCGGGTGCCCATCGCGAGCCAGCCCCCTCGTCCCTCCCCCTCGACTGACTGCTCAGTGTACGAGCCAGGGGTCCCGCGTCGCTCGGACCCTAGGCACGGATGGCATGCCCAGGCTGCCCCCAGCAGGCACGGCATGGGCTGCTCGCCCAGCGTGCGGCAGCGGTGGGCGAGCCAGCCAAGCCGCGGTCGCCCATCGGGAGCCAGCCCCCTCGTCCCTGCCCTTCGACTGACTGCCCAGCGTGCAAGCCAGGGCTGCCGCATCGCATGAACACTGGGCACATGTAGCACGCCCAGGAAGCCCCCAGCAGGCACAGCATTGGCTGCTCTCCCAGAATGGGGCAGCGGTGGGTGCGCCGGCCAGGCCGCGGGCACCCATCGCGAGCCAGCCTCCACGTCCCTGTCCCTCGACGTAGTACCCAGCGGCGAGCCAGGGGGCCGCGTCGCACGGACCCCGGGCACAAGTTGCAAGCCCAGGCAGTCCCCAGCAGGCAAGGCATGGGCCGCTTGCCCAGCGTGCGGCAGCGGTGGGCGCGCCAGCCAGGTCACGGGTGCCATCGCGAGTTAGCCCCCTCATCCCTGCCCCTCGACCGACTGCCCAGCGTGCGAGCCACGGGTACCGTGTCGCATGGACCCTGGGCACGGGTGGCATGCCCAGGCAGCCCCAAGCAGGCACGGCATGGGCTGGTCGCCCAGCGTGCAGCAGCGGTGGGTGCGCCAGCCAGGCTGCGGGCGCCCATCGCGAGCCAGCCCCTACGTCCCTGCCCCTCGACTTACTACCCAGTGTGCGAGCCAGGGGTGACAGGTCGCATTGACTCTGGGCACGGATAGCATGCCCAGGCAACCCCTAGCAGGCACAGCATTGGCTGCTCACCCAGCGTGCAGCAGTGGTGGGCGCGCCAGCCAGGCTGCGGGCGCCCATCGCGAGCCAGCCCCCACGTCCCTGTCCCTCAACATAGTGCAAAGTGAGCGAGCCAGGGGGGCCACGTCACACGTACCATGGGAACGGGTGGCAAGCCCAGGCAGCCCCCAGCAGGCACGGCATGGGCTGCTTGCCCAGCGTGAGGCAGAGGTGGCCGCGCCAGCCAGGCCAAGGGCACCCATCGCGAGCCAGCCCCCACGTCCCCTTCCCCCGACAAAGTGCCCAGCGTGCGAGCCAGGGGGGCCGCGTCGCATGGACCCTGGGAACGGGTGGCACGCCCAGGCAGCCTCCAGCAGGCACGGCATGGGCTGCTCCCCCAGAGTGCAGCAGCGGTGGGTGCGCCAGCCAGGCCGCGGGCGCCCATCGAGAGCCAGCCCCCACGTCCCTGCCCCTCGACTTACTACCCAGTGTGTGAGCCAGGGGTGCCACGTTGCACTGACTCTGGGCACAGGTAGCATGCCCAGGCGACCCCTAGCAGGCACAGCATTGGCTGCTCACCCAGCGTGCAGCAGCAGCGGGCGCGCCAGCCAGGCTGCGGGCGCCCATCGCGAGCCAGCCCCCACGTCCCTGTCCCTCAACGTAGTGCACAGTGACCGAGCCAGGGGGGCCACGTCACACGTACCCTGGGAACAGGTGGCAAGCCCAGCAGCCCCCAGCAGGCACGGCATGGGCTGCTCGCCCAGCGTGAGGCAGAGGTGGCCACGCCAGCCAGGCAAAGGGCACCCATCGCAAGCCAGCCCCCCACGTCCCTTTCCCTCGACGTAGTGCCCAGCGTGCGAGCCAGGGGGGCCGTGTCGCATTGACCCTGGGAACGGGTGGCACGCCCAGGCAGCCTCCAGCAGGCACGGCATGGGCTGCTCGCCCAGCGTGCAGCAGCGGTGGGTGCGCCAGCCAGGCCGCGGGCGCCCATCGCGAGCCAGCCCCCACGTCCCTGCCCCTCGACTTAGTACCCAGTGTGCGAGCCAGGGGGGCCGCGTCGCACGGACCCTAGGCACGGATGGCATGCCCAGGCTGCCCCCAGCAGGCACGGCATGGGCTGCTCGCCCAGCGTGCGGCAGCGGTGGGCGAGCCTGCCAAGCCGCGGTCGCCCATCGGGAGCCAGCCCCATCGTCCCTGCCCCTCGACTGACTGCCCAGCGTGCGAGCCAGGGCTGCCGTGTCGCATGAACGCTGGGCACGTGTATCATGCCCAGGAAGCCCCCAGCAGGCACAGCATTGGCAGCTCTCCCAGAGTGGGGCAGCGGTGGGCGCGCCGGCCAGGCCGCGGGCGCCCATCGCGAGCCAGCCCCCACGTCCCTGCCCCTCGACTTACTACCCAGTGTGCGAGCCAGGGGTGCCACGTCGCACTGACTCTGGGCACAGGTAGCATGCCCAGGCGACCCCTAGCAGGCACAGCATTGGCTGCTCACCCAGCGTGCAGCAGCGGTGGGCGCGCCAGCCAGGCTGCGGGCGCCCATCGCGAGCCAGCCCCCACGTCCCTGTCCCTCAACGTAGTGCAAAGTGAGCGAGCCAGGGGGGCCACGTCGCACGTACCCTGGGAACAGGTGGCAAGCCCAGGCAGCCCCCAGCAGGCACGGCATCGGCTGCTCGCCCAGCGTGAGGCAGAGGTGGCCGCGCCAGCCAGGCCAAGGGCACCCATCACGAGCCATCCCCCACGTCCCCTTCCCCCGGCAAAGTGCCCAGCGTGCGAGCCAGGGGGGCCGTGTCGCATGGACCATGGGAACAGGTGGCACGCCCAGGCAGCCCCCAGCAGGCATGGCATGGGCTGCTCGCCCAGCGTGCAGCAGCGGTGGGTGCGCCAGCCAGGCCGCTGGTGCCCATCGCGAGCAAGCCCCCACGTCCCTGCCCCTCGACATACTACCCAGTGTGCGAGCCAGGGGTGCCACGTCGCACTGACTCTGGGCACGAGTAGCATGCCCAGGTGACCCCTAGCAGGCACAGCATTGGCTGCTCACCCAGCGTGCAGCAGCGGTTGGCGCGCCAGCCAGGCTGCGGGCGCCCATCGCGAGCCAGCCCCCACGTCCCTGTCCCTCAACGTAGTGCAAAGTGAGCGAGCCAGGGGGGCCACGTCGCACGTACCCTGGGAATGGGTGGCAAGCCCAGGCAGTCCCCAGCAGGCACGGCATGGGCTGCTCGCCCAGCGTGAGGCAGAGGTGGCCGCGCCAGCCAGGCCAATGGCACCCATCGCGAGCCAGCCCCCACGTCCCAACCCCTCGACTGACTGCTCAGCGTGCGAGCCAGGGGTGCCGCGTCGCACGGACCCTGGGCATGGATGGCACGCCCAGGCTGCCCCCAGCAGGCACGGCATGGCCTGCTCGCCCAGCGTGCGGCAGCGGTGGGCCGCCGGCCTGGCCGCGAGCACCCATCGCGAGGCAGCCTCCACTGCCTGTCCCTCGACGTAGTACCCAGCGGTGAGCCAGGGGGCCGCGTCGCACGGACCCTGGGCACGAGTTGTAAGCCCAGGAAGTCCCCAGCAGGCAAGGCATGGGCCGCTTGCGCAGCGTGCGGCAGCGGTAGGCGCGCCAACCAGGTCGCGGGCGCCACCACGAGTTCGCCCCCTCATCCCTGCCCCTCGACCGACTGCCCAGCGTGCGAGCCAGGGGTACCGTGTCGCACAGACCCTGGGTACGGGTGGCACGCCCAGGCAGCCCCAAGCAGGCATGGCATGGGCTGCTCTCCCAGCATGCAGCAGCGGTGGGTGCGCCAGCCAGGCCGCGGGCGCCCATCGTGAACCAGCCCCCACGTCCCTGTCCCTCAACGTAGTGCAAAGTGAGCGAGCCAGGGGGGCCACGTCGCACGTACCCTGGGAACGGGTGGCAAGCCCAGGCAGCCGGCAGCAGGCACAGCATCGGCTGCTCACCCAGCGTGAGGCAGAGGTGGCCGCGCCAGCCAGGCCAAGGGCACCCATTGCGAGCCAAACCCCACATCCCTTTCCCTCGACGTAGTGCCCAGCGTGCAAGCCAGGGGGGCCGCGTCGCATGGACCCTGGGAACGGGTGGCATGCCCAGGCAGCCCCCAGCAGGCACGGCATGGGCTGTTCACCCAGCGTGCGGCAGCGTTGGGATCGCCAGCCAGGCCGCCGGCACCCATCGCGAGCCACCCCTCATGTCCCTGTCCCTCGATGTAGCGCCCAGCGAACAAGCCAGGGGGGCCGCGTAGCATGGACCCTGGGCACGGGTGGCACACCCAGGCAGCCCCCAGCAGGTACAGGATGGGCTACTCGCCCAGCGTGCGGCAGCGGTGGGCGCGCCAGCCAGGCCGCGGTTGCCCATCGCGAGCCAGCCCTCTCGTCCCTGTCCCTCGACTGACTGCCCAGCGTGCGAGCCAGGGGTGCCGCGTCAGATGGACCCTGGGCACAGGTAGCATGCCCAGGCAGCCCCCAGCAGGCACGGCATTGGCTGCTCGCCCAGCGTGCCGCAGCGGTGGGCGCGCCAGCCAGGCCGCTGGCGCGCATCGCGAGCCAGCCCCCACGTCCCTTTCCCTCGATGTAGTGCCCAGCAAGCGAGCCAGGGGAGCCGCGTCTCACGGACCCTGGGCATGGGTGGCACGCCCAGGCAGCCCCCAGCAGGCACGGCATGGGCTGCTCACCCAGCGTTCTGCAGCAGTGGGCGCGCCAGCCCGGCCGCGGTCGCCCATCGCGAGCCAGCCCCCTCGTCCCTGCCCCTCGACTGACTGCCCAGCGTGCGAGCCAGGGCTGCCGCGTCGCATGGACCCTGGGCACGGGTAGCACACCCAGGAAGCCCCCAGCAGGCACAGCATTGGCTGCTCTCCCAGAGTGGGGCTGCGGTGGGCCCGCCAGCCAGGCCGCGGGCACCCATCGCGAGCCAGCCCCCACGTCCCTGTCCCTCGATGTAGTACCCAGCGGTGAGCCAGGGGGCCGCGTCGCACGGACTCTGGGCATGGGTAGCATGCCCAGGCAACCCCTAGCAGGCACGGCATTGGCTGCTCGCCCAGCGTGCAGCAGCGGTGGGCTCGCCGGCCAGGCCGCCGGCGCCCATCACGAGCCAGCCACCACGTCCCTGTCCCTCGACGAAGTGCCTAACGAGCGAGCCAGGGGGACCGAGTCGCACAGACCCTGGGAACGGGTGGCACGTGCAGGCAGCCCCCAGCAGGCACGGCATGGGCAGCTCGCCCAGCATGCGGCAGCGGTGGGCGCGCCAGCCAGGCCGCGGGCACCCATCGCGAGCCAGCCCCCACGTCCATGTCCCTTGACGTAGTGCTCAGCGAGCAAGCCAGGGGGCCTCGTCGCATGGACCCTGTGCACGGGTGGCAAGCCCAGGCAGCCCCCAGCAGGCACAGCATGGGCTGCTCGCCCAGCGTACGGCAGCGGTGGGTGCGCCAGCAGGGCCGCGGGCACCCATCGTGAGCCAGCCCCCACGTCCATGTCCGTTGACGTAGTGCCCAGCGAGCAAGCCAGGGGGCCACGTCGCATGGACCCTGTGCACGGGTGGCACGCCCAGGCAGCCCCCAGCAGGCACAGCATGGGCTGCTCGCCTAGTGTGCGGCAGCGGTGGGCGCGCCAGCAGGGCCACGGGCGCCCATCGTTAGCGAGCCCCCTCATCCCTGCCCCTCGACTGACTGCCCAGCGCGCATGGCATGGGCAGGGCGGCTTGCTTCCTTGCCCATCCAGCCGGTGGTGCGTGGCTGTGGCGGCCACCACCACCGGCAGGCAGGTGGCCGGCGACGTTGGCCGAAGAGTGTGGGACGCCCGATCAGTAGCCGACGGAATGGGGAAAATGTGGGAAACGAAATCCACTAAATTGTGGGCAACGAAATGGGAAAAATCATGGGATAATGAGCTGGGATGTGGCTACACAAGCTCGAAGGCGTGGGCGGCGAAGCTAACGATGATGCATGCTACGCGAGGGCCAAATCACTGGGGGGATTTCAAGCATGCGGAGTGCTTCGTCGCAGGCCCTCGAGGCGGCAGACATGCGGTTGGATCCCGACGCTCAGGCTTGCCTAGGCGGATTCATTGCGCAGCACGATCGACGACACGATCGTCGATCGTTAGCAATGAGCGAGCCACAAGGCCAGCCTGGGCAAGGCATGATACCCCTGCTGCCAAGGCCTCATCGGTGGGAAAACTGTGGGCAACAAAATGAGAAAAATCATGGGATAATGAGCTGGGATGTGGCTACACAAGCTCAATGGTGTGGGCGGCGAAGCTAACGATGATGCATGCTACGCGAGGGCCAAATCATTGGGGGGAATTTTGAGAATGCGGAGTGCTTC
>JAJFZO010000105.1:382500-385000 GCA_021397835.1 Moringa oleifera
GGCGCGCCTGCCAGGCGACGGGCGCCCTTCGCGAGCAAGCCCCCTCGTCCCTGTCCCTCGACTAAGTGTCCAGTGAGCGAGCCAATGGAGCCGTGTCGCACAGACCCTGGGCATGGAAGGCATGCCCAGGCAGCCCCCAGTATGCATGGCATGGGCCAAGTGCCCAGCGTGGGGCAGCGGTGGGCGCACCAGCCAGGCCACGGGCGCCCATCGCGAGCCAGCCCCCTCGTCCCTGTCCCTCGACTAAGTGCCCGGCGAGCGAGCCAGGGGAGCCGCAACACAAAGACCCTCGGCACGGGAGGCATGCCCATGCAGCCCCCAGTATGTACGGCATGGGTCAAGTGCCCAGCGTGCGGCAGCAGTGGGCGCGCCAGCCAGGCCACGGGCGCCCATTGCGAGCCAGCCCCCTCATCCCTGTCCCTCGACTAAGTGCCCAGTGAGCGAGCCAGGGGAGCCGCGTTGCACAGATCCTGGGCACAGGAGGCATGCCCAGGCAGCCACCAGTATGCACGGCATCGGCCAAATGCCCAGCATGCGGCAGCGGTGGGCGCGTCAGCCAGGCCGCGGGCGCCCATCGCGAGCCAGCCCCCTCGTCCCTGCCCCTCGACTGACTGCCCAGCGTGTGAGCCAGGGGTGTGACGTTGCACGGACCCTGGGCACGGGTGGCATGTGCAGGCAGCCCCCAGCAGGCACGGCATGGGCAGCTCGCCCAGTATGCGGCAGCGGTGTTCGCACCAGCCAGGCCGCGGGCACCCCATCGCGAGCCAGCCCCCACGTCCATGTCCCTTGACGTAGTGCCCAGCGAGCAAGCCAGGGGGCCGCGTCGCATGGACCCCGTGCACGGGTGGCACGCCCAGGCAGCCCCCAGCAGGCACGGCATGGGCTGCTCGCCCAGCGTGTGGCAGTGGTGGGCGCACCAGCCAGGCCGCGGGTGCCCATTGCGAGCCAGCCCCCTGGTCCCTGTCCCTCAACTAAGTGCCCAGCGTGCGAGCCAGGGGTACCGCGTCGCATGGACCCTTGGCAGGGGTGGCTCGCCCAGGAAGCCCCCAGCAGGCACGGCATGGGCTGCTCGCCCAGTGTGCGGCAGCGGTGGGCGCGTCAGCCAGGCCGCGGGCACCCATCGCGAGCCAGCCCCCTCATCCCTGCCCCTTGACTGACTGCCCAGTGTGCGAGCCAGGGTTGCCGCGTCGCATGGACCCTGGGCATGGGTTGCACACCCAGGCAGCCCCCAGAAGGCACAGCATAGCTGCTCGCCCAGCGTGCGGCAGCGGTGGGCGTGACAGCCAGGCCGCGGGCGCCCATCGCGAGCCAGCCCGCACGTCCCTCGACCAAGTGCCCAGCGAGCGAGCCAGATGGGCCGCGTCGCACAGACCCTGGGCACGGGTGGCACGCCCAGGCAGCCCCAGCAGGCACGGCATGGGCTGCTCGCCCAGTGTGCGGCAGCGGTGGGCGCGCCAGCCAGGCCGCGGGCCCCCATCGCGAGCCAGTCCCCACGTCACTGTCCCTCGACGTAGTGCCCAGTGAGCGAGCCAGGGGGGCCGTGTCGTACGGACCCTGGGCACGGGTGGCACACCCAGGCAGCCCCCAGCAGGCACAGCATGGGCTGCTCGCCCAGCGTGCGGCAGCGATGGGCGCGCCAGCCAGGCCGCGGGCGCCCATCGCGAGCCAGCTCCCTCGTCCCTGCCCCTCGACTGACTGCCCAGTGTGCAAGCCAGGTTGCCACAGCAGTCGCCAGCAGGCACGGTGCCAGCCTTGCCAGCAGGCACAGCGCCAGCCTTGCCAGGGGCACCCCACGCGAGCCAGTTGCGAGCTTGCTGTGAGGCTCAGCACATGCTGTGGGCATTGATTTCATGGGCAAGCTGGCCTTGTCCACCAGAGCCAGGGGATCCTGAGGGCTGCCATGGGGTGGCTGGAGGTGCGCTGGACAGGGCAGCCAGCATGCCCCAAGGGCCAGGCAGAGGCACAGCTGCCCCAGCCTGCTAGCCGCAATGCCCAGTTGCGAAATTGTTGTGAATTGACCGTCTTTTCATCATGGAATTGGTCCCGAAATGACTCAAATAATTCGTGTAGTTCATGAGGAGTCTGCCCCTGAAGTTTGGGATCATTTCGACTCACGGGCTATTTTTGATGATTCTTTCAATTTTCGGCTGTAGAAAATTCATTAAAAAAATTTAGTGCCCAGAAAATTCTGAAATTTTTTCTAGTGGTAGATATGATTATTCTCCATTTATGTACAAAATTCCAAGTAAATAATTTTTTAGACCCATTATGACGGCTCAGACATATTGATGTTTCCTCCTACCGGGAGTGAAATTTCATTTAAGACTCTTTAGGGGGGAGGTGGTCACCTAGCTTGCTGGGTGCCAACAGGCCATGCGTGCCTCCCCCCCTGCCCATCCCACGTGGGAAGGCGCTGGGCTTGGGCAATCCAGCGCGCATGGCATGGGCAGGGCGGCTTACTGCCTTGCCCATCCAGCCGGTGGTGCGTGGCTGTGGCGGC
>JAJFZO010000105.1:395000-405000 GCA_021397835.1 Moringa oleifera
GCCCAGCGTGAGGCAGAGGAGGGTGCACCAGCCAGGCAACAGGCGCGCATCGCGAGCCAGCCACCTCATCCCTGTTCCTCGACCAAGTGCTTAGCGAGAGAGCCAGGGGAGCCGCGTCGCACAGACCCTGGGCACGGGATGCATTCCCGGGCAGCCTGCAGCAGGCGCGGCATGGGCCAAGTGCCCAGCGTGCGGCAGTGGTGGGAGCGCCAGCCAGACCACAGGCGCCCATCGCGAGCCAGCCCCCTCGTCCCTGTCCCTCGACTAAGTGCCCAGCGACCGAGCCAGGGGAGCCGCGTCGCATGGACCCTGGGCACGGGAAGCATGCCCTGGCAGCCCCCAGAAGGCACAGCATGGGCCAAGTGCCCAGTGTGCAGCAGCGGTGGGCGCTCCAGCGAGGCCACAGGCACCCATCGCGAGCCAGCCCCCTTGTCCCTGTCCCTCGACAAAGCGCCCAGCGAGCGAGCCAGGGGAGCCGAGTCTCACGGACCCTGGGCACGGGAGGCATGCCCCGGCAGCCCCCAGCAGGCACAACATGGGCCAAGTGCCCCGCGTGCGGCAGCGGTGGGCGTGCCAGCGAGGCCATAGGCGCCAATCATGAGCCAGACCCCTCGTCCCTGTCCCTCAACTTACTGCCAAGTGAGCCAGCCAGGGGAACCACGTCACATGGACTCTGGGCATGGGAGGCATGCCCAGGTAGCCCCCAGCAGGCATGGAATGGGCGAAGTGCCCAGCGTGCGGCAGAGGAGGGCGCACCAGCCAGGACACAGGCGCCCATCCCGAGCCAGCCCCTTCGTCCCTGTCCCTCGACTTAGTGCACAGCGAGCGAGCCAGGGGAGCCGCGTCGCACGGACCCTGGGCACGGGAGGAATGCCCAGGCAGCCCCCAGCAGGTACGGCAGGGGCCAAGTGCCCAGCGTGCGGCAGCGGTGGGCGCGCCAGCCAGGCCTCAGGCGCCCATCGCGAGCCAGCCCCCTCGTCCCTGTCCCTGGACTAAGTGCCCCGCGACAGAGCCAGGGGAGCCGCGTCGCACAGACCCTGGGCATGGGAGAAATGCCCAGGCAGCCCCCAGCAGGCATGGCAGGGGCCAAATGCCCAGCGTGCAGCAAAGGTGGGCGCGCCAGCGAGGCCACGGGCGCCCATCGCGAACCAGCCCCCTCATCCCTGTCCCTCGACTTAGTGCCCAGAAAGCGAGACAGGGGAGCCATGTTGCACGGACTCGGGGCACGGGAGGCTTGCCCAGGAAGCCCCCAGCAGGCACGGGATGGGCCAAGTGCCCAGCGTGCGGCAGATGAGGCCGCGCCAGCCAGGCCACAGGCGCCCATCGTGAGCCAGCCCCCTTGTCCCTGTCCCTCGACTAAGTGCCCAAAGAGCGAGCCAGGGGAGCCGCATCGCACGGACCATTGGCACGAGAGGCATGCCCAGGCAGCCCCCAGCAGGCACGGCATGGGCCAAGTGCCCAGCATACTGCAGCGGTGGGCGCGCCAGCCAGGCCAGAGGCGCCCAACGCGTCCCTGTCCCTCGACTAAGTGCCCAGCGTACGGCAGCGGTGGGCGCGCCAGCGAGGCCACAGGCGCCCATCACGAGCCTGACCCCTTGTCCCTGTCCCTCTACTTAGTGCCCAGCGAGCGAGCCAGGGGAGCCACGTCGCACAGACTCTGGGCATGGGAGGCATGCCCAGGCAGCCCCGAGCAGGCACAGAATGGACCAAGTGCCCAGCATGCGGCAGAGGAGGGCGCACCAGCCAGGCCACAGGCGCCCATCGCGAGCCAGCCCCCTCGTCCCTGTCTCTCTACTAAGTGCCCAAAGAGCGAGCCAGGGGAGCCGCATCGCATGGACCCTGGGCACGGGAAGCATGCTCTGGCAGCACCCAGCAGGCACAGCATGGGCCAAGTGCCCAGCGTGCAGCAGCGGTGGGCACACCTGCAAGGCCACAGGCGCCCATCGCGAGCCAGCCCCCTCATCCCTGTCCCTCGACTAAGTGCTCAGCAAGCGAGCCAGGGAAGCCGCGTCGCAATGACCCTTGGCACGAGAGGCATGCCCAGGCTGCCCCCAGCAGGCACGGCGTGGGCCAAGTGCCCAGCGTACTGCAGCGGTGGGCACGCCAGCCAGGCCAGAGGCGCACAACGCGTCCCTGTCCCTCGACTAAGTGCCCAGCGTACGGCAGCGGTGGGCGCGCCAGTGAGGCCACAGGTGCCCATCATGAGCCAGACCCCTCGTCCCTGTCCCTCTACTAAGTGCCCAAAGAGCGAGCCAGGGGAGCATGCCCTGGCAGCCCCCAGGAGGCACAGCATGGGCCAAGTGCCCAGCGTGCAGCAGCGGTGGGCGCACCAGCCAGGCCACAGGCGCCCATCGCGAGCCAGCCCCCTCGTCCCAGTCCCTCTACTAAGTGCCCAAAGAGCGAGCCAGGGAGCATGCCCTGGTAGGCCCCAGCAAGCACAGCATGGGCCAAGTGCCCAGCGTGCAGCAGTGGTGGGCGCACCAGCCAGGCCACATGCGCCCATCGCGAGCCAGCCCCCTCATCCCTGTCCCTCGACTAAGTGCTCAGCAAGCGAGCCAGGGGAGCCGCGTCGCAATGACCCTGGGCACGGGAGGCATGCCAAGGCAGCCCCCAGCAGGCAGGGCATGGGCCAAGTGCCCAGCGTACGGCAGTGGGGGCCGCGCCAGCCAGACCACAGGCGCCCATCGCGAGCCAGCCCCCTCGTCCCTGTCCCTAGAGCAAGTGCCCAGCGACAGAGCCAGGGGAGCCACATCGCACGGATCCTGGCCACGGAAAGCATGCCCTGGCAGCCCCCAGCAGGCACAGCATGGGCCAAGTGCCCAGCGTGCAGCAGCGGTGGGCGCTCCAGCGAGGACACAGGCACCCATCGCGAGCCAGCCCCCTCGTCCCTGTTCCTCGACTGGGCGCCCAGCGAGCGAGCCAGGGGAGCCGCGTCACATGGACCCTGGGTACGGGAGGCATGCCCCGGCAGCCCTCAGCAGGCACGGCATGGGTCAAGTGCCCCGCGTGTGGCAGCGGTGGGGACGCCAGTGCGGCCACAGGCACCAATCACGAGCCAGACCCCTCGTCCCTGTCCCTCAACTTAGTGCCAAGCGAGCGAGCTAGGGGAGCCACGTCACATGGACTCTGGGCATGGAGGGATGCCCAGGTAGCCCCCAGCAGGCCCGGATTGGGCCAAGTGCCCACCGTGCGGCAGAGGAGGGCACACCAGCCAGGACACAGGCGCCCATCCCAAGCCAGCCCCCTCGTCCCTGTCCCTCGACTAGGCGCCGAGCGAGGCAGCCAGGGGAGCCACGTTGCACGGACCCTGGGCACAGGAGGCATGCCCAGGCAGCCCCCAGCAGGCATGGCATGGGCCAATTGCCCAGCGTGCGGCAGCGGTGGGTGCACCAGCCAGGCCACAGGTGCCCATCGCGAGCCAGCGGCCTCGTCCCTCTCCCTCGACTAAGCGCCCAGCGAGCGAGCCAGGGGAGCCGCGTCGCACGGACCCTGGGTACGGGAGGCATGCCCTGGCAGCCCTCAGCAGGCACGGCATGGGCCAAGTGCCCCGCGTGTGGCAGCGGTGGGGACGCCAGCGCGGCCACAGACGCCAATCACGAGCCAGACCCCTCGTCCCTGTCCCTCAACTTAGTGCCAAGCGAGCGAGCTAGGGGAGCCACGTCACATGGACTCTGGGCATGGGAGGGATGCCCAGGTAGCCCCCAGCAGGCACAGATTTGGCCAAGTGCCCACCGTGCGGCAGAGGAGGGCACACCAGCCAGGACACAGGCGCCCATCCCAAGCCAGCCCCCTCGTCCCTGTCCCTCGACTTAGTGCACAGCGAGCGAGCCAGGGGAGCCGCGTCGCACGGACCCTTGGCACGGAAGGCATGCCCAGGAAAGCCCCAGTAAGCATGGCATGGGCCAAGTGCCCAGCGTGCGGCAGAGGCAAGCGCGCCAGCCAGGCCACAGGCGCCCATCGCGAGCAAGCCCCCTCGTCCCTGTCCCTCAACTAAGTGCCCAGCGAACAAGCCAGGGGAGCCGCGTCGCACAGACCCTGGGAACGGCAGTTATGCCCAGGCAGCCCCCAGCAGGCACGGCATGGGCCACGTGCCCAGCGTGCGGCAAAGGTGGGCGCACCAGCGAGGCCACGGGCGCCCATCACGAGCCAGCCCCCACGTCCCTGTCCCTCGACTTAGTGCCCAGCGAGCAAGCCAGGGGAGCCCTGTCGCATGGACCCTGGGCACAAGAGGCATTCCCAGGCAGCCCCCAGCAGGCACGGCATGGGCCAAGTGCCCAGCGTGCAGCAGCGGTGGGCGCGCCAGCCAGGCCACAGCGCCCATCGTTAGCCAGCCCCCTCATCCCTGTCCCTCGACTAAGTGCCCAGCGACCGAGCCAGGGGAGCCGCGTCACATGGACTCTGGGCATGGAAGACATGCCCAGGCAGCCCCCAGCAGGCACGGAATGGGCCAAGTGCCCAGCATGCAGCAGCGGTGGGCGCACCAACCAGGCCACAGGCGCCCATCGCGAGCCAGCCCCCTCATCCCAGTCCCTCGACTAAGTGCTCAGCGAGCGAGCCAGGGGAGCCGCGTCGCATGGACCCTGGGCACGAGAGGCATGCCCAGGCAGCCCCCAGCAGGCACGGCATGGGCCAAGTGCCCAGTGTGCGGCAGTGCTGGGCGCGCCAGCCAGACCACAGGCGCCCATTGCGAGCCAGCCCCCTCGTCCCTGTCCCTCGACTAAGTGCCCAGAGACAGAGCCAGGGAAGCCGTGTCGCACGGACCCTGGCCACGGAAAGCATGCCCTGGCAGCCCCCAGCAGGCACGGCATGGGCCAAGTGCCCAGCGTGCAGCAGCGGTGGCCGCACCAGCCAGGCCACAGGCCCCCAATGCGAGGGAGACCCCTCGTCCCTGTCCCTCAACTTAGTGCCAAGCGAGCGAGCTAGGGGAGCCACGTCACATGGACTCTGGGCATGGGAGGCATGCCCAGGTAGCCCCCAGCAGGCACGGAATGGGCCAAGTGCCCAGCGTGCGGCACAGGAGGGCGCACCAGCCAGGACACAGGCGCCCATCGTGAGCCTGCCCCCTCGTTCCTGTCCCTTGACTAAGTGCCCAAAGAGCGAGCCAGGGGAGCCGCATTGCACGGACCCTTGGCACGAGAGGCATGCCCAGGCTGCCCCCAGCAGGCACGGCATGGGCCAAGTTCCCAGCGTACGGCGGCGGTGGGAGCGCCAGCCAGGCCAGAGGCGCCCAATGCGAGCCAGACCCCTCGTCCCTGTCCCTCGACTAAGTGCCCAGCGTACGGCAGTGGTGGATGCGCCAGCGAGGCCACAGGCACCCATCACGAGCCAGACCCCTCGTCCCTGTCCCTCAACTTAGTGCCCAGCGAGCGAGCCAGGGGAGCCACGTCGCACGGACTCTGGGCATGGGAGGCATGCCCAGGCAGCCCTGAGCAGGCACGGAATGGGCCAAGTGCCCAGCGTGCGGCAGAGGAGGGCGCACCGGCCAGGCCACAGGCTCCCATCGTGAGCCAGCCCCCTTGTCCCTGTCCCTCGACTAAGTGCCCAAAGAGCGAGCCAGGGGAGCCGCATCGCTTGGTCCCTGGGAACGGGAAGCATGCCCTGGCAGCCCCCAGCAGGCACAGCATGGGCCAAGTGCCCAGCGTGAAGCAGGGGTGGGCGCACCAGCCAGGCCACAGGCGCCCATCGCGAGCCAGCCCCCTCATCCCTGTCCCTCGACTAAGTGCTCAGCGACCATACCAGGGGAGGCGCGTCGTATGGACCCTTGGCATGGGTGGCATGACCAGGCAGCCCCCAGCAGGTACGGCATGGGCCAAGTGCCCAGCGTACAGCAGCGGTGGGCACGCCAGCCAGACCACAGGAGCCCATCGCGAGCCAGCCCCCTCGTCCCTGTCCCTCGATTAAGTGCCCAGCAACCGAGCCAGGGGAGCCACGTCGCACGGACCCTGGGCACGGAAAGCATGCCCTGGCAGCCCCCAGCAGGCACAGCATGGGCCAAGTGCCCAGTGTGCAGCAGTGGTGGGCGCTCCAGCGAGGCCACAGGCACCCATCACGAGCCAGCCCCCTCGTCCCTGTCCCTCGACTAAGCGCCCAGCGAGCGAGCCAGGGGAGACATGTCGCACGGACGCTGGGCACGAGAGGCATGCCCCGGCAGCCCCCAGCAGGCGCGGCATGGGCCAGGTGCCCCGCGTGCGGCAGTGGTGGGCGCGCCAGCGAGGCCACAGGCGCCAATCACGAGCCAGACTCCTCGTCCCTGTCCCTCAACTTAGTGCCAAGCGAGCGAGCCAGGGGAGCCACGTCACATGGACTCTGGGCATGGGAGGCATGCCCAGGCAGCCCCCAGCAGGCACGGAATGGGCCAAGTGCCCAGCGTGCGGCAGAGGAGGGCGCACCAGCCAGCCACAGGCGCCCATCGCGAGGCAGCCCCCTCATCCCTGTCCCTCGACTTAGTGCACAGCGAGCGAGACAGGGGAGCCACGTTGCATGGACACTGGGCACAGAAGGCATGCCCAGGCAGCCCCCAGCAGGTACAGCATGGGCCAAGTGCCCAGCATGCGGCAGCGGTGGGTGCGCCAGCCAGGCCACAGGCGCCCATCGCGAGCCAGCCCCCTAATCCCTGTCCCTCGACTAAGTGCCCAGCGACTGAGCCAGGGGAGCCGCGTCGCACAGACCCTGGGCAAGGGAAGCCTGACCTGGGAGCCCCCAGCAGGCACAGCATGGGCGAAGTGCCCAGCGTGCGGCAGTGGTGGGCGCGCTTGCGAGGCCACAGGCGCCAATCACGAGCCAGACCCCTCGTCCCTGTCCCTCAACTTAGTGCCAAGCGAGCGAGCCAGGGGAGCCATGTCAAACGGACTCTGGGCATGGGAGGCATGCCCAGGCAGCCCCCAGCAGGCACGGAATGGGCCAAGTGCCCAGCGTGCGGCAGAGGAGGGCGCACCAGCATGCCACAGGCGCCCATCGCAAGGCAGTCCCCTCGTCCCTGTCCCTCGACTTAGTGCACAGCGAGCGAGCCAGGGGAGCCGCGTCGCATGGAACCTGGGCATGGGAGGCATGCCCAGGCAGCCCCCAGGAGGCACGGCATGGGCCAAGTGCCCCGCGTGCGGCAGCGGTGGGCCAGCCAGCCAGACCACAAGAGCCCATCGCGAGCCAGCCCCCTCGTCCCTGTCCCTCGACTAAGTGCCCAGCTAGCTAGCCAGGGGAGCCACATCGCAGGGACCCTAGGCACGGAAGGAATGCCCAGGCTGCCCCCAGCAGGCACGGCATGGGCCAAGTGCCCAGCGTACGGCAGCGGTGGATGCGCCAGCCAGGCAAGAGGCACCCAACGCGAGCCAGCCCCCGTCATCCCTTTCCCTCGACTAAGTGCCCAGCGTGCGGCATAGGTGGGCGCGCCAGCGAGGCCGCAGGCGCCCATCACTAGCCAGACCCCTCGTCCCTGTCCCTCAACTTAGTGCCCAGCGAGTGAGCCAGGGGAGCCACATCGCACGGACTGTGGGCATGGGAGGCATGCCCAGGCAGCCCCCAGCAGGCATGGAATGGGCCAAGTGCCCAGTGTACGGCAGTGGTGGGTGCGCCAGCGAGGCCACAGGCGCCAATCACGAGCCAGACCCCTCGTCCCTGTCCCTCAACTTAGTGCCCAGCGAGCGAGCCAGGGGAGCCACGTCGCACGGACTCTGGGCATGGGAAGCATGCCCAGGCAGCCCCCAGCAGGCATGGAATGGGCCAAGTGCCCAGCGTGCGGAAGAGGAGGGCGCACCAGCCAGGCTACAGGCGCCCATCGCGAGCCGGCCCCCTCGTCCCTGTCCCTCGACTAAGTGCCCAAAGAGCGAGCCAGGGGAGCCGCATCGCATGGACCCTGGGCACGGGAAGCATGCCCTGGCAGCCCCCAGCAGGCACAGCATAGGCCAAGTGCCCAGCGTGCGGCAGTGATGGGTGCACCTGCCAGGCGACAGGCGCCTATCGCGAGCCAGCCCCCTTATCCCTGTCCCTCGACTAAGTGCCCAGCGACCGAGCCAGGGGAGCCACGTCGCATGGACCCTGGGCAAAAGAAGCATGCCCTGGAAGCCCCCAGCAGGCACAGCATGAGCCAAGTGCCCAGCGTGCGGCAGCGGTGGGCGCTCCAGCGGGTCCACGGGCACCCATCGCAAGCCAGCCCCCTCGTCCCTGTCCCTCGACTAAGTGCCCAGCGAGGGAGCCAGGGGAGCCGCGTCGCACGGACCCTGGGTACAGGAGGCATGCCCCAGCAGCCCCCATCAGGCATGGCATGGGCCAAGTGCCCAGCGTTCGGCAGCGGTGGGTGTGCCAGCCAGGCCACAGATGCCCATCGCGAGCCAGCGGCCTCGTCCCTGTCCCTCGGCAAAGCGCCCAGCGAGCGAGCCAGGGGAGCCACGTCGCATGGACCCTGGGCACGAGAAGCATGCCCTGGTTGCCCCCAGCAGGCACAGCATGGGTCAAGTGCCCAGCGTGCAGCAGCGGTGGGCGCTCCAGCGAGGCCACAGGCACCCATCGCGAGCCAGCCCCCACGTCCCTGTCCCTCAACGTACTGCCCAGTGAGCGAGCCAGGGGGGCCGCTTCGCATGGACCCTAGGAACGGGTGGCATGCCCAGGAAGCCCCCAGCAGGCACGGCATGGGCTGCTCACCCAGCGTGCGGCAGCGGTGGGCGCGCTAGCCAGGCCGCGGGTGCCCATCGCGAGCCAGCCCCCACGTCCCTGTCCCTCGATGTAGTGCCCATCGAGCGAGCCAGGGGGCCGCGTCGCACGGACCCTGGGAACGGGTGGCATGCCCACACAGCCCCCAGATGGCACGGCATGGGCTGCTCGCCCAGCGTGCGGCAGTGGTGGGCACGCCAGCCAGGCCGCGGGCGCCCATCTGGAGCCAGCCCCCTCGTCCCTGTCCCTCGACGTAGTGCCCAGCGAGCGAGCCAAGTTAGCCGAGTCGCACCGACCCTGGGCATGGGTGGCACACCCAGGCAGCCCCTAACAGGCACGGCATGGGCTGCTCGCCCAGCATGCAGCAGCGGTGGGCGCGCCAGCCAGGCCGCGGGAGCCCACGCGAGCCAGCCCCCACGTCCCTGTCCCTCGACGTAGTGCCCAGTGAGCAAGCCAGGGGAGCCGCTTCGCATGGACCCTGGGAACGGGTGGCACGCCCAGGCAGTCCCCAGCAGGCACGGCATGGGCTGCTCACTGAGTGTGCGGCCGCGGTGGGTGCGCCAGCAAGGCCGCAGGCGCCCATCGCAGGCCAGCCCCCTCGTCCCTGCCCCTCGACTGACTGCCCAGCGTGCGAGCCAGGGGTGCCGCGTCACACGGACCCTGGGCACGAGTGGCACACCCAGGCAGCCCCCAGCAGGCACGGCATGGGCTGCTCGCCTAGCGTGCGGCTGGGGTGGGCGCGCCAGCCAGGCCGCGGGCACCCATCGTGAGCCAGCCCCCACGTCCCTGTCCCTCGACGTAGTGCCCAGCGAGTGAGCCAGGGGGCCTGTGTCGCATGGACCCTGGGCACGGGTGGCACACCCAGACAGCCCCCAGCAGGCACAGCATGGGCTGCTCGTCCAGCGTGCGGCAGCGGTGGGTGCGCCAGCCAGGCCGCGGGCTCCCATCGCGAGATAGCCCCCTCGTCCCTGCCCCTCGACTGACTGCCCAGCGTGCATGGCATGGGCAGGGCGGCTTGCGACATGGGCCGAAGAGTGTGGGACGCCCGATAAGTAGCCAACGGAGTGGGGAAAACGTGGGAAACGAAATCCGCTAAATTGTGGGCAAAGAAATGAGAAAAATCATGGGATAATGAGCTGGGATGTGGCTACACAAGCCCGAAGGCGTGGGCGGCAAAGCTAACGATGATGCATGCTACGCGAGGGCCAAATCGCTGGGGGGATTTTGAGCATGCGGTGTGCTTCATCGCAGGCCCTCGAGGCGGCGGACGTGGGGTTGGATCCCGACGCTCAGGCTTGCCTAGGCGGACTCGTTGCGCATCGCGATCGACGACACGATCGTCGGCCATTAGCAATGA
>JAJFZO010000105.1:412500-417500 GCA_021397835.1 Moringa oleifera
CGCCAGCAAGGCCACAGGCGCCCAACGCGAGCCAGCGCCCTCGTCGCCGTCCCTCGGGTAAGTGCCCAGCGAGCGAGCCAGGGGAGGCACACCGCACGGACCCTGGGCACGGGAGGCATGCCCTGGCAACCCCCAGCTGGCACGGCATGGGCCAAGTGCCCAGCATGCGATAGAGGTGGGTGTGCCAGCCAGACCACTGGCGCGCATCGCGAGCCAGCCCCCTCGTCCCTGTCCCTCGACTTAGTGCTCAGCGAGCGAGCCAGGGGGGCCACATCGCACAGACTCTGTGAACGAGAGGCATGCCTAGGCAGCCCCCAGCGGGCACGTTATGGGCCAAGTGCCCATCGTAAGGCTGCGGTGGCCGCGCCAGCCAGGCCGCGGGCGCCCATCGCGAGCCAGGCCCCTCGTCCCTGCCCCTCGATTGACGGCCCAGCATCTGAGCCAGGAGTGCCACGTCGCACGGACTCTGGGCACAGGTGGCACACCCAGGCAGCCTCCAGCAGGCTCGGAATGGGCTGCTCGCCCACCGTGCGGCAGCGGTAGGCGCGCCGGCAAGGCCGCGGGCGCCCATCGCGAGCCAGCGCCCTCGGCTGACTGCCCAGCGTGCGAGCCAGGGGTGCCACGTCGCATGGACCCTGGGCATGGGTGGCATGCCCAGGCAGCCCCCAGCAGGCGCGGCACGGGCTGCTGGCACAGCGTGCGGCAGCTTTGGGCGCGCCAGCCAGGCCGCGGGCGCCCATCGCGATCCAGCCACCACGTCCCTGTCCCTCGACTAAGTGCCCAGCGAGCGAGCCAGGGGGGCCACGTCGCACGGACCCTGGGCACGGGTGGCACGCCCAGGCAGCCTCCAGCAGGCATGGCATGGGCTGCTCGCCCAGCGTGCGGCATCGGTAGCCAGCCCCCTCATCCCTGCCCCTCGACTGACTGCCCAGCGTGCGAGCCATGGGTGCTGCGTCGCACGGACCTTGAGCATGGGTGGCACGCCCAGGAAGCCCCCAGCAGCCATGGCATGGGCTGCTCGCCCAGCGTGCGGCAGCGGTGGACGTGCTGGCAAGGCCACGGGCACCCATCGCGAGCCAGCCCCCACGTCCCTGTTCCTCGACTAAGTGCCCAGCGCGCAAGCCATTCGGGCCGCGTCAAACGGACCCTGGGAAGGGGTAGCACGCCCTGGCAGCCCCCAGCAGGCACGGTATGGGCTGCTCGCCCACCGTGCGGCAGCGGTGGGCACGCCAATCGAGCCGCAGGCACCACAAGCGGCAGCGGTGGGTGCGCCAGCGAGGTGACAGGCGCCCATCACGAGCCAGCCTCCACGTCCCTGTCCCTCGACTAAGTGCCCAGCGAGTGAGCAAGGGGGGCCGCGTCGCACGGACCCTGGACACTGGTGGCACGCCCAGGAAGCCCCCAGCAGGCACGGCATGGGCTGCTCGCCAAGCGTGCGGCCGCGGTGGGCGCGCTAGCCAGCCCGCAGGCGCCCATCGGGAGCCAGCCCCCTCGTCCCTGTCCCTCGACGTAGTGCCCAGCGTGCGAGCCAGGGGTGCTGCGTCGCATGGACCCTGGGCGTGGGTGGCATGGCCAGGCATCCCCTAGCAGGCACGGCATGGACTGCTTGCCCAGCGTGTGGCAACGGTGGGCGCGCCACCCAGGCCACGAGCGCCCATCGCGAGCCAGCCCCCTCGTCCCTGCCCCTCAACTGACCGCCCAGTGTGCGAGCCAGGAGTGCCACGTCGCACGGACCCTGGGCACGGGTGGCACGCCCAGGCAGCCCCCTGCAGGAACGACATTGGCGGCTCGCTCAGCGTGCGGCAGCGGTGGGTGCACCAGCCAGGCCGCGGGCGCCTATCGCGAGCCAGCCCCCACGTCCCTGTCCCTCGACTAAGTGCCCAGCGAGCGAGCCAGGGGAGCCACATCGCACGGACCCTGGGCAGGGCTGGCACGCCCAAGCAGCCCCCAGCAAGCACGGCATGGGCTGTTCGCCCAGCGTGCGGCAGCGGTTGCCAGCCCCCTCGTCCCTGCCCCTCGACTGACTGCTCAACGTGCGAGCCAGGGGTGCTGCGTGGTACGGACCCTGGGCACAGGTGGCATGCCCAGGAATCCCTCAGCAGGCATGGTATGGGCTGCTCGCCCAGCGTGCGGCAGCGGTGGGCGAGCCAGCCAGGCCGCGGGCGCCCATCACGAGCCAGCCCCCTCGTCCCTGCCCCTCAACTGACTGCCCAGCCTGCGAGCCAGGGGTGCCGCGTCACATGGACCTTGGGTACGAGTGGCATGCCCAGGCGGCCCCCTGCAGGTACGACATGGGCTGCTCGCCCAGCGTGCGGCAGCGGTGGGTGCGCCAGCCAAGCCGCAGGCGCCGATTGCGAGCCAGTCCCCACGTCCCTGTCCCTCGACTAAGTGCCCAGCGAGCGAGCCAGGGGTGCCGCATCGCACAGACTCTGGGCAGGAGTGGCATGCCCAGGCTGCCCCCAGCAGGCACAGCATGGGCTGCTCACCCAGCATGCGGCAGCGGTGGGCGCGCCAGCCAGGCTGCAGTCGCCCATCGCGAGCAAGCCCCCTCGTCCCTGCCCCTCGACGGACTGCCCAGCGTGAAAGCCCGGGGTGCCACATCGCACTGACCCTGGGCACGGGTGGCACTCCCAGGTAGCCCCCAGAAGGCACGGTATGGGCTTCTCGCCCAGCGTGCAGCAGCGGTGGGCGCACCAGCCAGGCCGCGGGCGCCCATCGCGAGCCAGCCCCCACGTCCCTGTCCCTCGACTACGTGCCCAGCGAGCAAGCCAGGGGAGCCGTGTCGCACGGACCCTGGGCAAGGGAGGCATGCCCCAGCAGCCCCCAGCTGGCATGGCATGGGCCAAGTACTCAGTGTGCGGCAGCGGTGTGCGCGCCAGTGAGGCCTCAGGCGCCCATCACGAGCCAGACCCCTTGTCCCTGTCCCTCGACTAAATGCCCAGCGAGCGAGCCAGAGGAGCCATGTCACCCAGAATCTGGGCATGGGAGGCATGCCCAGGCAGCCCCCAGCAGGTACGGCATGGGCCAAGTGCCCAGTGTGTGGCAGACGAGGGCGCGCCAACCAGGCAACAGGCGCCCATTGCGAGCCAGCCCCCTCGTCCCTGTCCCTCTACAAAGTGCCCAGCGAGTGAGCCAGAGGAGCCGCGTCACATGGACCCTGGGCATGGGAGGCATGCCCCGGCAGCCCCCAGCAGGCATGGCATGGGTTGCTCGCCCAGCGTGCGGCATCGGTGGGTGCGCTAACCAGGCCGCGGGCACCCATCACGAGGCAGCCCCCTCGTCCCTGCCCCTCGACTGACTGCCCAGCGTGTGAGCTAGGGGTGCCACGTCGCATGGACCCTGGGCACGGGTGGCACGCCCAGGCAGCCCCCAGCAGGCACGGCATGGGCTGCTTGCCCACTGTGCGGCCGCGGTGGGCGCACCAGCCAGGCCGCGGGCGCCCATTGCAAGGCAGCCCCCTGGTCCCTGTCCCTCGATTAAGTGCCCAGAATGCGAGCCAGGGGTACCGTGTCGCATGGACCCTTGGCAGGGGTGGCTCACCCAGGAAGCCCCCAGCAGGCACATCATGGGCTTCTCGCCCAGTGTGCGGCAGCGGTGGGCACGTCAGCCAGGCCGCGGGCACCCATCGCGAGCCAGGACCCTCGTCCCTACCCCTCGACTGACTGCCCAGTGTGCGAGCCAGGGTTGCCGCGTCGCATGGACCCTGGGCACGGGTGGCACGCCCAGGCAGCCCCCAGCAGGCACGGCATGGGCTGCTCGCCCAGCGTGCGGCAGCGGTGGGCGCGCCATCCAGGCCACGGGCGCCCATCGCGAACCAGCCCCCTCATCCCTGCCCCTCGACTGACTGCCCAGCGTGTGAACCAGGTTTCCACAGCAGTCACCAGCAGGCACGGCGCCAGCCTTGCCTGGGGCACCCCACGCGAGCCAGTCGCGAGCTTGCTGTGAGGCTCAGCACATGCTGTGGGAGTTGATTTCATGGGCAAGCTGGCCTTGGCCGTGTCCCCTGGCTCTGGTGGACCCTGAGGGCTGCCATGGGGTGGCTGGAGGTGCGCTGGACAGGGCAGCCAGCATGCACCAAGGGCCAGGCAGAGGCACAGCTGCCCCAGCCTGCTCGCCGCAATGCCCAGTTGCGAAATTGTTGTGAATTGACCGTCTTTTCATCATGGAATTGGTCCCGAAATGGCTCAAATAATTCGTGTAATTCATGAGGAGTCTGCCCCTGAAGTTTGAGATCATTTCGACTCATGCGCTATTTTTGATGATTCTTTCAATTTTTGGCTGTAGAAAATTCATTAAAAAATTTAGTGCCCAGAAAATTCTAAAATTTTTTCTGGTGGTAGATATGATTATTTTAGACCCATTATGACGGCTCAGACATATTGATGTTTCCTCCTGCCGGGAGTGAAATTTCATTTAAGACGCTTTAGGGGGGAGGTGGTCACCTAGCTTGCTGGGTGCCAACAGGCCATGCGTGCCTCCCCCCCTGCCCATCCCACGTGGGCAGGCGCTGGGCTTGGGCAACCCAGCGCGCATGGCATGGGCAGGGCAGGCTTGCTGCCTTGCCCATCCAGCCGGTGGTGCGTGGCTGTGGCGGCCACCACCGCCGGCAGGCAGGCGGCCGGCGACGTCGGCTGAAGAGTGTGGGATGCCCGATCAGTAGCCAACGGAGTGGGGAAAACATGGGAAACAAAATCCACTAAATTGTGGGCAACAAAATGAGAAAAATCGTGGGATAATGAGCTGGGATGTGGCTACACAAGCTCGACGGTGTGGGCGACGAAGCTAACGATGACGCATGCTACGCGAGGGCCAAATCGCTGGGGGGATTTCGAGCATGCGGAGTGCCTCATCGCAGGCCCTCGAGGAGGCGGACGTGGGTTTGGATCCCGACACTCAGGCTTCCCTAGGCGGACTCGTTGTGCAGTGCGATCAGCGACACGATCGTCGGCCGTTAGCTACGAGCGAGCCACACGGCCAGCCTGGGCAAGGCGTGACACCCC
>JAJFZO010000105.1:427500-460000 GCA_021397835.1 Moringa oleifera
CTCGTCCCTGTCCCTCGACTAAGTGCCCAGCGAACGAGCCAGGGGAGCCGCGTCGCACAGACCCTGGGCACGGGAGGCATGCCCAGGAATCCCCCAGTATGCACGGCATGGGCCAAGTGCCCAACATCCTGCAGCGGTCAGCAAGCCAGCCAAGCCACGGGCGCCCATCGTGAGCCAGCCCGCTGGTCCCAGTCCCTCGACTAAGTGCCCAGCGAGCGAGCCAGGGGAGCCGCGTCACATGGAACCTGCACACGGGAGGCATGCCCCAGAATCCCCCAGCAGGCACGGCAGGGGCCAAGTGCCCAGCATGCAGTAGAGGTGGGCGCACCAGCCAGGCGACGGGCGCCCTTCGCGAGCCAGCCCCCTCGTCCATGTCCCTCGATTATGTACCAAGCGAACGAGTCAGGGGAGCCGCCTCGCACGGACCCTGGGCATGGCAAGCAAGCCCAGGCTGCCCCTAGAAGGCACGGAATGGGCCAAGTGCCCAGTGTGCGGCAGCGGTGGGCGCGCAAGCAAGGCCACAGGCGCCCATCGCGAGCCAGCCCCGTCGTCCCTGTCCCTTGACTTAGTGCACAGCGAGCGAGCCAGGGGAGCCGCGTCGCATGGACCCATGGCACAGGAGGCATGCCCTGGAAGCCCCCAGCAGGCATGGCAAGGGCCAACTGCCCAGCGTGCGGTAGAGGTGGGCGCGCCGGCCAGGCGACGGGCGCCCTTTGCGAGCCAGCCCCCTCGTCCCTGTCCCTCGAGTAAGTGCCCAGCGAGCGAGCCAGGGGAGCCGCGTCGCATGGACCCTGGGCATGGGAGGCATGCCCCAGAATCCCCCAGCAGGCAAGGCATGGGCCAAGTGCCCAGCATGCGGTATAGGTGGGCGCGCCAGCCAGGCGACGGACGCCCTTCGTGAGCCACCCCCCTCGTCCCTGTCCCTCGACTAATTGCCCAGCAAACGAGCCAGGGGAGCCGCGTTGCACAGACCCTGGGCATGGGAGGCATGCCCAGGAATCCCCCAGTATGCATGGCATGGGCCAAGTGCCCAACATCCTGCAGCGGTCGGCGCGCCAGCCAAGTCACGGGTGCCCATCGTGGGCCTGCCCCCTCGTCCCTGTCCCTCGACTAAGTGCCCAGCGAGCGAGCCAGGGGAGCCGCGTCACATGGAACCTGCACACGGGAGGCATGCCCCAGAAGTCCCCAGCAGGCACGGCAGGGGCCAAGTGCCCAGTGTGCAGTAGAGGTGGGCGCACCAGCCAGGCGACGGGCGCCCTTCGCGAGCCAGCCCCCTCGTCCATGTCCCTCGACTATGTGCCCAGCGAACGAGCCAAGGGAGCCGCGTCGCATGGACCCTGGGCATGGAAGGCAAGCCCAGGCTGCCCCCAGAAGGCACGCAATGGGCCAAGTGCCCAGCGTTCGGCAGAGGTCGCGCAGCCAGGCCACAGGCGCCCATCGCGAGCCAGCCCCCTCGTCCCTGTCCCTCGGGCGCGCAAGCCAGGCCACAGGCGCCCATCGCGAGCCAGCCCCATCTGTCCCTCGACTTAGTGCACAGCGAGGGAGCCAGGGGAGCCGCGTCGCATGGACCCTTGGCACAGGAGGCATTCCCTGGAAGCCCCCAGCAGGCATGGCAAGGGCCAAGTGCCCAGCATGCGGTAGAGGTGGGTGCGCCGGCCAAGCGACGGGCGACCTTTGCGAGCCAGGCCCCTCGTCCCTGTCCCTCGACTAAGTGCCCAGCGAGCGAGCCAGGGGAGCCGTGTTGCATGGACCCTGGGCATGGGAGGCATGCCCCAGAATCCCCCAGCAGGCAAGGCATGGGCCAAGTGCCCAGCATGCGGTAGAGGTGGGCGCGCCAGCCAGGCGACGGGCGCCCTTCGTGAGCCAGCCCCCTCGTCCCTGTCCCTCGTCTAAGTGCCCAGTGAACGAGCAAGGGGAGCCGCGTCACACAGACCCTGGGCATGGGAGGCATGCCCAGGAATCCCCCAGTATGCACGGCATGGGCCAAGTGCCCAACATCCTGCAGCGGTCGGCGCGCCAGCCAAGCCACGGGCGCCCATCGTGAGCCAGCCCGCTGGTCCCAGTCCCTCGACTAAGTGCCCAGCGAGCGAGCCAGGGGAGCCGCGTCACATGGAACCTGCACACGGGAGGCATGCCCCAGAAGCCCCCAGCAGGCACGGCAGGGGCCAAGTGCCCAGCATGCAGTAGAGGTGGGCGCACCAGCCAGGCGACGGGCGCCCTTCGCGAGCCAGCCCCCTCGTCCATGTCCCTCGATTATGTGCCCAGCGAACGAGCCAAGGGAGCCGCCTCGCACGGACCCTGGGCATGGCAAGCAAGCCCAGGCTGCCCCTAGAAGGCACGGAATGGGCCAAGTGCCCAGTGTGCGGCAGTGGTGGGCGCGCAAGCCGGCCACAGGCGCCCATCGCGAGCCAGCCCCGTCGTCCCTGTCCCTTGACTTAGTGCACAGCGAGCGAGCCAGGGGAGCCGCGTCGCATGGACCCATGGCACAGGAGGCATGCCCTGGAAGCCCCCAGCAGGCATGGCAAGGGCCAAGTGCCCAGCGTGCGGTAGAGGTGGGCGCGCCGGCCAGGCGACGGGCGCCCTTTGCGAGCCAGCCCCCTCGTCCCTGTCCCTCGAGTAAGTGCCCAGCGAGCGAGCCAGGGGAGCCGCGTCGCATGGACCCTGGGCATGGGAGGCATGCCCCAGAATCCCCCAGCAGGCAAGGCATGGGCCAAGTGCCCAGCATGCGGTATAGGTGGGCGCGCCAGCCAGGCGACGGGCGCCCTTCGTGAGCCAGCCCCCTCGTCCCTGTCCCTCGACTAAGTGCCCAGCGAACGAGCCAGGGGAGCCGCGTTGCACAGACCCTGGGCATGGGAGGCATGCCCAGGAATCCCCCAGTATGCATGGCATGGGCCAAGTGCCCAACATCCTGCAGCGGTCGGCGCGCCAGCCAAGCCACGGGCGCCCATCGTGAGCCTGCCCCCTCGTCCCTGTCCCTCGACTAAGTGCCCAGCGAGCGAGCCAGGGGAGCCGCGTCACATGGAACCTGCACACGGGAGGCATGCCCCAGAAGTCCCCAGCAGGCACGGCAGGGGCCAAGTGCCCAGTGTGCAGTAGAGGTGGGCGCACCAGCCAGGCGACGGGCGCCCTTCGCGAGCCAGCCCCCTCGTCCATGTCCCTCGACTATGTGCCCAGCGAACGAGCCAAGGGAGCCGCGTCGCATGGACCCTGGGCATGGAAGGCAAGCCCAGGCTGCCCCCAGAAGGCACGGAATGGGCCAAGTGCCCAGTGTTCGGCAGAGGTGGGTGCGCGAGCCAGGCCACAGGCGCCCATCGCGAGCCAGCCCCCTCGTCCCTGTCCCTCGACTAAGTGCCCAGCGAGCAAGCCAGGGGAGCTGCGTCGCATGGACCCAGGGCACGGAAGGCATGCCCAGGAAGCCCCCAGCAGGTGCGGCATGGGGCAAGTGCCCAACATACACAGCGGTGGGCGCGCCAGCGAGGCCAAAGGCACCCATCGCGAGCCAGCCCCGTCGTCCCTGTCCCTCGACTAAGTGCCCAGCGAGCGAGCCAGGGGAGCCGTGTTGCATGGATCCTGGGCATGGGAGGCATGCCCAGGCAGCCCCCATAAGGCACGGCATGGGCCAAGTGGCCAGTGTGTGGCAGCGGTGGGCGCGCCAGCCAGGCCACAGGAGCCCATCGCGAGCCAGCCCCCTTGTCCCTGTCCCTCGACTAAGTGCCCAGCGAGCGAGCCAGGGGAGCCGCGTCGCATGGACCCTGTGCACAGGAGGCATGCCCCGGCAGCCCCCAGCAGGCACAGCATGGGCCAAGTGCCCAGCGTGCGGCAGCGGTGGGCGCGCAAGCCAGGCGACAGGCGCCCATCGCGAGCCAGCCCCGTCATCCCTGTCCCTCGACTTAGTGCACAGCGAGCGAGCCAGGGGAGCCGCGTCGCACAGACCATTGGAACAAGAGGCATGCCCCGGAGGCCCCCAGCAGGCATGGAAAGGGTCAAGTGCCCAGCATGCGGTAGAGGTGGGTGCGCCAGCCAGGCGACGGGCGCCCTTTGTGAGCCATCTCCCTCGTCGCTGTCCCTCGACTAAGTGCCCAGCGAGCGAGCCAGGGGAGCCGCGTCGCATGGACCCTGGGCATGGGAGGCATGCCCCAGAATCCCCCAGCAGGCAAGGCATGGGCCAAGTGCCCAGCATTGGGTAGAGGTGGGCGCACCAGCCAGGCGACGGGCACCCTTCGTGAGCCAGCCCCCTCGTCCCTGTCCCTCGACTAAGTGCCCAGCGAACGAGCCAGGGGAGCCGCGTCGCACAGACCCTGGGCACGGGAGGCATGCCCAGGAATCCCCCAGCATGCACGGCATGGCCCAAGTGCCCAACGTCCTGCAGCGGTCGGCGCGCCAGCCAAGCCACGGGCGCCCATCGTGAGCCAGCCCCCTCGTCCCTGTCCCTCGACTAAGTGCCCAGCGAGCGAGCCAGGGGAGCCGCATCACATGGAACCTGGGCACGGGAGGCATGCCCTAGAAGCCCCCAGCAGGCACTGCCGGGGCCAAGTGGCCAGTGCGCTGTAGAGGTGGGCGCGCCAGCCAGGCGACGGGCGCCCTTCGCGAGCCAGCCCCCTCGTCCATGTCCCTCGACCAAGTGCCCAGCGAACGAGCCAAGGGAGCCGCGTCGCATGGACCCTTGGCATGGAAGGCAAGCCCAGGCTGCCCCCAGCAGGCATGGAATGGGCCAAGTTCCCAGCGTGCAGCAGAGGTGGGCGCGCCAGCCAGGCCACAGGCGCCCATCGCGAGCCAGCCCCCTCATCCCTGTCCCTCGACTAAGTGCCCAGCGAGCAAGCCAGGGGAGCTGCGTTGCTTGGATGCTGGGAAGGAAAGGCATGCCCAGGAAGCCCCCAGCAGGTACGGCATGGGGCAAGTGCCCAGCGGGAGCAGCGGTGGGCGCGCCAGCGAGGCCAAAGGCACCCATAGCGAGCCAGCCCCCTCGTCCCTGTCCCTTGACTAAGTGCCCAGCGAGCGAGCCAGGGGAGCTGTGTTGCATGGATCCTTGGCACGGGAGGCATGCCCAGGCGGCCCCCAGTATGCACGGCATGGACCAAGTGTGCAACGTGCGGCAGCGGTGGGCGCGCCAGCGAGGCCACGGGCGCCTATCACGAGCCAGTCCCCTCGTCCCTGTCCCTTGACTTAGTGCCCAGCAAGCGAGACAGGGGAGCCGCATCGCACGGACTCGGGGCACGGGTGGCATGCCCAGGCAGCCCCCAGCAGGCACGGCAGGGGCCAAGTGCCCAGCGTGTGGCAGAGGAGGGCGTGCCAGCCAGGCCACAGGCGCCCATCGTGAGCCAGCCCCCTCGCCACTGTCCCTCGACTAAGTGCCCAAAGAGCGAGGCAGGGGAGCCGCATCGCACGGACCCTTGGCACGAGAGGCATGCCCAGGCTGCCCCCAGCAGGCACGGCATGGGCCAAGTGCCCAGCGTACGGCAGCGGTGGGCGCGCCAGCCAGGCCAGAGGCGCCCAACGCGAGCCAGCCCCCTCATCCCTGTCCCTCGACTAAGTGCCCAGCGTGCAGCAGTGGTGGGCGAGCCAGCCAGGCCACAATGCCCATCGCGAGCCAGCCCCCTTGTGCCTGTCCCTCGACTAAGTGCCCAGCGAGCGAGCCAGGGGAGCCGCATCGCACGGAGCCTTGGCACGGGAGGCATACCCCGGCGGCCCCTACCAGGCACGGCATGGGCCAAGTGCCCCTCGTGCGGCAGCGGTGGGCGCGCCAGCTAGGCCACAGGCGCCCATCACGAGCCAAACCCCTCGTCCCTGTCCCTCGACTTAGTGCCCAGCAAGCGAGACAGGGGAGCCGCGTCGGACGGACTCGGGGCACGGGTGGCATGCCCAGGCAGCCCCCAGCAGGCACGGCATGGGCCAAGTGCCCAGCGTGTGGCAGAGGAGGACGTGCCAGCCAGGCCACAGGCGCCCATCGTAAGCCAGCCCCCTCGTCACTGTCCCTCGACTAAGTGCCCAAAGAGCGAGGCAGGGGAGCCGCATCGCACGGACCCTTGGCACGAGAGGCATGCCCAGGCTGCCCCCAGCAGGCACGGCATGGGCGAAGTGCCCAGCGTACGGCAGCGGTGGGCGCGCCAGCCAGGCCAGAGGCGCCCAACGCTAGCCAGCCCCCTCATCCCTGTCCCTCGACTAAGTGCCCAGCGTGCGGCAGTTGTGGGCGCGCCAGCCAGGCCACAATGCCCATCGCGAGCCAGCCCCCTTGTCCCTGTCCCTCGACTAAGTGCCCAGCGAGCGAGCCAGGGGAGCCGCATCGCACGGAGCCTGGGCACGGGAGGCATGCCCCGGCGGCCCCTACAAGGCACGGCATGGGCCAATTGCCCCTCGTGCGGCAGCGGTGGGCGCGCCAGCTAGGCCACAGGCGCCCATCACGAGCCAAACCCCTCGTCCCTGTCCCTCAACTTGGTGCCCAGCGAGCAAGCCAGGGGAGCCACGTCGCATGGACTCTGGGCATGGGAGGCATGCCCATGATGCCCCAAGTAGGCACGGAATGGGCCAAGTGCCCAGCATGCGGCAGAGGAGGGCGCACCAGCCAGGCCACAGGAGCCCATCGCGGGCCAGCCCCCTCATCCCTGTCCCTCGACTAAGTGCCCAGCAAGCGAGCCAGGGAAGCCGCGTCGCACGGAATCTGGGCACAGGAGGCATGCCCCGGCAGCCCCCAACAGGCACGGCATGGGCCAAGTGCCCAGCGTGCGGCAGCGGTGGGCGCGCCAGCCAGGCCACAGGGGCCATTCGCGAGCCAGACCCCTCGTCCCTGTCCCTCGACTAAGTCCCTAGCAAACGAGCCAGGGGAGCCGCGCCACACAGACCCTGGGCACGGGAGGCATGCCCAGGCAGCCCCCGGCAGGCACTGCATGGGCCAAGTGCCAGTGTGCGGTAAAGGTGGGCGCGCTAGCGAGGCCACGGGCGCCCATCACGAGCCAGCCCCCTCATCCCGGTCCCTCGACTTAGTGCCCAGCGAGCGAGAAAGGGGAACCATGTTGAACGGACTTGGGGCACGGGAGGCATACCTAGGTAGCCCCCAGCAGGCACGGCATGGGCCAATTGCCCAGTGTGCGGCAGAGAACGGCGTGCCAGCCAGGCAACAGGCGCCCATCACGAGCCAGCCGCCTTGTCCCTGTCCCTCGACTCAGTGCCCAAAGAGCGAGCCAGGGGAGCCGCATCGCACGGACGCTTGGCACGAGAGGCATGCCCAGGCTGCCCCCAGCAGGCACGGCATGGGCCAAGTGCCCAGTGTATGGCAGTGGTGGGTGCGCCAGCCAGGCCAGAGGCGCCCAACGCGAGCCAGCCCCCTCATCCCTGTCCCTCGACTAAGTGCCCAGCGTGCGGCAGCGGTGGGCGCGCCAGCGAGGCCACAGGCGCCCATCACGAGCCAGACCCCTTGTCCCTGTCCCTCGACTTACTGCCCAGCTAGCGAGCCAGGGGAGCCATGACGCACGGATTCTTGGCATGGGAGGCATGCCCAGGAAGCCCCCAGCAGGCATGGCATGGGTCAAGTTCCCAGCGTGCGGCAGAGGAGGGCGCGCCAGCAAGGCCACAGGTGCCTATCGCGAGCCAGCCCCCTCGTCCCTGTCCCTCGACTAAGTGCCCAGCGAGCGAGCCAGGGGAGCCGCGTCACACGGTCCCTGGGCACGGGAGGCATGCCCCGGCAGCACCTACCAGGCACGGCATGGGCCATGAGCCCAGCGGGCGGCAGAGGTGGGCGCGCCAGCCAGGCCTCAGGCGCCCATCGCGAGCCAGCCCCCTCGTCCCTGTCCCTCGACTAAGTGCCCAGCGAGCGAGCCAGGGGAGCCACGTCACATGGACTCTGGGCATGGGAGGCATGCCCATGCAGCCCCAAGCAGGCACGGAATGGGCCAAGTGCCCAGTGTGCGGCAGAGGAGGGCACACCAGCCAGGCCACAGGAGCCCATCGTGAGCCAGCCCCCTCATCCCTGTCCCTCGACTAAGTGCCCAGCGAGCGAGCCAGGGGAGCCGCATCGCATGGACCCTTGGCACGGGAGGCACGCCCAGGCGGCCCCCAGCAGGCACGGCATGGGCCAAGTGCCAAGCGTGCGGCAGCGGTGGGCGCGCCAGCCAGGCCACAGGCGCCCATCGTGGGCCAGCCCCCTCGCCCTTGACCCTCGACTTAGTGCAATGCGAGCAAGACAGTGGAGCCGCGTCGCACGGACCCCAGGCGCAGAAGGCATGCCCAGGAAGGCCACAGCAGGCACGGCATGGGCCAAGAGCCCAGTGTGCGGCAGAGGTGGGCGCGCCAGCCAGGCCACAGGCGCCCATCACGAGCCAGCCCCCTCGTCCCTGTCCCTCGACTAAGTGCCCAGCGAATGAGCCAGGGGAGCCGTGTCGCACAGACCCTTGGCACGGGAGGCATGCCCAGGCAGCCCCCAGCAGGCACGGCATGGGCCAAGTACCCAGCATGCGGCCAAGGTGGGCGTGCCAGCGAGGCCACAGGCGCCCATCACGAGCCAGCCCCCTCATCCCTGTCCCTCGACTTAGTGCCAAGCAAGTGAGACAAGGGAGCTGCGTCGCACGGACTTGGGGCACGGGAGGCATGCCCAGGCAGCCCCAAGCAGGCACGGCATGGGCCAAGTGCCCAGCGTGCGGTAGAGGAGGGCGCGCCAGCCAGGCCACAGGTGCCCATTGTGAGCCAGCCCCCTCGTCCCTGTACTTCGACTAAGTGCCCATAGAGCGAGCCAGGGGAGCTGCATCGCACGGACCCTTGGCACGAGAGGCATGCCCAGGCTGCCCCCGGCAGGCACGGCATGGGCCAAGTGTCCAACGTACGGCAGCGGTGGACGCACCAGCGAGGCCAGACGCGCCCAATGCGAGCCAGCCCCCTCGTCCCTGTCCTTCGACTCAGTGCCCAGTGTGCGGCAGCGGTGGGCGCGCCAGCGAGGCCACAGGCGCCCATCACTAGCAAGACCCCTCGTCCCTGTCCCGCAAGTTAGTACCCAGCGAGCGAGCCACGGGAGCCATGACGCACGGATTCTGGGAATGGGAGGCATGCCCAGGCAGCCCCCAGCAGGCACGGCATGGGTCAAGTGCCCAGCATGCGGCAGAGGAGGGCGCGCCAGCAAGGCCACGGGCGCCCATCGCGAGCCAGCCCCCTCGTCCTTGTCCATCGACTAAGTGCCCAGCGAAAAAGCCAGGGGAGCCGCGTCGCATGGACCCTTGGCATGAGAGGCATGCCCAGGCAGCCCCCAGCAGGCACGGCGGAGGCCACGTGCCCAGCGTGCTGCAGCGGTTGGCGCGCCAGACAGGCCACAGGCTCCCATCGCGAGCCAGCCCCCTCGTCCCTGTCCCTCGACTTAGTGCCCAGCAAGCAAGACAAGGGAGCTGCATCGCATGGACTCGGGGCACGGGAGGCATGCCCAGGCAGCCCCAAGCAGGCACGGCATGGACCAAGTGCCCAGCGTGCGGTAGAGGAGGGCGCACCAGCCAGGCCACAGGTGCCCATCGTGAGCCAGCCCCCTCGTCCCTGTACTTTGACTAAGTGCCCGTAGAGCGAGCCAGGGGAGCCGCATCGAATGGACCCTTGGCACGAGAGGCATGCCCAGGCTGCCCCCAGCAGGCACGGCATGGGCCAAGTGTCCAACATACGGCAGCGGTGGGCGCACCAGCAAGGCCAGACGAGCCCAATGCGAGCCAGCCCCCACGTCCCTGCCCTTCGACTCAGTGCCAAGCGTACGGCAGCGGTGGGCGCGCCAGCGAGGCCACAGGCGCCCATCACGAGCCAGACCCCTCGTCCCTGTCCTTCAACTTAGTGCCCAGCGAGCGAGCCAGGGGAGCCATGACGCACGGATTCTGGGCATGGGAGGCATGCCCAGGCTGCCCCCAGCAGGCACGGCATGGGCCAAGTGTCCAATGTGCAGCAGTGGGGGGCGCACCAGCCAGGCCAGACGCGCCCAATGCGAGCCAGCCCCCTCGTCCCTGTCCTTCGACTCAGTGCCCAACGTGCGGCAGTGGTGGGCGCGCCGGCGAGGCCACAGGCGCCCATCACGAGCCAGACCCCTCTTCCCTGTCCCTCGACTTAGTGCCCAGTAAGCGAGCCAGGGGAGCCTCATCGCATGGAATCTGGGCACAGGAGGCATGCCCAGGCAGCCCCAAGCAGGCACGGCATGGGTCAAGTGCCCAGCGTGCGGTAGAGGAGGGTGCACCAGCCAGGCCACAGGTGCCCATCGTGAGCCAGCCCCCTCGTCCCTGTACTTTGACTATGTGCCCATAGAGCGAGCCAGGGGAGCCGCATCGCACGGACCCTTGGCACGAGAGGCATGCCCAGGCTGCCCCCAGCAGGCACGGCATGGGCGAAGTGTCCAACGTACGGCAACGGTGGGCGCACCAGCCAGGCCAGACGCGCCCAATGCAAGCCAGCCCCCTCGTCCCTGTCCTTCGACTCAGTGCCCAGCGTACGGCAGTGGTGGGTGCGCCAGCGAGGCCACAGGGGCCCATCACGAGCCAGACCCCTCGTCCCTGTCCTTCAACTTAGTGCCCAGTGAGCGAGCCAGGGGAGCCATGACGCACGGATTCTTGGCATGGGAGGCATGCCCAGGCAGCCCCCAGCAGGCACGGCATGGGTCAAGTGCCCAGCGTGCGGCAGAGGAGGGCGCGCCAGCAAGGCTACCGGTGCCCATCGCGAGCCAGCCCCCTCGTCCTTGTCCCTCGACTAAGTGCCCAGTGAACAAGCCAGGGGAGCCGCGTCGCATGGACCCTTGGCATGAGAGGCATGCCCAGGCAGCCCCCAGCAGGCACGGCAGAGGCAACGTGCCCTGTGTGCGGCAGCGGTTGGCGCACCAGACAGGCCACAGGCTCCCATCGCGAGCCAGCCCCCTCGTCCCTGTCCCTCGACTAGGTGCCCAGCGAGCGAGCCAGGGGAGCCGCGTCGCACGGACCCTGGGCACGGGATGCATGCCCTGGCAGCCCCTACCATGCATGGCATGGGCCAAGCGCCCAGCGTGCGGCAGCGGTTTGAGCGCCAGCGAGGCCACAGGCACCTATCACGAGCCAGACCCCTCGTCCCTGTCCTCAACTTAGTGCCCAGCGAGCGAGCCAGGGGAGCCACGTCGCATGGACTCTGGACATGCGAGGCATGCCCAGGCAGCCCCCAGCAGGCCCAGAATGGGACAAGTGCCCAGTGTGCCTCAGAGGAGGGCGCACCAACCAGGCCACAGGCGTCCATCACGAGCCAGCCCCCTCGTCCCTGTCCCTCGACAAGTGCCCAGCGAGCGAGCCAGGGGAGCCGCGTCCCAAGGACCCTGGGCACGGGAGGCATGCCCAGGCAGCCCCCAGCAGGCACTGCATAGGTCAAGTGCCCAGCGTGCGGCCGCGGTGGGCGCGCCAGCAAGGCCACAGGCGCCCATTGCGAGCAAGCCCCCTCGTCCCTGTCCCTCGACTAAGTGCCAAGCGACTGAGCCAGGGGAGCGGTGTCGCACGGACCCGGGGCACGGGAAGCATGCCCTGGCAGCCCCCGGTAGGCACGGCATGGGCCAAGTGCCCAGCGTGCGGCAGTGGTGGGCTCGCCAGCCAGGCCACAGGCGCCCATCCCGAGCCAGCCCCCTCGTCCCTTTCCCTCGACTAAGTGGCCAGTGAGTGAGCCAGGGGAGCCACGTTGCATGGACCCTAGGCATGGGAGGCATGCCCAGGCAGCCCCCAGCAGGCACGGCATGGGTCAAGTTCCCAGCGTGTGGCAGCGGCGGGCGCGCCATCAAGGCAACAGGCGCCCATCACGAGCCAGAACCCTCATCCCTGTCCCTCGACTTAGTGCCCAGCGAGCGAGCCAGGAGAGCAGCGTCGCATGGACCCCGGGAAGGGGAGGCATGCCCAAGCATCCCCCAGTAGGAACAGCATGGGCTGCTCACCCAGCGTGCTGCAACGGTGGGCGCGCCAGTTAGGCCGCGGGCGCCCATCGCGAGCCAGCCCCCACGTTCCTGTCCCTCGACTAAGTGCTCAGCGAGCGAGCCAGGGGGGCCGCGTCACAAGGACCCTGGGCACGAGTGGCATGCCCAGGCAGCCCCCAGCAGGCACGGTATGGGCCAAGTGCCCAGCGTGCAGTAGAGGTCGGCGCGCCAGCCAGGCCACTGTCGCCTATCTCGAGCCAGCCCCCTCGTCCCTGTCCCTCGACTTAGTGCCCAGCAAGCGAGCCGGGGGAGCTATGTCACATGGACCCTGGGAACAGATGCCCCGGCAGCCCCCTCGTCCCTTTCCCTCAACCAAGTGCCCTGCGTGTGGCAGCGGTGGGCGCGCCAGCGAGGCCGCAGGCGCCCATCACGAGCCAGACCCCTCATCCCTGTCCCTCAACTTAGTGCCCAGCGAGCAAGCCAGGGGAGCCAAGTCACATGGACTCTGGGCATGGGAGGCATGCCCAGGCAGCCCCCTGCAGGCACGGAATGGGCCAAGTGCCCAGCGTGCGGCAGAGGAGGGCGCACCAGCCAGGCCACAGGCGCCCATCGCGAGCCAGCCCCCTCGCCCCTGTCCCTTGACTTAGTTCAATGCGAGCAAGCCAGTGAAGCCGCGTCGCACGGACCCTGGGCACGGAAGGCATGCCCAGGCCACAGCAGGCACGGCATGGGGCAAGAGCCCAGCGTGCGGCAGAGGTGGGCGCGCCAGCCAGGCCACAGGTGCCCATCGCGAGCAAGCCCCCTCGTCCCTGTCCCTCGACGAAGTGCCCAGCGAAAGAGCCAGGGGAGCCGCGTCGCACAGACCCTTGGCACGGGAGGCATGCCCAGGCAGCCCCCAGCAGGCACGGCATGGGCCAAGTGGCCAGCGTGCGGCAAAGGTGGGCATGCCAGCGAGGCCACGGGCGCCCATCACGAGCCAGCCCCCTCGTCCCTGTCCCTCGACTTAGTGCCGAGCAAGCGAGACAAGGGAGCTGCGTCGCATGGACTCAGGGCACGGGAGGCATGCCCAGGCAGCCCCAAGCTGGCACGGCATGGGCCAAGTGCCCAGCGTGTGGTAGAGGAGGGCGCGCCAGCCAGGCCACAGGTGCCCATCGTGAGCCAGCCCCCTCATCCCTGTACTTCGACTAAGTGCCCACAGAGCGAGCCAGGGGAGCCGCATCGCACGGACCCTTGGCACGAGAGGCATGCCCAGGCTGCCCCCAGCAGGCACGGCATGGGCCAAGTGTCCAACGTACGGCAGCGGTGGGCGCACCAGCGAGGCCAGACGCGCCCAATGCGAGCCAGTCCCCTCGTCCCTGTCCTTCGACTCAGTGCCCAGCGTGCGGCAGTGGTGGGCGTGCCAGTGAGGCCACAGGCGCCCATCATGAGCCAGACCCCTCGTCCCTGTCGCTCGACTTAGTGCCCAGTGAGCGAGCCAGGGGAGCCACATCGCATGGAATCTGGGCACAGGAAGCATGCCCAGGCAGCCCCCAGCAGGCACGGCATGGGCCAAGTGCCCAGCGTGCTGCAGCAGAGGGCGCTCAAGCGAGGTCAAAGGCGCCCATCGCGAGCCAGCCCCCTCGTAACTGTCCCTCGACTAAGTCCCCAACGAGCAAGCCAGGGGCGCCGCGCCGCATGGACCCTGCGCACGGGGAGAATGCCCCAGCATCCCCCAGCAGGCACGGCATGGGCCAAGTCCCCAGCATGCGGTAGAGGTCGGCGCACCAGCCATGCCACGGGCGCCCATCACGAGCGAGGCCCCTCGTCCCTGTCCCTCGACTGACTGCCCAGCGTGCGTGCCAGGGGTGCCGCGTCACACGGATCCTGGGCATGAGTGGTACGCCCAGGCTGCCACCAGCAGGCATGGCATGGGCTGCTTGCCTAGCGTGTGGCTGCGGTGGGCGCGCATGCCATGCAGCGGGCGCTCATCGCAAGCCAGCCCCCACGTCCCTGTCCCTCGACTGAGTGCCCAGCGAGCGAGCCAGGGGGAATGCATCGCATGGACCCTGGGCACGGATGGCACGCCCAGGCAACCCCCAGCAGGCACAGCATGGGCTGCTCACCCAGCATGCGGCAGCAGTAGACGCGCCAGCCAGGCCGTGGGCGCCCATCGCGAGCCAGCCCCCTCGTCCCTGCCCCTCGACTGACTGCCCAGCATGTGAGCCAGGGGTGCCGAGTCGCATGGACCCTGGGTGTGGGTGGCACGCCCAGGCAGCTCCCAGCAGGCACGGCATGGGCTGCCTGCCCAGCGTGCAGCAGCGGTGGGTGCGCTAGTCAGGCTGCGGGCGCCCATCGTGAGCAAGCCCCACATCCCTGTCCCTCGACGTAGTGCCCAATGAGCGAGCCAGGGGGGCCGCGTCGCACAGACGCTGTGCATGGGTGGCACACCCAGGCAGCCCCCAGCAGGCACGGCCTGGGCTGCTCGCCCAGCGTGCAGCAGCGGTGGGCGTGCCAGCCAGGCCGCGGGCGTCGATCGCGAGCTAGCCCCAACTTCCCTGTCCCTCGACATAGTGCCCAGTGAGCGAGCCAGGGGGGCCGCGTCACACGGACCCTGGGCACGGGTGGCATTCCCAGGCAGCCGCCAGCAGGCACGGGATGGGCTGCTCGCCCAGCATGCGGCAGCGATGGGTGCGCCAGCCAGGCCATGGGCACCCTTCACAAGCCAGACCCTTCGTCCCTGTCCCTCGACTTAGTGCCCAGCGAGCGAGCCAGGGGAGCCGCATCGCATGGACTCTGGGCATGGGAGGCATGACCAGTCAGCCTCCAGCAGGTACGGCATTGGCCAAGTGCCCAGCATGCGGCAGACGAGGGCACGCCAGCCAGGCCACAGGCGCCCATCGCGAGCCAGCCGCCTCGTCCCTGTCCCTCGACTAACTGCCCAGCGAGTGAGCCAGGGGAGCCGCGTCGCATGGACCCTAGAAAAAGGAGGCATGCCCAGTCAGCCCCCAGCAGGAACGGCAAGGGCCAAGTGCCCAGCGTGCGGCAGCGGTGGGCGCTCCGGCGAGGCCACAGGTGCCCATTGCGAACGAGCCCCCTCGTCCCTGTCCCTCGACTAAGTGCCCGGCAAGCTAGCCAGGGGAGCCACGTCACATGGACCTCAAGAACAGGAGGCATGCCGCAGCATCCTCCAGCAGGCACGGCATGGGCCGCTCGCCCAGCGTGCAGCAGCGGTGGGCGCGCCAGCCAGGCTGCGGGCGCCCATCGCGAGCCAGCCCCCACGTTCCTGTCCCTCGAGTAAGTGCTCAGCGAGCGAGCCAGGGGGGCTGTGTCACAAGGACCCTGGGCACAGGTGGCACGCCCAGGCAGCCCATAGCAGGCACGGTATGGGCCACGTGCCCATCGTGCAGTAGAGGTCGCCGTGCCAGCCAGGCCACGGGCGCCCATCTCGAGCCAGCCCCCTCGTCCCTGTCCCTCGACTTAGTGCCCAGTGAGGGAGCCAGGGGAGCCACGTCACATGGAATTTGGGCACAGGAGGCAAGCCCAGGCAGCCCCCAGCAGGCATGGCATGGGACAAGTGCCCAGCGTGCGGCAGCGGAGGGCGCTCAAGCGAGACCAAAGGCGCCCATCACGAGCCAGCCCCCTTGTAACTGTCCCTCGACTAAGTGCCAACGAGCAAGACAGGGGCACCGTGCCACATGGACCCTGAGCATGGGAGGCATGCCCCAGCATCCCCCAACAGGCACGGCATGAGCCAAGTGCCCAGCGTGCGGTAGAGGTCGGCGCGCCAGCCAGGCCACGGGCTTCCATCGCGAGCCAGCCCCCTTGTCCCTATCCCTCGACTTCGTGCCCAGCGAGCGAGCTAGGGGAGCCACGTCGCATGGACCCCTGGAACAGGAGGCATGCCCCGGCATCCCCCAGGAGGTATGGCATGGGCCAAGTGCCCAGCATGCGGCAGCGGTGGGCGCGCCACCGAGGCCACAGGCGCCCATCATGAGCCAGCCCCCTCGTCCCTGTCCCTCGACTTAGTGCCAAGCGAGGGAGCCAGGGGAGCCGCATCGCACGGACCCTAGGCACAGGAGGCATTCCCAGGAAGCCCCCAGCAGGCACAGCATGGGCCAAGTGTCCAGCGTGCGGCAGCAGTGGGCGCGCGCTAGCGAGGCCACAGGCGCCCATCACGAGCCAGACCCCTCGTCCCTGTCCCTCAACTTAGTGCCCAGCGAGCGAGCCAGGGGAGCCACGTCACATCAAATCTGGGCACAGGAGGCATGCCCAGGCAGCTCCCAGCAGGCACAGCATGGGCCAAGTGCCCAGCATGCGGCAGAGGAAGGCGTGCCTGCCAGGACACAGACGCCCATCGCGAGCCAGCCCCCTCGTCCCTGTGCCTCGACTAAGTGCCCTGCGAGTGAGCCAGGGGAGCCGTGTCGCACGGACCCTGGGCACGGGAGGCATGTCCCAGCAGCCCCTAGCAGGCACGGCTTGGGCCAAGTACCTAGCGTGTCGCAGCGGTGGGCACACCAGCCAGGCCACGGGCTCCCATCGCGAGCCAGCCCCCTCATAACTGTCCCTCGACTAAGTGCCCAGCGAGCGAGCCAGGGGTGCCGCGCCACACGGAAACTGGGCACGGGAGCCATGCCCCAGCATCCCCCAGCAGGCACGGCATGGGCTAAGTGCCCAGCGTGCGGTAGAGGTCGGTGCGCCAGCCAGGCCATGGGCTCCCATCGCGAGCCAGCCCCCTCGTCCCTGTCCCTCGACGGACTACCCAGCGTGCGTGCCAGGGGTGCCACATCGCATGGACTCTGGGCATGGGAGGCATGCCCAGTCAACCCCCAGCAGGTACAGGATTGGTCAAGTACCCAACGTGCGGCAGAGGAGGGCGCGCCAGCCAGGCCACAGGTGCCCATCGCGAACCAGCCGCCTCGTCCCTGTCCCTCGACTAAGTGCCCAGCGAGCAAGCCAGAGGAGCCGTGTCGCATGGACCCTAGACACGGGAGGTATGCTCAAGCAGCCCCCAGCAGGCACGGCATGGGCCAAGTGCCAAGAGTGTGGCAGCGGTGGGCGCTCCAGCGAGGCCACAGGCGTTCATCGCGAACGAGCCCCCTCGTCCCTGTCCCTCGACTAAGTGCCCAGCGAGCGAGCCAGGGGAGCCGCGTCACATGGACCCTGGGAATGGGAGGCATGCCCCAGCATCTCCCAGTAGGCACGGCATAGGCTGCTCGCCCAGAGTGCGGCAGCAGTGGGCGCGCCAGCCAGGCCGCGGGTGCCCGTGGTGAGCCAGCCCCCACGTTCCTGTCCCTCGACTAAGTGCTCAGCGACCAAGCTTTGGGGGCCGCATCGCAAGGACCCTGGGCATGGGCGGCATGCCCAGGCATCCCCCAGCAGGCACGGTATGGGCCAAGTGCCCAGGGTGCAGTGGAGGTCGGCGCGCCAGCCAGGCCACGGGCGCCCATCTCGAGCCAGCCCCCTCGTCCTTGTCCCTCGACTTAGTGCCCAGTGAGCGAGCCAGGGGAGCCACGTCGCATGGAATCTGGGCACAGGAGGCAAGCCCAGGCAGTCCCCAGCAGGCACAGCATGGGCCAAGTGCCCAGCGAGCGGCAGCGGAGGGCGCTCAAGACAGGCCAAAGGCGCCCATCGCGAGCCAGCCCCTTCCTAACTGTCCCTCGATTAAGTGCCAACGAGCAAGCCAGGGGCGCCGTGCCGCACAGACCCTGGGCATGGGAGGCATGCCCCAGCATCCCCCAGCATGCACGGCATGGGCCAAGTGCCCAGCGTGCGGTAGAGGTCGGCGCGCCAGCCATGCCACGGGCGCCCATTGCGAGCCAGCTCCCTCGTCCCTGTTCCTCGACGGACTACCCAGCGTGCGCGCCAGGGGTGCCGCGTCACACGGACCCTGGGCAAGGGTGGTACGCCCAGGCTGCCCCTAGCAGGCACGGCATGGGCCAAGGGTCCAGCGTGCGGCAGCAGTGGGTGCGCCAGCGAGGCCACAGGCGGCCATCACGAGCCAGACCCTTCGTCCCTGTCCCTCGACTTAGTACCCAGCGAGCAAGCCAGGGGAGCCACATCGCATGGACTCTGGGCATGGGAGGCATGCCCAGTCAGCCCCCAGCAGGTACAGGATTGGTCAAGTGCCCAACGTGCGGCAGAGGAGGGCGCGCCAGCCAGGGCACAGGTGCCCATCGCGAACCAGCTGCCTCGTCCCTGTCCCTCGACTAAGTGCCCAGCGAGTGAGCCAGAGGAGCCATGTCGCATGGACCCTAGACACGGGAGGCATGCTCAGGCAGCCCCCAGCAGGCACGGCATGGGCCAAGTGCCCAGCGAACGGCAGCGGAGGGCGCTCAAGCGAGGCCAAAGGCGCCCATCGCGAGCAAGCCCCTTCGTAACTGTCCCTCGACTAAGTGCCAACGAGCAAGCCAGAGGCGCCGTACCGCATGGACCCTGGGCATGGAAGGCATGCCCCAGCATCCTCCAGCAGGCACGGCATGGGCCAAGTGCCCAGCGTGCAGTAGAGGTTGGCGTGCCAGCAAGGCCACGGGCGCCCATCGCGAGCCAGCCCCCTCGTCCCTGTCCCTCAACTAAGTGCCCTGCGAGCGAGCCAGGGGAGCCACGTCACATGGACCCTGGGCATGAGAGGCATGTCCCAGTAGCCCCTAGCAGGCACGGCATGGGCCAAGTACCCAGCGTGAGGCAGCGGTGGGCGCACCAGCCAAGCCACAGGCTCCCATCGCGAGCCAGCCCCATCGTAACTGTCCCTCGACTAAGTGCCCAGCGAGCGAGCCAGGGGCGCCGTGCCGCACGGACCCTGGGAATGAGAGGCATGCCCCAGCATCCCCCAGCAGGCACGGCATGGGCCAAGTGCCCAGTGTGTGGTCGAGGTTGGCGCGCCAGCCAGGCCATGGGCGCCCATCGCGAGCCAGCCCCCTCGTCCCTGTCCTTCGACTGACTGCCCAGCGTGCGTGCAAGGGGTGCCGCATCACACGGACCCTGGGCACGGGTGGTACACCCAGGCTGCCCCCAGCAGGCATGGCAAGGGCTGCTCGCCTAGCGTGCGGCAGCGGTGGGCGCGCCAGCAACGCAGCGGGCGCCCGTCGCAAGCCAGCCCCCACGTCCCTGTCCCTCGACTAAGTGCCCAGCGAGCGAGCCAGGGGGGCTGCGTCGCATGGACCCTAGACACAGGAGGCATGCGCAGTCAGCCCCCAGGAGGCACGGCATGGGCCAAGTGCCCAGTGTGCGGCAGAGGTGGGCGCTCCAGCGAGGCCACAGGCGCCAATCGCGAACGAGCCCCATCATCCCTGTCCCTCGACTAAGTGCCCAGCGAGCGAGCCAGGGGAGCCGTGTCGCATGGACCCCAGGATCGGGAGGCATGCCCCAGCATCCCCCAGCAGGCACGGCATGGGCTGCTCGCCCAGCGTGCAGCAGCGGTGGGCACGCCAGCCAGGCCGCTGGCGCCCGTCGCGAGCCAGCCCCACGTTCCTTTCCCTCGACTAAGTGCTCAGCGAGCGAGCCAGGGGGACCGCGTTGCAAGGACCCTGGTCACAGGTGGCACGCCCAGGGAGCCCCCAGCAGGCACGGTATGGGCCAAGTGCCCAGCGTGCGGTAGAGGTCGGCGCGCAAGCCAGGCCGCGGGCGCCCATCTCGAGCGAGACCCCTCGTCCCTGTCCCTCGATTTAGTGCCCAGTGAGTGAGCCAGGGGAGCCACGTCGCATGGAATCTGGGCACAGGAGGCATGCCCAGGCAGCCCCTAGCAGGAACGGCATGGGCCAAGTGCCCAGCGTGCGGCAGCGGTGGGCGCTCTAGCGAGGCCACAGGCGCGCATCGCGAACGAGCCCCATCATCCCTGTCCCTCGAGTAAGTGCCCAGTGAGCGAGCCAGGGGAGCCGCGTTGCATGGACCCCAGGAATGGGAGGCATGCCCCAGAATCCCCCAGCAGGCACGGCATGGGCTGCTCGCCCAGCGTGCGGCAGCGGTGGGCGCGCCAGCCAGGCCGCGGGAGCCCGTCGCGAGCCAGCCCCACGTTCCTGTCCCTCGACTAAGTGCTCAGCAAGCGAGCCAGGGGGGCCGCGTCGCAAGGACCCTGGTCACAGGTGACATGCCCAGCCAGCCCCCAGCAGGCACAGTATGGGCGAAGTGCCCAGCGTGCGGTAGAAGTCAGCGCGCCAGCCAGGCCACGGGCGCCCATCTCGAGCCAGCCCCCTCGTCCCTGTCCCTCGACTTAGTGCCCAGCGAGCGAGCCAGGGGAGCCATGTCGCATGGAATCCGGGCACAGGAGGCATGGCCAGGCAGCCCCCAGCAGGCATGGCAAGGGTCAAGTGCCCAGCGTGCTGCAGCGGAGGGCGCTCAAGCGAGACCATCGGCGCCCATCGCGAGCCAGCCCCCTCGTAACTGTCCCTCGACTATGTCCCCAGTGAGCAAGCCATGGGCGCCACGCTGCATGGACCCTGGGCATGGGAGGCATTCCCCAGCATCCCCCAGCAGGCATGGCCTGGGCTGCTCGCCCAGCGTGCGGCAGCGGTGGGCGCGTCAGCCAGGCCACAGGCGCCTATCTCGAGCCAGCCCCCACGTCCCTGTCTCTCGACTAAGTGCTCAGCGAGCGAGCCAGGGGGGCCACGTCGCATGGACCCTGGGCATGGGAGGAACGCCCAGGCAGCCCCCTGCAGTCACGGCATGGGCAGCTCGCCCATCGTGCGACAGCGTTGGGTGTGCCAGCCAGGCCGCGGGTGCCCATCGCGAGCCAGCCCTCACGTCCCTGTCCCTCGACGTAGTGCCCAGCGAGCGAGCGAGGGGGCCGCGTCGCACAGACCCTGGGCACGAGTGGCATTACCTGGCAAGCCCCAGCAGGCACGGATCCTCAGCATGGGTGGCACACCCAGGCAGCCCCAAGCAGGCACGGCCTTGGCTGCTCGCGCAGCGTGCGGCAGCGGTGAGCGCGCCAGCCAGGCTGCGGAAGCCCATCGCGAGCCAGCCCCTACGTCCCTGTCCCTCGACTAAGTGCTCAGCGAGCGAGCCAGGTGGGCCACATCGCATGGACCCAGGGCACGGGAGGCACGCCCAGGAAGCCCCCTGCAGGCACGGTATGGGTCGCTCGCCCAGCGTACGGCAGCGGTGGGCGCGCCAGCCAGGCCGCGGGCGCCCATCGCGAGCCAGCCACCACGTCCCTGTCCCTCGACGAAATGCCCAGCGAGAGAGCCAGGGGGGCCGCGTCGCATGGACCCTGGGCATGAGTGACAAGCCCAGGCAGCCCCCAGCAGGCAAGGCATGGGCTGCTCGACCAGCGTGCGGCAGCGGTGGGCGTGCCAGCCAGGCCGCGGGCGCCCATCGCGAACCAGCCCCAACTTCCCTGTCCCTCGACGTAGTGCCCAGCGAGCGAGCCAGGGGGGGCCGCGTCGCATGGACCCTGGGCACGGGTGGCATTCCCAGGCAGCCCCCAGCAGGCACGGGATGGGCTGCTCTCCTAGCATGCGGCAGCGATGGGCACGCCAGCCAGGCCACGGGCGCCCATCGTGAGCAAGCACCACATCCCTTTCCCTCGACGTAGTGTCCAGTGAGCGAGCCAGGGGGGCCGTGTCGCATGGACCCTGGGCACGGGTGGCACACCCAGGTCTCCCCTAGCAGGCACGGCCTGGGCAGCTTGCCCAGCGTGCGGCAGCGGTGGGCGCACCAGCCAGGGCGCGGGCGCCTATCGCGAGCCAGCCCCCACGTCCCTGTCTCTCGACTAAGTGCTCAGCGAGCGAGCCAGGTGGGCCGTGTCGCACGGACCCTGGGCATGGGAGGCACGCCCAGGCAGCCCCCTGCAGACACGGCATGGGCTGCTTGCCCAGCGTGCGGCACCGGTGGGCGCGCCAGCCATGCCGCGGTCGCCCGTCGCGAGCCAACCCCACGTTCCTGTCCCTCGACTAAGTGCTGAGCGAGCGAGCCAGGGGGACCGTGTCGCAAGGTCCCTGGTGACGGGTGGCACGCCCAGGCAGTCCCCAGCAGGCATGGTATGGGCCAAGTGCCCAGCGTGCGGTAGAGATCGGCGCGCCAGCCAGGCCACGGGCGCCCATCTCGAGCCAGACCCCTCGTCCCTGTCCCTCGACTTAGTGCCCAGTGAGCGAGCCAGGGGAGCCACGTCGCAGGGAATCTGGGCACAGGAGGCATGCCCAGGCAGCCCCCAGCAGGAACGGCATGGGTCAAGTGCCCAGCGTGCGGCAGTGGTGGGCGCTCTAGCGAGGCCACAGGCGCGCATCGCGAACGAGCCCCATCGTCCCTGTCCCTCGACTAAGTGCCTAGCGAGCGAGCCAGGGGAGTCGCGTCGCATGGACCCCAGGAATGGGAGGCATGCCCCAGAATCCCCCAGCAGGCATGGCATGGGCTGCTCGCCCAGCGTGCGGCAACGGTGGGCGCACCAGCCAGGCCGCGGGAGCCCATCGCGAGCCAGCCCCACGTTCCTGTCCCTCGACTAAGTGCTCAGCAAGCGAGCCAGGGGGGCCGATTCGCAAGGACCCTGGTCATGGGTGGCATGCCCAGGCAGCCCCCAGCAGGCACGGTATGGGCCAGGTGCCCAGCGTGCGGCAGAAGTCAGCGCGCCAGCCAGGCCACGGGCGCCCATCTTGAGCCAGCCCCCTCGTCCCTGTCCCTCGACTTAGTTCCCAGCGAGCGAGCCAGGGGAGCCATGTCGCATGGAATTCAGGCACAGGAGGCATGGCCAGGCAGCCCCCAGCAGGCACGGCAATGGCCAAGTGCCCAGCGAGCTGCAGCGGAGGGCGCTCACGCGAGGCCATAGGCGCCCATCGCGAGCCAGCCCTCTTGTAACTGTCCTTTGACTATGTCCCCAGCGAGCAAGCCATGGGCGCCACACTGCAGAGACTCTGGGCATGGGAGGCATTCCCCACCATCCCCCAGCAGGCATGGCCTGGGCTGCTCGCCCAGCGTGCGGCAGCAGTGGGCACGTCAGCCAGGCCACAGGCGCCCATCGCGAGCCAGCCCCCACGTCCCTGTCTCTCAACTAAGTGCTCAGCGAGCGAGCCAGGCGGGCCACGTCGCACAGACCCTGGGCATGGGAGGCATGCCCAGGAAGCCCCCTGCAGTCACGGCATGGGCAGCTCGCCCATCGTGCGACAGCGTTGGGCGTGCCAGCCAGGCCGCGGGTGCCCATCGCGAGCCAGCCCTCACGTCCCTGTCCCTCGACGTAGTGCCCAGCGAGCGAGCGAGGGGGCCACATCGCACAGACCCTGGGTACGAGTGGCATGCCCTGGCAAGCCCCAGCAGGCATGGTATGGGCTGGTCACCCAACGTGCGGCATCAATGGGCGCACCAGCCAGGCCGCGGGCGCCCATCGTGAGCAAGCCCTACATCCCTGTCCCTCGACGTAGTGCCCAGTGAGCGAGCCAGGGGGGCCACGTCGCACGGATCCTCGGCACGGGTGGCACACTCAGGCAGCCCCAAGCAGGCACGGCCTTGGCTGCTCGTGCAGCGTGCGGCAGCGGTGGGCGCGCCAGCCAGGCTGCGGGCGCCCATCGCGAGCCAGCCCCCACGTCCCTGTCCCTCGACTAAGTGCTCAGCGAGCGAGCCAGGTGGGCTGCGTCGCATGGTCCCTGGGCACGGTAAGCACGCCCAGGAAGCCCCCTGCAGGCACGGCATGGGCCGCTCGCCCAGCGTACGGCAACGGTGGGCGCGCCAGCCAGGCCGCTGGCGCCCATCGCGAGCCAGCCACTACGTCCCTGACCCTCGATGAGATGCCCAGCGAGAGAGCCAGGGGGGCCGCGTCGCATGGACCCTGGGCACGGGTGACAAGCCCAGGCAGCCCCCAGCAGGCACGGCATGGGCTGCTCGACCAGCGTGCGGCAGCGGTGGGCGTGACAGCCAGTCCGCGGGCGCCCATCGCGAACCAGCCCCAACTTCCCTGTCCCTCGACGTAGTGCCCAGCGAGCGAGCCAGGGGGGGCCGCGTCGCATGGACCCTGGGCAAGGGTGGCATTCCCAGGCAGCCCCCAGCAGGCATGGGATGGGCTGCTCGCCCAGCATGCGGCAGCGATGGGCACGCCAGCCAGGCCACGGGCGCGCATCGTGAGCAAGCACCACATCCCTGTCCCTCGACGTAGTGCCCAGTGAGCGAGCCAGTGGGGCCGTGTCGCACGGACCCTGGGCACGGGTGGCACACCCAGGTCTCCCCTAGCAGGCACGGCCTGGGCAGCTTGCCCAGCGTGCGGCAGCGGTGGGCGCACCAGCCAGGCCGCGGGCGCCTGTCACGAGCCAGCCCCCACGTCCCTGTATCTCGACTAAGTGCTCAGCGAGCGAGCCAGGCAGGCCGCGTCGCACGGACCCTGGGCATGGGAGGCACACCCAGGAAGCCCCCTGCAGACATGGCATGGGCTGCTTGCCCAGCGTGTGGCAGCGGTGGGCTCGCCAGCCAGGCCGCGGGCACCCATCGCGAGCCAGCCCCCACGTCCCAGTCCCTTGACGAAGTGCCCAGTGAGCTAGCCAGTGGGGCCGTGTAGCACGGAACCGGGGCAAGGGTTGCACACCCAGGCAGCCTCCAACAGGCATGGCCTGGGATGCTCGCCCAGCGTGCTGCAGCGGTGGGCGCGCCAGACAGGCTACGGGCACCCATCGCGAGCCAGCCCCATGTCCCTGTCCCTCGACTAAGTGCTCAGCGAGTGAGCCAGGCGGGCCATGTCGCACGGACCCTGGGCACGGGAGGCACGCCCAGGCAGCCCCCTGCTGGCACGGCATGGGATGCTTGCCCAGCATACGGCAGCGGTGGGCGCGCCAGCCAGGCCGCGGGTGCCCATCTCGAGCCAGCCCCCACGTCCCTGTCCCTCGACGTAGTACCCAGCGAGCGAGGCAGTGGGGCCGTGTTGCACTGACCCTGGGCACGGGTGGCAAGCCCAGGCAGCCCCCAGGAGGCACGACATGGGCTGCTCACCCAGCATGCGACAGCGGTGGGCATGCCAAACAGGCCGCGGGCGCCCATCGTGAGCCAGCCCCCACGTCCCTGTCTCTTGGCAAAGTGCTCAGCAAGCGAGCCAGCCGGGCCACGTCGCACGGACCCTGGGCACTGGAGGCATGCCCAGGCTGCCCCCTGCAGGCACGGCATGGGCTGCTCGCCCAGCGTGTGGCAGCGGTGGGCTGCTAGCCCAGCGTGCCGCTGCGGTGGGTGTGCCAGCCAGGCCGTGGGCGCCCATCGCAAGCCAGCCCCAACTTCCCTATCCCTCGACATAGTGCCCAGCGAGCGAGCCAGGGGGGGCCATGTCGTACAGACCCTGGGCACGGGTGGCATTCCCAGGAAGCCCCCAGCAGGCACGGCATGGGCTGCTCACCCAGCGTGTGACAGTGGTGGGTGTCCCAGCCAGGCCGCGGGGGCCCAACGCGACCCAGCCCCAACGTCCCTGTCCCTCGACGTAGTGCCCAGCGAGTGAACCAGCTGTGCCACATCGCACGGAGCCTGGGCATGGGGGGCACACCCAGGCAGCCCCCAGCAGGCATGGCATTTGCTGCTCGCCCAGCGTACGGCAGCGGTGGGCGTGCCAGCCAGGCCGCGGGTGCCCAGCGCGAGCCAGCCCCCACGTCCCTGTCCCTCGACAAAGTGCTCAGTGAGCGAGCCAGGGGGGCTGCGTCGCACCAAGTCTGGGCACGGGTGGCATGCCCAGGAAGCCCCCAGTAGGCACGGCATGGGCTGCTCGCCCAGCATGCGGCAGCATTGGGTGCGCCAGCAAGGCCGCGGGCGCCCATCGCGAGCCAGCCCCCACATCCCAGTCTCTCGACGTAGTGCCCAGTGAGCGATCCAAGGGAGCCGCGTCGCATGGACCCTGGGAACGGGTTGAACACCCAGGCAGGCCCCCGCAGGCACGGCATGGGCTGCACGCCCTGTGTGCGGCACCTGTGGGAGCGCCACCCACTCCGCGGGCACCCATCGCGAGTCAGCCCCCACATCTCTGTCCCTCGACTAAGTGCCCAGCGAACGAGCCAGGGGGGCCAGATCGCACGGGCCCTGGGCACGGGTGGCATGCCCAGGCAGCCCCCTGCAGGCACGGCATGGGCTGCTCGCCCAGCGTGCGGCAGCGGTGGGCGCGCCAGCCAGGCCGCCGGCGCCCATCGCGAGCCAGCCCTCTCGTCCTTGTCCCTCGACGTAGTGCCCAGTGAGCGAGCCAGGGGGGCCGCGTCGCACGGACCCTGGGCACGGGTGGCATGCCCTGGAAGCCCCCAGCAGCCACGGCATGGGCTGCTCCCCAGCGTGCGGCAGCGGTAAGCGTGCCAGCCAGGCCGCGGGCTCCCATCGCGAGCCAGGCCCCACGTCCCTGTCCCTCGACGTAGTGCCCAGCGAGTGAGCCAGGGGGCCCACGTAGAATGGACCCTGGGCACGGTTGCCATGCCCAGGCAGCCCCCAGCAGGCACGGCATGGGCTGCTTGCCAAGCGTGCGGCAGCATTGGGCGTGCCAGCCGGGCCGCGGGAGCCCAACGCGAGCCAGCCCCCACGTCCCTTTCCCTCGACGTAGTGCCCAGAGATCGAGCCAGGGGGGCTGCGTCGCACGGACCCTGGGAATGTATGGCCCCCAGCAGACACGGCATGGGCTGCTCGCCCTGCGTGCGGCAGCGGTGGGCGCGCCACCCACTCCACGGGCGCCCATCGCGAGTCAGCGCCCACGTCCCTGTCCCTCGACTAAGTGCCCAGCGAACGAGCCAGGGGGGCCACATCGCACGGGCCCTGGGCATTGGTGGCATGCCCAGGCAGCCCCCTGCAGGCACGGCATGGGCTGCTCGCCCAGCGTGCGGCAGCGGTGGGCACGCCAGCCAGGCCGCCGGCGCCCATCGCGAGCCAGCCCTCTCGTCCTTGTCCCTCGACGTAGTGCCCAGTGAGCATTCCAGGGGGGCCGCGTCGCACGGACCCTGGGCACGGGTGGCATGCCCAGGAAGCCCCCAGCAGCCACGGCAGGGGCTGCTCCCCAGCGTGCGGCAGCGGTAAGCGTGCCAGCCAGGCCGCGGGCGCCCATCGCGAGCCAGCCCCCACGTCCCTGTCCCTCGACGTAGTGCCCAGCGAGTGAGCCAGGGGGCCCACATCGCACGGACCCTGGGCACGGTTGCCATGCCCAGGCAGCCCCCAGCAGGCACAGCATGGGCTGCTCGCCAAGCGTGCAGCAGCATTGGGCATGCCAGCCAGGCCGCGGGAGCCCATCGCGAGCCAGCCCCCACGTCCCTTTCCCTCGACGTAGTGCCCAGAGATCGAGCCAGGGGGGCTTCGTCGCACGTACCCTGGGCATGGGTGGCCCCCAGCAGACACGGCATGGGCTGCTCGCCCTGCGTGCGGCAGCGGTGGGCACGCCACCCACTCTGCGGGCGCCCATCGCGAGTCAGCCCCCACGTCCCTGTCCCTCGACTAAGTGCCCAGCGAACGAGCCAGGGGGGCCACATCGCATGGGCCCTGGGCACCAGTGGCATGCCCAGGCAGTCCCCTTCAGGCACGGCTTGGGCTGCTCGCCCAGCGTGCGGCAGCGGTGGGCGCGCCAGCCAGGCCGTGGGCACCCATCGCAAGCCAGCCCCCACGTCCCTGTCCCTCGACTAAGTGCCCAGCGAGCGAGCCAGGGGGGCCACGTCGCACGGGCCCTGGGCACGGGTGGCACACCCAGGTAGCCCCTTGCAGGCACGGCATGGGCTGCTCGCAAAGTGTGTGGCAGCGGTGGGCGCGCAATCCAGGCCGCGGGAGCCCATTGCGAGCCAGCCCCCACGTCCCTGTCCCTCGACGTAGTGCCCAGTGAGCGAGCCAGCTGTGCCGCGTCGAACGGAGCCTGGGCACAGGTGGCACGCCCAGGCAGCCCCAAGCAGCCATGGCATGGGCTGCTCGCCAAGCGTGCGGCAGCAGTGGCCGTGCCAGCCAGGCCACGGGCGCCCATTGCGACCCAGCCCCCACATCCCTCGACGTAGTGCCCTGCGAGTGAGCCAGCTGTGCCATGTTGCATGGAGCCTGGGCACGGGTGGCACGCCCAGGCAGCCCCCAGCAGGCACGGCATTTGCTGCTCGCCAAGCTTGTGGCAACGGTGAGCGAACAAGCCAGGCCGCGGGCGCCCATCGCGAGCCAGCCCCCACGTCCCTTTCCCTCGATGTAGTGCCCAGAGAGCGAGCCAGGGGGGCCACGTCGCATGGACCCTGGGCATGGATGGCCCCCAGCAGACACGGCATGGGCTGCTCGCCCAGTGTGCGGCTGCGGTGGGCGCGTCAGCCAGGCCGCGGGTGCCCATTGCGAGCCAGCCCCAAAGTCCCTGTCCCTCGACGTAGTGCCCAGCGAGCGATCGAGCTGTGCCGCGATGCACGGAGCCTTGGTATGGGTGGCATGCTAAGGCAGTCCCCATCAGGCACGGCATGGGCTGCTCGCCCAGCGTCCTGCAGCGGTGGGCGCGCCAGCCAGGCCGTTGGCGCCCATCGCGACCCAGCCCCCACGTCCCTGTCCCTCGACTAAGTGCCCAGCGAGTGGGCCAGGGTGGCTGTGTCGCACAGACCCTGGGCATGGGTGGCACGCCCAGTCAGCACCCAGCAGGCATGGCATGGGCTGCTCGCCCGCCGTGCGGCAGCGGTGGGTGTGCCAACCACTCCGCGGGGCCCCATCGCGAGCCAACCCCCACGTCCCTGTCCCTCGACTAAGGGCTCAGCGAGCGAGCCAGGGGGGCCACATCGCACAGACCCTGGGCACTGGTGGCTCGCCCAGGCAGCCCCCAGCAGGCACGGCATGGGCTCCTCGCACACTGTGCGGCAGCGGTGGGCGCGCCAGTATGGCCGCGGGCGCCCATTGCAAGCCAGCCCCCACGTCGCTGTCCCTCGACTAAGTGCCCAGTGAGCGAGCCAGGAAGGCCGCGTCGCACGGTCCCTGGGCAAGGGTGGCATGCCTAGGCAGCCCCCTGCAGGCATGGCATGGGCTGCTCTTCCAGCAGGCAGCAGCGGTGGGCGCGCCAGCCAGGCTGCGTGCGCCCATTGCTAGCCAGCCCCCACGTCCCTGTCCCTCCACTAAGTGCCCAGTTAGCGAGCCAGGGGGGCCGCGTCGCACAGACCCTGGGCACGGGTGGCATGCCCAGGCAGCGCCCAGCCGGCACGTCATGGGATGCTCGCCCAGCATGCGGCAGCGTTGGGCGCGCCAACCAGGCCGCGGGCTCCCATCGCGAGCCAGCCCCCACATCCCTGTCCCTTGACGTAGTACCCAGTGAGCGAGCCAGGGTGGCCTCGTCGCACGGATCCTGGGCACGGTTGCCATGCCTAGGCAGCCCCCAGCAGGCACAGCATGGGCTGCTCGCCCAGCGTGCTGCAGCGGCGGGCGCGACAGCCAGGCCGTGGGCGCCCATCACGAGCCAGCCCCTACGTCCCTGTCCCTTGACGTAGTGCCCAGCGAGCAAGCCAGCTGTGCCGCATCGCATGGTGCCTGGGCACAAGTGGCACGCCCAGGCAGCCCCAAGCAGGCACGGCATGGGCTGCTCGCCCAGTGTGCGGCAGCGGTGGGCGCGCCAGCCAGGCTGCGTGCGCCCATTGCCAGCCAGCCCCCACGTCCCTGTCCCTCCACTAAGTGCCCAGTGAGCGAGCCAGGGGGGCCGCGTTGCACAGACCCTGGGCATGGGTGGCATGCCCAGGCAGCCCCCAGCCGGCATGGCATGGGATGCTCGCCCAGCATGCGGCAGCGTTGGGCGCGCCAACATAACCAGGCCGCGGGAGCCCATCGCGAGCCAGCCCCCACATCCCTGTCCCTCAACGTAGTGCCCAGTGAGCAAGCCAGGGTGGCCGCGTCACACGGACCCTGGGCACGGTTGCCATGCCCAGGCAGCCGCCAGCAGGCATGGCATGGGCTGCTCGCCCAGCGTGCTGCAGCGGTGGGCGTGACAGCCAGGCCGTGGGCTCCCATCGCGAGCCAGCCCCCACGTCCCTGTCCCTCGACGTAGTGCCCAGTGAGCGAGCCAGCTGTGCGGTGTCGCATGGAGCCGTGGCACCAGTGGCACGCCCAGGCAGCCCCAAGCAGGCACGGCATGGGCTGCTCGCCCAGTGTGCGGCAGCAGTGGGCGCGCCAGCCAGGCTGCGGGCGCCCATCGCTAGCCAGCCCCCACGTCCCAGTCCCTCCACTAAGTGCCCAGCGAGCGAGCCAGGGGGGCCGCGTCGCACAGACCCTGGGCACTGGTGGCATGCCCAGGCAGCCCCCAGCCGGCACGGCATGGGATGCTCGCCCAGCATGCGGCAGCGTTGAGCGCACCAACCAGGCCGCGGGCGCCCATCGCGAGCCAGCCCCCACATCCCTGTCCCTCGACGTAGTGCCCAGTGAGCGAGCCAGGGTGGCCGTGTCACACGGACCCTGGGCACTGGTGGCACGCCCAGGCAGCCCCCAGCAGGCACAGCATGGGCTGCTCGCCCACTGTGCGGCAGCGGTGGACACGCCAGCATGGCCGCGGGCGTCCATCGCGAGCCAGCCCCCACGTCCCTGTCCGTCGACTAAGTGCCCAGTGAGCGAGCCAGGGGGGCCGCGTCGCACGGACCCTGGGCACGGGAGGCATGCCTAGGCAGCCCCCTGCAGGCATGGCATGGGCTGCTCTTCCAGCGTGCGGCAGCGGTGGGCGCACCAACCAGGCCGCCGGCGCCCATCGCGAGCCATCCCCCTCGTCCTTGTCCCTCGACGTAGTGCCCAGAAAGCGAGCCAGGGGGGCCGCGTTGCATGGACCCTGGGCATGGGTGGCATGCCCAGCAAGCCCCCAGCAGGCACGGCATGGGCTGCTCGCCCAGTATGCGGCAGCGGTGGGCGCGCCAGCCAGGCCGCGGACGCCGATCGCGAGCCAGCCCCCACGTCCCTGTCCCTCGACATAGTGCCCAGCGAGCGAGCCAGGGTGCCCGCATCGCACAGATCCTTGGCACGGGTGGCACGCCCAGGCAGCCCCCAGCAGGGACGGCATGGGCTTCTCGCTCAGCGTACGGCAGCGATGGGCGAGCCAGCCAGGCCGCGGGCGCTCATCGTGAGCCAGCCCCACGTCCCTGTCCCTCGACGTAGTGCCCAGTGAGCGAGCCAGGGGGGCCACATCGCACGGACCCTGGGCACGGGTGGCACACCCAGGCAGCCCCCAGAAGGCACGGCCTGGGCAGCTCGCCCATTGTGCGGCAGCGGTGGGCGTGCCGGCCAGGCCGATGGCTCCCATCACGAGCCAGGCCCCACATCCCTGTCCCTCTACTAAGTGCTCACCGATCGAGCAAGGCGGGCCGCGTCGTACGGACCCTGGGCACGGGAGGCATGCCCAGGCAGCCCCAGCAGGCACGGCATGGGCTGCTCGCCCAGTGTGCGGCAGCGGTGGGCGCGCCAGCCAGGCCGCGGGCGCCCATCGCGAGCCAGCCCCCACGTCCCTGTCCCTCGACGTAGTGCCCAGCGAGTGAGCCAGCTGTGCCGCGTCACACGGAGCCTGGGCATGGGTGGCACGCTCAGGCAGCCCCCAGCAGGCACGGCATGGGCTGCTCGCCCAGCATGCGGCAGCAGTGGGCGCGCTAGCATGGCCGCGGGCCGCCATCGCGAGCCAGCCCCCACGTCCCTTTCCCTCAACTAAGCGCGCATGGCATGGGCAGGGCGGATTTCTGCCTTTCCCATCCAGCCATTGGTGCGTGGCTGTGGCGGCCACCACCGCCGGCAGGCAGGTGGCCGGCGACGTTGGCCGAAGAGTGTGGGACGCCCGATCAATAGCCAACGGAGTGGGGAAAACGTGGGAAACAAAATCCTCTAAATTGTGGGCAATAAAATGAGAAAATTGTGGGATAATGAGCTGGGATGTGGCTGCACAAGCTCGACGGTGTGGGCGGCGAAGCTAACGATGATGCATGCTACGCGAGGGCCAAATCGCTGGGGTGATTTCGAGCATGCGGAGTGCTTTGTCGCAGGCGCTCGAGGCGGCGGACGCGGGGTTGGATCCCGACGCTCAGGCTTGCCTAGGTGGACTCACTGCACAGCGCAATCGGCAACACGATCATTGGCCGTTAGCAACGAGCGAGCCACACAGCCAGCCTGGGCAAGGCGTGACACCCCTGTTGCCAAGGCCTCATCGGTGGGAAAAGCATGGGCAACGAAACAAGAATAATCGTGGGATAATGAGCTGGGGTGTGGCTAGACAAGCTCGATGGTGTGGACGGCGAAGCTAACGATGATGCATGCTACGTTAGGGCCAAATCATTTGGGGGATTTTGAGCATGCTGAGTGCTTCGTTTAAGGCCCTCGAGGCGGCAGACGTGGGGTTGGATCTCAACGCTCAGGCTTGCCTAGGCAGACTCGTTGCGCCGCGCGATCGACGACACGATCATCGGCCGTTAGCAACGAGTGAGCCACACAGCCAGCCAGGGCACCCTTGCTGCCAAGGCCTCATTGGTGGGAAAAATGTGGGCAACGAAGTGAGAATAATCGTGGGATAATGAGCTGGGATATGGCTAGACAAGCTCAATGGTCTGGGTGGTGAAGCTAATGATGACGCATGCTACGTGAGGGCTAAATCATTGGGGGGATTTCAAGCATGCGGAGTGCTTCATCGCAGGCCCTCAAGGCAACGGACGCAGGGTTGGATCTCGACACTCAGGCTTGCCTAGAAGCGAACTTGTTGTGCAGCACGATTGACGACACGGCCAGCGTGGGCACGTTGTGACACCCCTGCTGCCAAGGCCTCATCGGTGGTCCCTTGCCATTGAAGAATCGTCCCTTGCAGTT
>JAJFZO010000105.1:467500-487500 GCA_021397835.1 Moringa oleifera
ACGAGCCAGACCTCTCGTCCCTGTCCCTCGACTAAGTGCCCAGCGAGCGAGCCAGGGGAGCTGCGTCACATGGACCCTGGGCACTGGAGGCATGCCCAGGCAGTCCCCAGCAGGCACGGCATGGGCCAAGTGCCCAGCATGCGGCAGCGGTGGGTGTGCCAGCCAAGCCACAGGCACCCATCGCGAGCCAGCCCCCTCGTCCCTGTCCCTCGACTAAGTGCCCAGCGAGCGAGCCACAGGAGCCGCGTCGCATGGACACTGGGCATGGGAGGCATGCCCCGGCAGCCCCCAGCAGGCACGGCATGGGCCAAGTGCCCAGCGTGCGGCAGCGGTGGGCGCGCCAGCCAGGCCACAGGCGCCCATCGCGAGTCAGCCCCCTCGTCCCTGTCCATCGACTAAGTGCCCAGCGAGCGAGCCAGGGGAGCCACGTCGCATGAACCCTGGGCTCGGGAGGCATGCCCAGGCAGCCCCCAGCAGGTACAGCATGGGCCAAGTGCCAGCGTGCTGCAGCGGTGGGTACGCCAGCAAGTCCACAGGCGCTAATCGCGAGCCAGCCCCCTTGTCCCTGTCCCTCGACTACGTGCCCAGCGAGCGAGCCAGGGGAGCCGCGTCACATGGACCCTGGGCACAGGAGGCATGCCCCAGCAGCCCCCAGAAGGCATGGCATGGGCCAAGTGCCCAGCGTGCGGAAGAGGTGGGCGCGCCAGCCAGGCGACGGGCGCCCTTCGTGAGCCAGCCCCCTCGTCCCTGTCCCTCGACTAAGTGCCCAGCGAGCGAGCCAGGGGAGCTGCGTCGCATGGACCCTGGGCATTAGAGGCATGCCCAGGCAGCCCCCAGTATGCACGGCATGGGCTGCTCGCCCAGTGTTCGGCAGCGTTTGGGCGCGCCTGCCAGGCCGCAGGCGCCCATCGCAAGCCAGCCCCCTCGTCCCTGCCCCTCGACTTACTGCCCAGCGTGTGAGCCAGGGGTGCCACGTCGCATGGACCCTGGGCATGGGTGGCACGCCCAGGCAGCCCCCTGCAGGCACGGCAAGGGCTGCTCGCCCAGCGTGCGGCAGCGGTGGGCACAGCAGCCAGGCCGCGGGCGCCCATCGCGAGCTAGCCCCCATGTCCCTGTCCCTCAACTAAGTGCCCAGCGAGCGAACCAGGGGGGCAGCGTCGCACGGACCCTGGGCACGGATGGCATGCCCAGGCAGCCCCCAGCAGGCATGGCATGGCCTGCTCACCCAGCGTGCGGCAGCGGTGGGCACGGCAGCCAGGCCGCGGGCGCCCATTGCGAGCTAGCCCCCATGTCCCTGTCCCTCAACTAAGTGCCCAGTGAGCGAGCCAGGGGGGCAGTGTCGCACGGACCCTGGCATGGATGGCATGCCCAGGCATTCCCCAGCAGGCATGGCATGGCCTGCTCGCCCAGTGTGCGGCAGCGGCGGGTGTGCCAGCCAGGCCACAGGCGCCCATCGCGAGCCAGCTCCCTCGTCCCTGCCCCTCGTCTAAGTGCCCAGCGAGCGAGCCTGGGGAGCAGCGTCGCATGGACCCTGGGAACGGGAGGCATTCCCTGGCATCCCCCAGCAGGTACGGCATGGGCCAAGTGCCCAGCGTGCGGTAGAGGTGAGCGCGCCAGCCAGGCCATGGGCGCCCATCGTGAGCCAGCCCCCTTGTCACTGTCCCTCGACTATGTGCCCAGCGAGCGAGCCATGAGGGCCGTGTCGCACGGACCCTGAGCAAGGTTGGCATGCCTAGGCAGCACCAGCAGGCACAGCATTCGCTGCTCGCCCAGCAAGCGGCAGCGGTGGGCGCGCCAGCCAGGCCGCGGGCGCCCATCGCGAGGCAGCCAGGCCATGGGCGCCCATCGCGTGCCAGCCCCCACGTCCCTGTCCCTCGACTAATTGCCCAGCGAGCGAGCCATGGGGGCCACGTCGCATGGACCCTGGGCATGTATGGCACACTCAGGCAGGCCCCAGCAGGCACGGAATGTGCTGCTCGCCCAGCTTGCGGCGCCAATGGGCGCGCCAGCCAGGCCGCAGGCTCCCATCGCGAGCCAGCCCCCTCGTCCCTGCCCCTCGACTGAGTGCCCAGCGTGCGAGCCAGCGGTGCCGCATCGCATGGACCCTGGGCATGGGTGCCACGCCCAGGCAGCCCCCACAGGCACGGCATGGGCTGCACGCCCAGCGTTTGGCAGCATTGGGCGCGCCAGCCAGGCCACGGGCGCACATCACGAGTCAGCCCCAACGTCCCTGGCCCCGGACGTAGTGCTCAGCGAGCGAGCCAGGGGGGCCGCGTCGCATGGACCCTTGGCATGGGTGGCATGCCTAGGCAGCCCCCTGCAAGCACGGCATGGGCTGCTCGTCCAGCGTGCGGCAGTGGTCGGCCCGCCAGCCAGGCCGCAGGCGCCCATCGCGAGCCAGCCCCCTCGTCCCTGCCCCTCGACTGACTGCCCAGCGTGTGAGCCAGGGGTGCTGCATCGCAAGGACCCTGGGAACGGGTGGCACGCCCAGGCAGCCCTAAGCAGGGACGGCATGGGCTCCTGGCCCAGCGTGCGGCAGCGGTGGGCACGCCAGCCAGGCCGCAGGTGCCCATCGCGAGCCAGCCCCCTCGTCCCTGCCCCTCGACTGACTGCCCAGCGTGCGAGCTAGGGGTGCCTCGTCGCAAGGACCCTGGATACGGGTGGCATGCCCAGGCAGCCCCTAGCAGGCACGGCATGGGCTGCTCGCCCAGCGTGCTGCAGCGGTAGGCACGCTAGCCAGGCCACGGGCGGCCATCGCGAGCCAGCCCCCTCGTCCCTGCCCCTCGACTGACTGCCCAGCGTTCGAGCCAGGGGTGCTGCGTTGCATAGTCCAAGGGCACGGGTGGCATGCCCAGGCAGCCCCCAGCAGGCACAGCATGGGCTACTCGCCCAACGTGCGGCAGCGGTGGGCTCGACAGCCAGGCCGCGGGCGCCAATCACGAGCCAGCCCCCTCGTCCCTGCCCCTCGATTGACTGTCCAGCGTGCGAGCCAGGGGTGCCGCATCGCACAGATCCTGGGCACGGGTGGCACACCCAGGCAGCCCCCAGCAGGCACGGCATGGGCTGCTCACCCAGTGTGCGGCAGCGGTGCGCGCTTCAGCCAGGCCGCAGGCGCCCATTGCGGGCAAGCCCCCATGTCCCTGTCCCTCGACTAAGTGCCCAGCGAGCGAGCCAGAGGGGCCACATCACACGGACCCTGGGCACGGGTGGCACACCCAGGCAGCCCCCAGCAGGCACAGCTTGGGCTACTTGCCCAGCGTGCAGCAGCGGTGGGCGCGCCAGCCAGGCCCCGGGTGCCCATCGCGAGCCAGCCCCCTCGTCCCTGCCCCTCGACTGACTGCCCAGCGTGCGAGCCAGGGGTGCCGCATCGCACGGACCCTGGGCACGGGTCGCATGCCCAGGCAGCCCCCAGCAGGCACGGCATGGGCTGCTCGCCCAGCGTGTGGCAACGGTGGGCGCGGCAGCCAGGCCGCGGGCGCCTATTGCGAGCCAGACCCCTCGTCCCTGCCCCTCGATTGACTGACCAGCATGCGAGCCAGCGGTGCCGCATCGCACGGACCCTGGGCACGGATGGCACTCCCAGGCAGCCCCAAGCAGCCACGGCATGGGCTGCTCGCCCAGCGTGCAGCAACTGTGCGCGCTCCAGCCAGACCGCAGGCGCCCATCGCGAGCCAGCCCCCACGTCCCTGTCCCTCGACTAAGTGCCCAGCGAGCGAGCCAGGGGGGCCGTATTGCACGGACCCTGGGAACGGGTGGCATGCCCAGCAGCCCCCAGCAGGCACGGCATGGGCTGCTCACCCAGCGTGCGGCAGCGGATGGCACGCCAGCCAGGCCACGGGCGCCCATCGCGAGCCAGCCCGCTCGTCCCTGCCCCTCGACTTACTGCCCAGCATGCGAGCCAGGCGTGCTGCATCGCACGGACCCTGGGCATGGGTGGTACGGCCAGGCAGCCCCCACCAGGCATGGAATGGGGTGCTCGCCCAGCGTGTGGCAGCGGTGCGCGCGCTAGCCAGGCTGCTGGGGCCCATCACGAGCCAGCCGCCTCGTCCCTGCCCCTCGACTGACTGCCCAGCGTGCGAGCCAGAGGTGCCACGTCTCACGGACGTTGAGCACGGGCTGCACGCCAGGGCTGCCCTAAGCAGGCACGGCATGGGCTGCTCGCCCAGCGTGCGGCAGCGGTGGGCGCACCAGCCACGCCGCGGGCGCCCATCGCGAGCAAGCTACTCGTCCCTGCCCCTCGACCGACTGCCCAGGGTGCTTGAAAGGGGCACCTCATCGCACAGACCCTGGGCACGGGTGGCACGCCCAGGCAGCCCCCAGCAGGCACTGCATGGGCTGCTTGCCCAGCGTGCGGCAGCGGTGGGTGCACCAGACAGGCCGCGGGCGCCCATCGCGAGCCAGCCCCCTCGTCCCTACCCCTCGACTGACTACCCACCGTGAGAGCCCGGGGTACCATGTCCCATGGACCTGGGCACTGGTGGCACGCCCAGGCAGCCCCCAGCAGGCACAGCATGGGCTGCTCTTCCAGCGTGCGGCAGCGGTGGGCGCGCCAGCCAGGCTGCGGGCGCCCATCGCGAGCCAGCCACCTCGTCCCTGCCCCTCGACTTACTGCCCAGCGTGCGAGCCAGGGGTGCCGCATCGCACGGACCCTGGGCACGGGTGGCACGCCCAGGCAGCCCCCAGCAGGCACGGCATGGGCTGCTCACCCAGCGTTCGGCAGCGGTGCGCGCTCCAGCCAGGCTGCAGGCGCCCATCGCGGGCAAGCCCCCATGTCCCTGTCCCTCAACTAAGTGCCCAGCGAGCGAGCCAGAGGGGCCACATCACACGGACCCTGGGCACGGGTGGCACACCCAGGCAGCGACCAGCAGGCACAGATTGGGCTACTTGCCCAGCGTGCAGCAGCGGTGGGCGCGCCAGCCTGGCCTCGGGTGCCCATCGCGAGCCAGCCCCCTCGTCCCTGCCCCTCGACTGACTGCCCAGCGTGCGAGCCAGGGGTGCCGCATCGCACGGAGCCTGGGCACCGGTTGCATGCCCAGGCAGCCCCCAGCAGGCACGGCATGGGCTGCTCGCCCAGCGTGTGGCAACGGTGGGCGCGGCCGCCAGGCCGCGGGCGCCTATTGCGAGCCAGACCCCTCGTCCCTGCCCCTCGATTGACTGTCCAGCATGCGAGCCAGCGGTGCCGCATCGCACGGACCCTGGCCACGGATGGCACTCCCAGGCAGCCTCAAGCAGGCACGGCATGGGCTGCTCACCCAGCGTGCGGCAACTGTGCGCGCTCCAGCCAGACCGCAGGCGCCCATCGCGAGCCAGCCCCCACGTCCCTGTCCCTCGACTAAGTGCCCAGCGAGCGAGCCAGGGGGGCCGTATTGCACGGACCCTGGGAACGGGTGGCATGCCCAGCAGCCCCCAGAAGGCACGGCATGGGCTGCTCACCCAGCGTGCGGCAGCGGTTGGCACGCCAGCCAGGCCACGGGCGCCCATCGCAAGCCAGCCCGCTCGTCCCTGCCCCTCGACTTACTGCCCAGCATGCGAGCCAGGCGTGCTGCATCGCACGGACCCTGGGCATGGGTGGTACGGCCAGGCAGCCCCCACCAGGCACGGAATGGGGTGCTCGCCCAGCGTGTGGCAGCGGTGCGGCGCCAGCCAGGCCACTGGCGCCCATCACGAGCCAGCCGCCTCGTCCCTGCCCCTCGACTGACTGCCCAGCGTGCGAGCCAGAGGTGCCGTGTCTCACGGATGTTGAGCACGGGCTGCACGCCCGGGCTGCCCTAAGCAGGCACGGCATGGGCTGCTCGCCCAGCGTGCGGCAGCGGTGGGCACGCCAGCCATGCTGCGGGCGCCCATCGCGAGCCAGCTACTCGTCCCTGCCCCTCGACCGACTGCCCAGGGTGCTTCGAAGGGGCGCCTCGTCGCACGGACCCTGGGCACGGGTGGCACGCCCAGGCAGCCCCCAGCAGGCACCGCATGGGCTGCTCGCCCAGCGTGCGGCAGCGGTGGGCGCGCCAGCCAGGCTGCGGGCGCCCATCGCGAGCCAGCCACCTCGTCCCTGCCCCTCGACTGACTGCCCACCGTGAGAGCCCGGGGTACCGTGTCCCATGGAGCCTGGGCACTGGTGGCACGCCCAGGCAGCCCCCAGCAGGCACAGCATGGGCTGCTCTTCCAGCGTGCGGCAGCGGTGGGCGCGCCAACCAGGCTGCGGGCGCCCATCGCGAGCCAGCCACCTCGTCCCTGCCCCACGACTTACTGCCCAGCGTGCGAGCCAGGGGTGCTGCATCGCACGGACCCTGGGCACGGGTGGCACGACCAGGCAGCACCCAGCAGGCACGGCATGGGCTGCTTGCCCAGCGTGCGGCAGCGGGGGGCGCGCCAGCCAGGCCGCGGCCGCCCATCGCGAGCCAGCCCCCTAGTCCCTGCCCCTCGACTGACTGCCCAGCGTGCGAGCCAGGCGTGCCGCATCGTACGGACACTGGGCACTGGTGGCATGCCCAGGCAGCCCCAAGCAGGCACAGCATTGGCATCTAGCCCAGCGTGCGGCAGCGGTGGGTTAGCCAGCAAGGCCACATGCGCCCATCGCGATCCATCCCCCGCGTCCCTGTCCCTCGACGTAGTGCCCAGCAAGTGAGCCCGGGGAACCGCGTCGCAAAGACCCTTGGCACGGGTGGCACGCCCAGGAAGCCCCCAGCAGGCACAGCATGGGCTGCTCGCCCAGCGTGAGGCAGCAGTGGGTGCGCCAGCCAGGCCACGGGCGCCCATTGCGAGCCAGCCCCCTCATCCCTGCCCCTTGACTGACTGCCCAGCGTGCGAGCCAGCGATGCAGCGTCGCATGGACCCTGGCCACGGAAGGCATGCCATGGAAGCCCCCAGCAGGCATGGCATGGGCTGCTCACCCAGTGTGCGGCAGCGGTCGGCGCGCCAGCCAGGCCGTGGGCGCCCATCGCGAGCCAGCCCCCTCGTCCCTGCCCCTCGACTGACTGCCCAGCGTGTGAGCCAGCGGTGCCGCGTCGCACGGACCCTTGGCACGGGTGGCACGCCCAGGCAGCCGCCATCAGGCATGGCATGGGCTGCTCGCCCAGCGTGCGGCAGATGTGGGTGCGCCAGCCAGGCCGCGGGCGACCATTGCGTGCCAGCCCCCTCGTCCCTGCCCATCGACTGACTGCCCAGCGTGTGAGGCAGGGGTACCGAATCGCATGGACCCTGGGCACGGGTGTTACGCCCAGGCAGCCCCCAGCAGGCACGGAATGGGCAGCTCGCCAAGCGTGCGGGAGAGGTGCGCACACCAGCCAGGCTGCTGGCGCCTATCACGAGCCAGCCCCCTCGTCCCTGCCCCTCGACTGACTGCGCAGCGTGCGAGCCAGAGGTGACGCGTCACACGGACCCTGGGCATAGGTGGCACGCCCAGGCAGCCCCCAGCAGGCACAGCATGGGCTGCTCTTCCAGCGTGCGGCAGCGGAGGGCGCGCTAGCCAGGCCGCAGGCGCCCATCGAGAGCCAGCCCCCACGTCCCTGTCCCTCGTCAAAGTGCCCTGCGAGCGAGCCAGGGGTGCCACGTCGCACAGACCCTGGGCTTGGGTGGCACGCCCACGCCGCCCCCAGCCTGCACGGCATGGGCTGCTCGCCCAGCATGCTGCAGCGGTGGGCGCGCCAGCCAGGCCGCGGGCGCCCATCGCGAGCCAGCCCCCTCGTCCCTGCCCCTCGAATGTCTGCCCAGCGTGCGAGCCAGGGGTGTCGCGTCGCATGGACCCTTGGCATGGGTGGCACGCCCAGGCAGCCCCCAGCAGGCACGGCATGGGCTGCTCACCCAGCGTGCGGCAGCGGTGGGTGCACAAGCCAGGCCGCGGGCGCCCATCGCGAGCCAGCTCCCTCGTCCCTGCCCCTCGACTGACTGCCCGGCGTGCAAGCTAGGGGTGCCTCGTCGCACGGACCCTGGATGTTGGTGGCACGCCCAGGCAGCCCCTAGCAGGCACGCCATGGGCTGCTCGCCCAGCTTGCGGCAGCGGTAGGCGCGCTAGCCAGGCCACGGGCGCCCATTGCGAGCCAGCCCCCTCGTCCCTGCCCCTCGACTGACTGCCCAGTGTGCGAGCCAGGGGTGCTCCATCGCATGGTCCAAGGGCACAGTAGGCACGCCCAGGCCGCCCCCAGCAGGCACGGCATGGGCTACTCGCCCAGTGTGCGGCAGTGGTGGGCTCGCCAGCCAGGCCACAATCGCCCGTCGCGAGCCAGCCCCCTCGTCCCTGCGCCTCGATTGACTGCCCAGCGTGCGAGCCAGGGGTGCCGCATCGCATGGATCCTGGGCACGGGTGGCACGCCCAGGCAGCCCCCAGCGGGCACGGCATGGGCTGCTCACCCAGCGTGCGGCAGCTGTGCACGCTCCAGCCAGCCCCCACGTCCCTGTCCCTCGACTAAGTGCCAAGCGAGTGAGCCAGAGGGGCCACTTCGCACGGACCCTGGTACGGGTGGCACCCCAGGCAGCCCCCAGGAGGCACGGCTTGGGCTACTCGCCCAGCGTCCAGCAGCGGTGGGCGCGCCAGCCAGGCCGCGGGCACCCATTGCGAGCCAGCCCTCTTGTCCCTGCCCCTGGACTGACTGCCAAGCTTGCGAGCCAGGGGTGCCGCGTCGCACGGACCCTGGGCACGGGTGGCATGCCCAGGCAGCCCTAAGCAGGTATGGCATGGGCTAATCGCCCAGCATGCGGCAGCGGTCGGCGCGCCAGCCAGGCCAAGGGCGCCTATCGCGAGCCAGACCCTTCGTCCCTGCCCCTCGATTGACTGACCTGCGTACGAGCCAGGGATGCCGCATCGCACGGACCCTGAGCACGGATGGCACTCCCAGGAATCCCCAAACAGGCACGGCATGGGCTGCTCGCCCAGCGTGCAGCAACGGTGCGCGCTCCAGCCAGACCACACGCACCCATCGCGAGCCAGCCCCCACGTCCCTGTCCCTCGACTAAGTGCCCAGCGAGCGAGCCAGGGGGGCCGCATTGCACAGACCCTGGGCACGGGTGGCACGCCCAGCATGCGGCAGCGGTGGGTGCGACAGCCAGGCCGCGGGCACCCATCCCAAGCCAGCCCCCTCTTCCCTGCCACTCGACTGACTGCCTAGCGTCCGAGCCAGGGGTGCCGCGTCGCACGGACCCTGGAAACAGGTGGCATGCCCAGGCATCCCCCAGCAAGCACGGCATGGGCTGTCACCCAGCGTGCGGCAGCGGTTGGCGCGCCAGCAAGGCCGCGGGCGCCCATCGCGTGCCAGCCCCCACGTCCCTTTCCCTCGACATAGTGCCCAGAGATCAAACTGGGGGGGCCGCGTCGCACAGAACCTGGGCACGGTTTGCACGCCCAGGCAGCCCCCAGCAGGCATGGCATGGGCTGCTCGTCCAGCGTGCGGCAGCGGTCGGCGCGCTAGCCAGGTCTCGGGCGCCCATCATGAGCCAGCCCCCTCGTCCCTACCCCTCGACGTAGTGGCCAGTGAGCGTGCCAGGTTGGTCGCCTCGCATGGTCCCTTGGCACGGGTGGCACGCCCAGGCAGCCCCCAGTATTCACGGCATGGCCCAAGTGCCCAGCGTGCGGCAGCAGTGGGCGCACCTTCAAGCCCACGGGCGCCCATCGCGAGCCAGCCCACACGTACCTATCCCTCGACGTAGTGCCCAGCGAGCGAGCCAGGGGATCCACGTCGCATAGATCCTGGGCACAGCATGGCATGCCCAGGAAGCCCCAGTATGCACAGCATGGGCCTAGTGCCCAGCGTGCGGCAGCGGTGGGCGCACCAGCCAGGCCACGGGCGCCCATTGCGAGCAAGCCCCCTTGTCCTTGTCCCTCGACTTAGTGCGCAGCGAGCGAGCCAGAGGGGCCATGTTGCACGGACTCTGGCCTGGAAAGCATGCCAAAGCAGCACCCAGCAGGCATGGCATGGGCCAAGTGCCCAGCATGCGGCAGCGGTGGGCGCACCAGCCAGGCCACGGGCGCCCATCGCGAGCAAGCCCCCTTGTCCTTGTCCCTCGACTTAGTGCGCAGCGAGCGAGCCAGAGGGGCCATGTTGCACGGACCCTGGCCTGGAAAGCATGCCAAAGCAGCCCCCAGCAGGCATGGCATGGGCCAAGTGCCCAGCATGCGGCAGCGGTGGGCGCACCAGCCAGGCCACGGGCTCCCATCGCGAGCCAGCCCCCTGGTCCCTGTCCCCCGACTAATTGCCCAGCGAGTGAGCCAGGGGAGCCATGTCGTAAGGTCCCTGGGCATGTTTGGCACCCCCAGGCAGCCCCCAGCAGGCACGGCATGGGCTGATCGGCCAGCATGCGGCAGCGGTTGGCGTGCCAGCAAGGCCACGGGCGCCCATCGCGAGCCAGCCCCCACGTCCCTGTCCCTCGACTAAGTGCCCAGCGAGCGAGACAGGGGATCCACGTCGCATAGATCCTGGGCACGGCATGGCATGCCCAGGAAGCCCCAGTATGCACAGCATGGGCCTAGTGCCCAGCGTGCGGCAGCGGTGGGCGCACCAGCCAGGCCACGGGCGCCCATTGCGAGCAAGCCCCCTTGTCCTTGTCCCTCAACTTAGTGCGCAGCGAGCGAGCCAGAGGGGCCATGTTGCATGGACCCTGGCCTGGAAGGCATGCCAAGGCAGCCCCCAGCAGGCATGGCATGGGCCAAGTGCCCAGAATGCGGCAGCGGTGGGCGCACCAGCCAGGCCACGGGCTCCCATCATGAGCCAGCCCCCTGGTCCCTGTCCCTCGACTAATTGCCCAGCGAGCGAGCCAGGGGAGCCATATCGCAAGGTCCCTGGGCTTGTTTGGCACCCCCAGGCAGCCCCCAGCAGGCACGGCATGGGCTGATCGCCCAGCGTGCGGCAGCAGTTGGCGTGCCAGCAAGGCCACGGGCGCCCATCGCTAGCCAGCCCCCACATCCCTGTCCCTCGACTAAGTGCCCAGCGAGCGAGACAGGGGAGCCGCACCGCACAGACCCTTGGCATGGGAGGCATGCCCAGGCAGCCCCCAGTATGCACGGCATGGGCCAAGTGCCCAGCGTGCGGAAGCAGTGGGCGAGCCAGCCAGGCCGCTGGCGCCCATCGCGAGCCAGCCCCCTCGACCCTGTCCCTCGACTAAGTGCCCAACAAGCGAGCCAGGGGAGCGGTGTCGCACAGATCCTTGGCACAGGAGGCATGCCCAGGCAGCCCCCAGTATGCACGGCATGGGCAAGTGCCCAGTGTGCGGAAGCAGTGGCGAGCCAGCCAGGCCGCTGGCGCCCATCGCGAGCCAGCCCCCTCGACCCTGTCCCTCGACTAAGTGCCCAGCAAGCGAGCCAGGGGAGCCGTGTCGCACAGATCCTTGGCACAGGAGGCATGCCCAGGCAGCCCCTAGTATGCACGGCATGGGCCATGTGCCCAGCGCGCGACAGCAGTGGGTGCGCCAGCCAGGCCACGGCCGCCCATCGCGAGCCAACCCCCTCGTCCCTGTCCCTCGACTAAGTGCCCAGCTAGCGAGCCAGGGGAGCCACGTTGCCTGGACCCTGGGCATGGGAGGCATGCCCAGGCAGCCCCCAGCAGGCATGGCATGGGCCAAGTGCCAAACATGCTGCAGCGGTGGGCGCACCAGCCAGGCCATGGGCTCCCATCGCGAGCCAGCCCCCTGGTCCCTGTCCCTCGACTAAGTGCCCAGCGAGCGAGCCAGGGTAGCCACGTTGCACTTACCCTGGGCACGGCAGGCATGCCCCGGCAGCCCCCAGCAGGCACGGCATCGGCCAAGTGCCCAGTGTGCAGTAGAGGTGGGCGCGCCAGCCAGGCCGCGGGCGCCCATCGCGAGCCAGCCCCCACGTCCCTGTCCCTCGACGAAGTGCCCAGTGAGCGAGCCAGGGGGACTGCGTCGCACGGACCCTGGGCACATGTGGCACGCCCAGGTAGCCCCCAGGAGGCACGGCATGGGCTGCTCGCCCAGCATGCGGCAGCGGTGGCCACGCCAGCCAGGTCGCGGGCGCCCATCGCGAACCAGCCCCCTCCTCCCTGCCCCTCAACTGACTGCCCAGCGTGCGAGCCAGGGGTGCCGCATCGCACGGACCCTGGGCACGGATGGCACGCCCAGGCAGCCCCCAGCAGGCACGGCATGGGCCAAGTGCCAATCGTGCGGCAGCAGTGGGTGCGCCAGCCAGGCCACAGGCGCCCATCGCGAGCCAGCCCCGTCGTCCCTGTCCCTCGACTAAGTGCCCAGCGAGCGAGCCAGGGGGGCCGCGTCGCATGGACCCTGGGCATGGGTGGCATGCCCAGGAAGCCCCCAGCAGACACGGCATTCGCCCAGCGTGCGGCAGCGGTGGGCGCGCCAGCCAGGCCGCGGGCCCCAATCGCCAGCCAGGCCCCTCGTCCCTGCCCCTCGACTGACTGCCCAGTGCGCGAGCCAGGGGTGCCGTGTCGTACGGACCCTGAGCACAGGTGGCAAGCCAAGGCAGCCCCAAGCAAGCACGGCATGGGCTGCTCGCCCAGCGTGCGGCAGCGGTGTGCGCACCAGCCAGTCCACAGGCCCCCATCGCGAACCAGCCCCCTCCTCCCTGCCCCTCAACTGACTGCCCAGCGTGCGAGCCAGGGTAGCCGCGTTGCACAGACCCTGGCCACAGATTGCATTCCCAGGCAGCCCCCAGCAGGCATGGCATGGGCTGCTCGCCCAGCGTGCGGCAGCGGTTGGCGCGCCAGCCAGGCCGCGGGCGTCCATCGCGAGCCAGCCCCGTCGACTGACTGCCCAGCGTGCAAGCCAGGGGTGCCGCGTTGCACGGACCCTGGGCACGGGTGGCACGCCAAGCCAGCCCCCAGCAGGCACAGCATTGGCCAAGTGCCCAGCGTGCAGTAGAGGTGGGCGCGCCAGCCACGCTGCGGGCACCCATCGCGAGCCAGACCCCACGTCCCTGTCCCTCGACTAAGTGCCCAGCGAGCGAGCCAGGGGGACTGCATCGCATGGACCCTGGGCACATGTGGCATGCCCAGGTAGCCCCCAGCAGGCACGGCATGGGCTGTTCGCCCAGCGTGCGGCAGCGGTGGCCACGCCAGCCTGGTCGCGGGCGCCCATCGCGAACCAGCCCCCTCCTCCCTGCCCCTCAACTGACTGCCCAGCGTGTGAGCCAGGGGAGCCATATCGCAAGGTCCCTGGGCATGTTTGGCACCCCCAGGCAGCCCCCTGCAGGCACGGCATGGGCAGATCGCCCAGCGTGCGGCAGCGGTTGGCGCGCCAGCAAGGCCACGGGCGCCCATCGCGAGCCAGCCCCCACGTCCCTGTCCCTCGACTAAGTGCCCAGCGAGCGAGACAGGGGAGCCGCATCGCACAGACCCTTGGCATGGGAGGCATGCCCAGGCAGCCCCCAGTATGCACGGCATGGGCCAAGTGCCCAGCGTGCAGAAGCAGTGGGCGAGCCAGCCAGGCCGCTGGCACCCATCGCGAGCCAGCCCCCTCGACCCTGTCCCTCGACTAGGTGCCCAGCAAGCGAGCCAGGGGAGCCGTGTCGCACAGATCCTTGGCACAGGAGGCATGCCCTGGCAGCCCCCAGTATGCACGGCATGGGCCATGTGCCCAGCGCGCGACAGCAGTGGGCATGCCAGCCAGGCCACGGCCGCCCATCGCGAGCCAACCCCCTCGTCCCTGTCCCTCGACTAAGTGCCCAGCTAGCGAGCCAGGGGAGCCACATGGCCTGGACCCTGGGCATGGGAGGCATGCCCAGGCAGCCCCCAGCAGGCACGGCATGGGCCAAGTGCCAAACATGCGGCAGCGGTGGGCGTACCAGACAGGCCATGGGCTCCCATCGCGAGCCAGCCCCCTGGTCCCTGTCCCTCGACTAAGTGCCCAGCGAGCGAGCCAGCGTAGCCACGTTGCACTTACCCTGGGCACGGCAGGCATGCTCCGGCAGCCCCCAGCAGGCACGGCATCGGCCAAGTGCCCAGTGTGCAGTAGAGGTGGGCGCGCCAGCCAGGCCGCGGGCGCCCATCGCGAGCCAGCCCCCACGTCCCTGTCCCTCGACGAAGTGCCCAGTGAGCGAGCCAGGGGGACTGCGTCGCACGGACCCTGGGCACATGTGGCACGCCCAGGTAGCCCCCAGGAGGCACGGCATGGGCTGCTCGCCCAGCATGCGGCAGCGGTGGCCACGCCAGCCAGGTCGCGGGCGCCCATCGCGAACCAGCCCCCTCCTCCCTGCCCCTCAACTGACTGCCCAGCGTGCGAGCCAGGGGTGCCGCATCGCATGGACCCTGGGCACGGATGGCACGCCCAGGCAGCCACCAGCAGGCACGGCATGGGCCAAGTGCCAATCGTGCGGCAGCGGTGGGTGCGCCAGCCAGGCCACAGGCGCCCATCGCGAGCCAGCCCCGTCGTCCCTGTCCCTCGACTAAGTGCCCAGCGAGCGAGCCAGGGGGGCCGCGTCGCTTGGACCCTGGGCATGGGTGGCACGCCCAGGAAGCCCCCAGCAGACACGGCATTCGCCCAGCGTGCGGCAGCGGTGGGCGCGCCAGCCAGGCCGCGGGCCCCAATCGCCAGCCAGGCCCCTCGTCCCTGCCCCTCGACTGACTGGCCAGTGCGTGAGCCAGGGGTGCCGTGTCGTACGGACCCTGGGCACGGGTGGCAAGCCAAGGCAGCCTCAAGCAGGCACGGCATGGGCTGCTCGCCCAGCGTGCGGCAGCGGTGTGCGCACCAGCCAGGCCGCAGGCCCCCATCGCGAACCAGCCCCCTCCTCCCTGCCCCTCAACTGACTGCCCAGCGTGCGAGCCAGGCGTGCCGCGTTGCACAGACCCTGGCCAAAGGTTGCATTCCCAGGCAGCCCCCAGCAGGCATGGCATGGGCTGCTCGCCCAGCGTGCGGCAGCGGTTGGCGCGCCAGCCAGGCCGCGGGCATCCATCGCGAGCCAGCCCCGTCGACTGACTGCCCAGCGTGCAAGCCAGGGGTGCCGCGTTGCACGGACCCTGGGCACGGGTGGCACGCCAAGCCAGTCCCCAGCAGGCACAGCATCGGCCAAGTGCCCAGCTTGCAGTAGAGGTGGGCGCGCCAGCCAGGCCGCGGGCGCCCATCGCGAGCCAGACCCCACGTCCCTGTCCCTCGACTAAGTGCCCAGCGAGCGAGCCAGGGGGACTGCATCGCATGGACCCTGGGCACATGTGGCATGCCCAGGTAGCCCCCAGCAGGCACGGCATGGGCTACTTGCCCAGCGTGCGGCAGCGGTGGCCACGCCTTGCCAGGTCGCGGGCGCCCATCGCGAACCAGCCCCCTCCTCCCTGCCCCTCAACTGACTGCCCAGCGTGCGAGCCAGGGGTGCCGCATTGCATGGACCCTGGCCATGGGTGGCACACCCAGGCAGCCCCCTGCAGGCATGGCATGGACTGCTCGCCCAGCGTGCGGCAGCGGTGGGCGCGCCAGCCAGGCCGCGGGCGTCCATCGCGAGCCAGCCCCATCGACTGACTGCCCAGCGTGCAAGCCAGGGGGGGCTGCATCACACGGACACTGGGCATGGGTGCCACGCCCAGGCAGCCCCCAGCAGGCACGGCATGGGCTGCTCGCCCAGCGTGCGGCAGCAGTTGGCACACCACCCTGGCCGCAGGCGCCCATCGCGAGCCAGCCCCGTCCCAGTCCCTCGACTAAGTGCCCAGCGAGCGAGCCAGGGGGGCCGCGTCGCATGGACCCTGGGCATGGGTGGCACGCCCAGGAAGCCCCCAGCAGGCATGGCATGGGCTGCTCACCCAGCGTGCGGCAGCGGTGGGCGCGCCAGCCAGGCCGCGGGCGTCCATCGCGATCCAGCCCCCTCGACTGACTGCCCAGCGTGCAAGCCAGGGGTGCCGCATCGCATGGACCCTGGGCACGGATGGCATGCCCAGGCAGCCCCCAGAAGGAACGGCATGGGCCAAGTGCCCAGCGTGCGGCTGTGGTGGGTGCGCCAGCCAGGCCACAGGCCCCCATTGCGAGCCAGCCCCCTTGTCCCTGTCCCTCAACTAAGTGCCCAGCGAGCGAGCCAGGGGGCTCGCGTCGCATGGACCCTGGGCACAGGTAGCACGCCCAGGAAGCCCCCAGCAGACACGGCATGGGCTGCTCGCCCAGCGTGCGGCAGCGGTGGGCGCGCCAGCCAGGCCGCAGGCGCCCATCGCCAGCCAGGCCCCTCGTCCCTGCCCCTCGACTGACTGCCCAGTGTGCGAGCCAGCGGTGCCGCGTTGCACGGACCCTGGGCACGGGTGGCACGCCCAGGCAGCCCCCAGCAGGCATGGCAAGGGCTGCTCGCCCAGCGTGTGGCAGCGGTGGGCGCGCCAGCCAGGCCGCTGGTGTCCATCGCGAGCCAGCCCCCTCGACTGACTGCCCAGCGGGCAAGCCAGGGGTGCCGGGTTGCACGGACCCTGGGCACGGGTGGCATGCCAAGCCAGCCCCCAGCAGGCACGGCATGGGCCAAGTGCCCAGCGTGCGGCAGCAGTGGGCGCGGCAGCCAGGCCGCGGGCGCCCATCGCCAGCCAGGCCCTTCATCCCTGCCCCTCGACTGACTGCTCAGCGCGGGAGCCAGGGGTGCCGCGTTGCATGGACCCTGGGAACGGGTGGCACGCCCAGGCATCCCCAAGCAGGCACGGCATGGGCTGCTCGCCCAGCGTGCGGCAGCGGTGGGCGCACCAGCCAGGGTGCAGGCCCCCATCGCGAACCAGCCCCCTCCTCCCTGCCCCTCAACAGACTGCCCAGCGTGCGAGCCAGGGGTGCCGCGTTGCACGGACCCTGGCCACGGGTGGCACACCCAGGCGGCCCCCAGCAGGCATGGCATGGGCTGCTCGCCCAGCGTGCTGCAGCGGTGGGCGCGCCAGCCAGGCCGCGGGCGTCCATTGCGAGCCAGCCCCCTCGACTGACTGCCCTGCGTGCAAGCCAGGGGTGCCACGTTGCACGGACCCTGGGCACGGGTGGCACGCCCAGGCAGCCCCCAGCAGGCACGGCATGGGCCAAGTGCCCAGCGTGCGGCAGCGATTGGTGCACCAGCCAGGCCACAGGCGCCCATCGGGAGCCAGCCCCCTCGTCCCTGTCCCTCGACTAAGTGCCCAGCGAGCGAGCCAGGGGAGCTGCGTCGCACGGACCCAGGGCACGAGAGGCATGCCCCGGCATCCCCCAGCAGGCATGGCATGGGCCAAGTGCCCAGCGTTCGGTAGAGGTGGGCGCGCCAGCAAAGCCACGGGCGCCCATCGCGAGCCAGCCCCCTCGTCCCTGTCCCTCGACTTTGTGCCCAGCGAGCGAGCCAGGGGAGCTGCGTCGCACGGACTCTGGTCACATGAGGCATGCCAAGGCAGCCCCCAGCAGGCACGGCATGGGCGAAGTGCCCAGCATTCGGCAGAGGAGGGCACGCCAGCCAGGCCACAGGCGCCCATCGCGAGCCAGCCCCCTCGTCCCTGTCCCTCGACTAAGTGCCCAGCGAGCGAGCTAGGGGTGCCGCGTCGCACGGACCCTGGGCACGGGTGGCATGCCCAGGCAGCCCTAAGCAGGTATGGCATGGGCTGCTCGCCCAGCATGCGGCAGCGGTCGGCGCGCCAGCCAGGCCAAGGGCGCCTATCGCGAGCCAGACCCCTCGTCCCTGCCCCTCGATTGACTGACCTGCGTACGAGCCAGGGATGCCGCATCGCACGGACCCTGAGCACGGATGGCACTCCCAGGAAGCCCCAAACAGGCGCGGCATGGGCTGCTCGCCCAGCGTGCAGCAACGGTGCGCGTTCCAGCCAGACCACACGCACCCATCGCGAGCCAGCCCCCACATCCCTGTCCCTCGACTAAGTGCCCAGCGAGCGAGCCAGGGGGGCCGCATTGCACAGACCCTGGGCACGGGTGGCACGCCCAGCATGCGGCAGCGGTGGGTGCGACAGCCAGGCCGCGGGCACCCATCGCAAGCCAGCCCCCTCTTCCCTGCCACTCAACTGACTGCCTAGCGTCCGAGCCAGGGGTGCCGCGTCGCACGGACCCAGGGAACAGGTGGCATGCCCAGGCATCCCCCAGCATGCACGGCATGGGCTGTCACCCAGCGTGCGGCAGCGGTTGGCGCGCCAGCCAGGCCGCGGGCGCCCATCGCGTGCCAGCCCCCACGTCCCTTTCCCTCGACATAGTGCCCAGAGATCAAACTGGGGGGGCCGCGTCGCACAGACCCTGGGCACGGTTTGCGCGCCCAGGCAGCCCCCAGCAGGCACGGCATGGGCTGCTCGTCCAGCGTGCGGCAGCGGTCGGCGCGCTAGCCAGGTCTCGGGCGCCCATCGTGAGCCAGCCCCCTCGTCCCTACCCCTCGACGTAGTGCCCAGCGAGTGTGCCAGGTTGGTCGCCTCGCATGGTCCCTCGGCACGGGTGGCACGCCCAGGCAGCCCCCAGTATTCACGGCATGGCCCAAGTGCCCAGCGTGCGGCAGCAGTGGGCGCACCTTCAAGCCCACGGGCGCCCATCGCGAGCCAGCCCACACGTACCTATCCCTTGACGTAGTGCCCAGCGAGCGAGCCAGGGGATCCACGTCGCATAGATCCTGGGCACGGCATGGCATGCCCAGGAAGCCCCAGTATGCACAGCATGGGCCTAGTGCCCAGCGTGCAGCAGCGGTGGGCGCACCAGCCAGGCCACGGGCGCCCATCGCGAGCAAGCCCCCTTGTCCTTGTCCCTCGACTTAGTGCGCAGCGAGCGAGCCAGAGGGGCCATGTTGCACGGACCCTGGCCTGGAAAGCATGCCAAAGCAGCCCCCAGCAGGCATGGCATGGGCCAAGTGCCCAGCATGCGGCAGCGGTGGGCGCACCAGCCAGGCCACGGGCGCCCATCGCGAGCAAGCCCCCTTGTCCTTGTCCCTCGACTTAGTGCGCAGCGAGCGAGCCAGAGGGGCCATGTTGCACGGACCCTGGCCTGGAAAGCATGCCAAAGCAGCCCCCAGCAGGCATGGCATGGGCCAAGTGCCCAGCATGCGGCAGCGGTGGGCGCACCAGCCAGGCCACGGGCTCCCATCGCGAGCCAGCCCCCTGGTCCCTGTCCCTCGACTAATTGCCCAGCGAGCGAGCCAGGGGACCCATGTCGTAAGGTCCCTGGGCATGTTTGGCACCCCCAGGCAGCCCCCAGCAGGCACGGCATGGGCTGATCACCCAGCGTGCAGCAGCGGTTGGCGTGCCAGCAAGGCCACGGGCGCCCATCGCGAGCAAGCCCCCACGTCCCTGTCCCTCTACTAAGTGCCCAGCGAGCGAGACAGGGGATCCACGTCGCATAGATCCTGGGCACGGCATGGCATGCCCAGGAAGCCCCAGTATGCACAGCATGGGCCTAGTGCCCAGCGTGCGGCAGCGGTGGGCGCACCAGCCAGGCCACGGGCGCCCATTGCGAGCAAGCCCCCTTGTCCTTGTCCCTCAACTTAGTGCGCAGCGAGCGAGCCAGAGGGGCCATGTTGCACGGACCCTGGCCTGGAAGGCATGCCAAGGCAGCCCCCAGCAGGCATGGCATGGGCCAAGTGCCCAGAATGCGGCAGCGGTGGGCGCACCAGCCAGGCCACGGGCTCCCACCGTGAGCCAGCCCCCTGGTCCCTGTCCCTCGACTAATTGCCCAGCGAGCGAGCCAGGGGAGCCATATGGCAAGGTCCCTGGGCATGTTTGGCACCCCCAGGCAGCCCCCAGCAGGCACGGCATGGGCTGATCGCCCAGCGTGCGGCAGCGGTTGGCGCGCCAGCAAGGCCACGGGCGCCCATCGCAAGCCCGCCCCCACGTCCCTGTCCCTCGACTAAGTGCCCAGCGAGCGAGACAGGGGAGCCGCATCGCACAGACCCTTGGCATGGGAGGCATGCCCAGGCAGCCCCCAGTATGCACGGCATGGGCCAAGTGCCCAGCGTGCGGAAGCAGTGGGCGAGCCAGCCAGGCCGCTGGCGCCCATCGCGAGCCAGCCCCCTCGACCCTGTCCCTCGACTAAGTGCCCAACAAGCGAGCCAGGGGAGCGGTGTCGCACAGATCCTTGGCACAGGAGGCATGCCCAGGCAGCCCCCAGTATGCACGGCATGGGTCAAGTGCCCAGTGTGCGGAAGCAGTGCGCGAGCCAGCCAG
>JAJFZO010000105.1:497500-500000 GCA_021397835.1 Moringa oleifera
CTGACGCCAAGGCTTGCCTAAGCGGACTCGTTGCGCAGCGCGATCGACGACACAATCATCGACCGTTTGCATTGAGTGAGACACATGGCTAGCCTGGGCAAGGCGTGACACCCCAGCTACCAAGGCCTCATCGGTGGGAAAAACGTGGGTAATGAAATGAGAAAAATCATGGGATAATGAGCTGGGATGTGGCTACACAAGCTCGACGGTATGGGCGATGAAGCTAATGATGATGGATGCTACGTGAGGGCCAAATCGCTGGGGGGATTTTGAGCATGCGTAGTGCTTCGTCGCAGGCCCTCGAGGTGGCAGATGCGGGGCTGGATCCCGATGCCCAGGCTTGCCTAGGCGGACTCGTTGCGCAGCGCGATCGACGACACGATTGTCGATCGTTAGCAATGAGCGAGCCACACGGCTAGCCTGGGCAAGGCGTGACACCCCTTCTTCCAAGGCCTCATCGGTGGGAAAAATGTGGGCAACAAAATGAGAAAAATCATGGGATAATGAGGTGGGATGTGGCTAGACAAACTCGACGGTGTGGGCGGCGAAGCTAACGATGATGCATGCCATGCGAGGGCCAAATCGTTAGGGGGATTTCGAGCATGCGGAGTTCTTTGTCGCAGGTCCTCGAGGCGACGGGTTCGGGGCTGGATCCCGACGCCCAGACTCGCCTTGACGGACTCGTTGCACAGCGTGATCGATGACACGATCGTCGATTGTTAGCAATGAGCGAGCCATATCGCCAGCCTAGGCAAGGCGTGACACCTCTGCTGCCAAGGCCTCATCGGTGGGAAAAACGTGGGAACCAAAATGAGAAAAATCGTGGGATAATGAGCTGGGATGTGGCTACACAAGCTCAACGGTGTGGGTGGCGAAGCTAATGATGAGGCATGCTACGCGAGGGCCAAATTGTTGGGGTGATTTGGAGCATGCAAAGTGCTTCGTCACAGGCCCTCGAGGCGGCAGATGCTGGGCTGCATCCCAACGCCCAGGCTTGCTTTGGTGGACTAGTCGCGCATCACGATCGATGACACGATCGTCGGCCGTTAGCAATGAGCGAGCCACATGGCCAGCCTGGGGAAGGCGTGACACCCCTGCTGCCATGGCATCATCGGTCGAAAAAACATGGGCAATGAAATGAGAGAAATTATGGGATAATGAGCTGGGATGTGGCTAGACAAACTCGATGGTGTGGGCGGCGAAGTTAACGATGATGCATGCTACGCGAGGGCCAAATTGCTGTGGGAATTTCGAGCATGCGGAGTGCTTGGTCGCAGGCCCTCGAGGTTGTAGATGCGGAGCTGGATCCCGACGCCCAGGCTTGCCTTGGTGGACTCGTTGCACAGCGCGATCGACGACACGATCATCAGCTGTTAGTTATGTGCGAGCCACATGGTAGCCTGGGCAAGGTGTGACACCCCTGCTACCAAGGCGTCATCGGTGAGAAAAACATGGGCAACGAAATGAGAAAAATCGTGGGATAATGAGCTGGGATGTGGCTACACAAGCTCGACGGTGTGGGCGGCGAACCTAATGATGATGCATGCTACGCGAGGGCCAAATCGCTGGGGTGATTTTGAGCATGCGCAGTGCTTCGTCGCAGGCCCTCGAGGCGACAGATGCGAGGCTGCATGCCGACGCTTAGGCTTGCCTTGGCGGACTCGTTGCGCAGCGTGATCGACGACACGATTGTCTGCCGTTAGCAATGAGCGAGCCACATGGCACGCCTGAGCAAGGCGTGACACCCCTGCTGCCAAGGCCTCATCGGTGGGAAAAATGTGGGCAACGAAGTGAGAATAATCGTGGGATAATGAGCTGGGATGTGGCTAGACAAGCTCGATGGTGTGGGTGGCGAAGCTAATGATGACGCATGCTACGTGAGGCCTAAATCATTGGGGGGATTTCAAGCATGCAGAGTGCTTCGTCGCAGGCCGTCAAGGCGACGGACGCGGGGTTGGATCTCGACGCTCAGGCTTGCCTAGAAGCGAACTTGTTGTGCAGCACGATTGACGACACGGCCAGCGTGGGCACGTTGTGACACCCCTGCTGCCAAGGCCTTATCGGTGGTCCCTTGCCATTGAAGAATCGTCCCTTGCAATTGAAACAATTTTGCGCTTAACGGCTTGGGTGCAGCGGCACACGATGACCTGCATGATCGATGGGCCTTTCGCTCGTTTGGTGCTGTTGCTGCCCATTTGTACGTGTGGCGTGTGAGTGGTGATCTAGTCGTGTGCGTTGGCAAGCTCCATGCTCTCGCATCGAACTGTCGACTAGCACATCGCTTCAAGCTCGACCCCGAGCCATACGTTGGCGTTTCGTGGGTGACATCAGGACCCTATGTCGCGTGCCTTCACAAATGGAATTTGATGATTCGAGTCGGTTGTCTTTGCACCATGTCCCTCGTGGGCATGGGTGGAAACCTAAGCCAGGCCTCGTGCTCCAAGCGCGGCTTGCTTTGGCATGCGGCTGCTTTGGCACACGAGAGATCGGTTGTCCCCTC
>JAJFZO010000105.1:502500-520000 GCA_021397835.1 Moringa oleifera
CGACGCCGCGTCACGACTTAGCGGTGGTAGAGAAAGCCTTGTGCTCCCTCGTGCACGCGTCGCTCTCTCGCGGCTCATGGACCCAACGATCAATCGATCGAGATGTGACCCTAGGTCAGGTGGGATCACCCGCTGAGTTTAAACATATCAATAAGCAGAGGACAAGAAACAAACAAGGATTCCCATAGTAACGGCGAGCGAACCGGGAAAAGCCCAGCTTGAAAATTGAGCGCCCTCAATGCCCGAATTGTAGTCTGGAGAAGCGTCCTCAGCGATGGACCGGGGCCCAAGTCCCCTGGAAAGAGGAGCCGGAGAGGGTGAGAGCCCCTTCTCGCCTAGACCCTGTCGCACCACAAGGCTCTGTCGATGAGTCGGGTTGTTTGGGAATGTAGCCCCAATAGGGCGGTAAATTCCGTCCAAGGCTAAATATGGTCGAGAGACCGATAGCGAACAAATATCGCGAGGGAAAGATGAAAAGAACTTTCAAAAGAGAGTCAAAGAATGCTTGAAATTTTCGCGAGGGAAGCAGATGGGGGTTGTCGATGCACCTCGCTCGGATGTGGAAAGGCCATGAGCCGGTACGTCGATCGACTCGGGGTGCGGACTAACGCGGATCGCGACGGTGGCCCAAGCTCGAGCCTTTGATATGCTCGCAGAGACATCGTCGTCGAGATCGTGGTTGGTAGCGCACGCCATTGCAGTGGTGCTTCGGCACCTGCATGCTTCCGGCGTTGGCCAGCGGGCTCCCCATTCTACCCATCTTGAAACACAGTCCAAGGAGTCTGACATGCGTGCGAGTCAACGGGCGAGTAAACCAGTAAGGCGCAAGGAAGCTGATTGGCGGGATCCCTCGCGAGTGCACCACCAACCGACCTCAATCTTTTGAGAAGGGTTCGAGTGCGAGCATGCCTGTCGGGACTTGAAAGATGGTGAACTATGCCTGAGCGGGGCGAAGCCAGAGGAAACTCTGGTGGAGGCCCCTAGCGATACTGACGTGCAAATCGTTCGTTTGACTTGGGTATAGGGGCGAAAGACTAATCGAACCGTCTAGTAGCTGGTTCCTTTTAAAGTTTCCCTCAGGATAGCTGGAGCTCAGATGCAAGTTCTATTGGGTAAAGCCAATGATTAGAGGCATCGGGGGCGCAATGCCCTCGACCTTTTCTCAAACTTTAAATAGGTAGAACGGGGCGGCTGCTTCGTTGAGCTGTCCCACAGAATCGAGAGCTCCAAGTGGGCCATTTTTGGAAAGCAGAACTGGCGATGCGGGATGAACTGGAAGCCGGGTTACGGTGCCCAACTACGCACTAACCTAGAACCCAAAAAGGGTGTTGGTCGATTAAGACAGCAGGATGGTGATCATGGAAGTAGAAATCCGCTACGGAGTGTGTAACAACTCACCTGTCGAATAAACTAGCCCCGAAAATGGATGGCGCTGAAGCGCGTGACCTATACCCGGCCGTTGGGGCAAGGACCAAGCCCCAATAAGTAGAAGGGCGCGGTGGTCGCTGCAAAAGTCGGGGCGCAAGCCCGGGCGGAGTGGCCATCAGTGCAGTTCTTGGTGGTAGTAGCAAATATTCAAATGAGAACTTTGAAGGCCAAAGAAGGGAAAGGTTCCATCTGAATGGCACTTGCACATGGGTTAATCGATCCTAAGAGACGGGGGAAGCCCGTCGAAACCGAGACGTGGCGGCTGACGGTAACGTTAGGGAGTCTGGAGACGTCGACGGGGGCCCTGGAAAAAGTTATCTTTTCTGTTTAACAACCTGCCCACCCTGGAAACGGCTCAGCCGGAGGTAGGGTCCAGCAGTTGGAAGAGCACCGCACGTTGCATGGTGTCCGGTGCGCCCCTGGTGGCCCTTGAAAATCTGGAGGACCGAGTGCCTCCCACTCTCGGTCGTACTCATAACCGCATCAGGTCTCCAAGGTGAACAGCCTCTGGTCGATGGAACAATGTAGGCAAGGGAAGTCGGCAAAATGGATCCGAAACCTCGGGAAAAGGATTAGCTCTGAGGGCATGGGCCAAGTGCCCAGCGTGCGGCAGAGGTGGGCGTGCCAGCCAGGCCACAGGCACCCATCGCGAGCCAGCCCCCTCGTCCCTGTCCCTCGACTAAGTGCCCAGAGAGTGAGCCAGGGGACCCACGTCGCATGGACCCTGGGCACAGGAGGCATACCCAGGCAGCCACCAGCAGGCACGGCATGGGCCAAGTGCCCAGCATGCGGCAGAGGAGGGCGCGCCAGCCAAGCCACAGGCGCCCATCGCGAGCCAGCCCCCTCGTCCCTGTCCCTCGACTAAGTGCCCTGCGAGCGAGCCAGGGGAGCCGTGTTGCATGGGCCCCGGGCACAGGAGGCATGCCCAGGCAGCCCCCAGCAGGCATGGCATGGGCCAAGTGCCCAGCTTGCGGCAGCAGTGGGCGCGCCAGCCAGGCCACAGGCGCCCATCGTGAGCCAGCCCCCTCATCCCTGTCCCTCGACTAAGTGCCCAGCGAGCGAGCCAGGGGAGCCATGTCGCATGGACCCTGGGCTCTGGAGGAATTCCCCGGCAGCCCCCAGCAGGCACGGCATGGGTCAACTGCCCAGCGTGCAGCAGCCGTGGGCGCGCCAGCGATGCCACAAGCACCCATCACGAGCCAGACCTATCGTCCCTGTCCCTCGACTAAGTGCCCAGCGAGCGAGCCACGGGAGCCGCGTCGCATGGACACTGGGCATGGGAGGCATGCCCCGGCAGCCCCCAGCAGGCACGGCATGGGCCAAGTGCCCAGCGTGCGGCAGCGGTGGGCGCGCCAGCCAGGCCACAGGCGCCCATCGCGAGTCAGCCCCCTCGTCCCTGTCCATCGACTAAGTGCCCAGCGAGCGAGCCAGGGGAGCCACGTCGCATGGACCCTGGGCTCGGGAGGCATGCCCAGGCAGCCCCCAGCAGGTACAGTATGAGCCAAGTGCCAGCGTGCTGCAGCGGTGGGTACGCCAGCAAGTCCACAGGCGCTAATCGCGAGCCAGCCCCCTTGTCCCTGTCCCTCGACTACGTGCCCAGCGAGCGAGCCAGGGGAGCCGCGTCACATGGACCCTGGGCACAGGAGGCATGCCCCAGCAGCCCCCAGAAGGCATGGCATGGGCCAAGTGCCCAGCGTGCGGAAGAGGTGGGCGCGCCAGCAAGGCGACGGGCGCCCTTCGTGAGCCAGCCCCCTCGTCCCTGTCCCTCGACTAAGTGCCCAGCGAGCGAGCCAGGGGAGCCGCGTCGCACGGACCCTGGGCATTGGAGGCATGCCCAGGCAGCCCCCAGTATGCATGGCATGGGCTGCTCGCCCAGTGTTCGGCAGCGTTTGGGCGCGCCTGCCAGGCAGCAGGCGCCCATCGCAAGCCAGCCCACTCGTCCCTGCCCCTCGACTTACTGCCCAGCGTGTGAGCCAGGGGTGCCAGGTCGCACGGACCCTGGGCATGGGTGGCACGCCCAGGCAGCCCCCAGCAGGCACGGCAAGGGCTGCTCGCCCAGCATGCAGCAGCGGTGGGCACGGCAGCCAGGCCGCGGGCGCCCATCGCGAGCTAGCCCCCATGTCCCTGTCCCTCAACTAAGTGCCCAGCGAGCGAACCAGGGGGGCAGCGTCGCACGGACCCTGGGCACGGATGGCATGCCCAGGCAGCCCCCAGCAGGCATGGCATGGCCTGCTCGCCCAGCGTGCGGCAGCGGTGGACACGACAGCCAGGCCGCGGGCGCCCATTGCGAGCTAGCCCCCATGTCCCTGTCCCTCAACTAAGTGCCCAGTGAGCGAGCCAGGGGGGCAGTGTCGCACAGACCCTGGCATGGATGGCATGCCCAGGCAGCCCCCAGCAGGCATGGCATGGCCTGCTCGCCCAGTGTGCGGCAGCGGCGGGTGCGCCAGCCAGGCCACAGGTGCCCATCGCGAGCCAGCTCCCTCGTCCCTGCCCCTCGTCTAAGTGCCCAGCGAGCGAGCCTGGGGAGCAGCGTCGCATGGACCCTGGGAAAGGGAGCCATTCCCTGGCATCCCCCAGCAGGTACGGCATGGGCCAAGTGCCCAGCGTGCGGTAGAGGTGAGCGCGCCAGCCAGGCCATGGGCGCCCATCGCGAGCCAGCCCCCTTGTCACTGTCCCTCGACTATGTGCCCAGCGAGCGAGCCATGAGGGCCGTGTCGCACGGACCCTGAGCACGGTTGGCATGCCTAGGCAGCACCAGCAGGCACAGCATTCACTGCTCGCCCAGCGAGCGGCAGCGGTGGGCGCGCCAGCCAGGCCGCGGGCGCCCATCGCGAGGCAGCCAGGCCGTGGGCGCGCCAGCCAGGCCGCGGGCGCCCATCGCGAGGCAGCCAGGCCGTGGGCGCCCATCGCGTGCCAGCCCCCACGTCCCTGTCCCTCGACTAATTGCCCAGCGAGTGAGCCATAGGGGCCACGTCGCACGGACCCTGGGCATGTATGGCACACTCAGACAGGCCCCAGCAGGCACGGAATGTGCTGCTCGCCCAGCTTGCGGCGCCAATGGGTGCGCCAGCCAGGCCGCGGGCTCCCATCGCGACCCAGCCCCCTCGTCCCTGCCCCTCGACTGAGTGCCCAGCGTGCGAGCCAGCGGTGCCACGTCGCATGGACCCTGGGCATGGGTGGCACGTCCAGGCAGCCCCCACAGGCACGGCATGGGCTGCACCCCCAGCGTGTGGCAGCATTGGGCGCGCCAGCCAGGCCACGGGCGCACATCGCGAGTCAGCCCCCACGTCCCTGGCCCAGGACGTAGTGCTCAGCGAGCGAGCCAGGGGGGCCGTGTCGCATGGACCCTTGGCATGGGTGGCATGCCTAGGCAGCCCCCTGCAGGCACGGCATGGGCTGCTCATCCAGTGTGCGGCAGCGGTCGGCCCGCCAGCCAGGCCGCAGGCGCCCATCGCGAGCAGCCCCCTCGTCCCTGCCCCTCGACTGACTGCCCAGCGTGTGAGCTAGGGGTGCTGCATCGCACAGACCCTGGGAATGGGTGGCACGCCCAGGCAGCCCTAAGCAGGGACGGCATGGGCTCCTGGCCCGGCGTGCGGCAGCGGTGGGCACGCCAGCCAGGCCGCAGGCGCCCATCGCGAGCCAGCCCCCTCGTCCCTGCCCCTCGACTGACTGCCTAGTGTGCGAGCTAGGGGTGCCTCGTTGCAAGGACCCTGGATACGGGTGGCACGCCCAGGCTGCCCCTAGCAGGCACGGCATGGGCTGCTCGCCCAGCGTGCTGCAGCGGTAGGCGCGCTAGCCAGGCCACGGGCGCCCATCGCGAGCCAGCCCCCTCGTCCCTGCCCCTCGACTGACTGCCCAGCGTGCGAGCCAGGGGTGCTGCGTTACATAGTCCAAGGGCACGGGTGGCATGCCCAGGCAGCCCCCAGCAGGCACAACATGGGCTACTCGCCCAACGTGCAGCAGCGGTGGGCTCGCCAGCCAGGCTGCGGGCGCCAATCGCGAGCCAGCCCCCTCGTCCCTGCCCCTCGATTGACTGTCCAGCGTGCGAGCCAGGGGTGCCGCATCGCACAGATCCTGGGCACGAGTGGCACACCCAGGCAGCCCCCAGCAGGCACGGCATGGGCTGCTCACCCAGCGTGCGGCAGCGGTGCGCGCTTCAGCCAGGCCGCAGGCGCCCATCGCGAGCAAGCCCCCATGTCCCTGTCCCTCAACTAAGTGCCCAGCGAGCGAGCCAGAGGGGCCACATCACACGGACCCTGGGCACGGGTGGCACACCCAGGCAGCCCCCAGCAGGCACAGCTTGGGCTACTTGCCCAGCGTGCAGAAGCGGTGGGCGCGCCAGCCAGGCCCCGGGTGCCCATCGCGAGCCAGCCCCCTCGTCCCTGCCCCTCGACTGACTGCCCAGCGTGTGAGCCAGGGGTGCCGCATCGCACGGACCCTGGGCACGGGTCGCATGCCCAGGCAGCCCCCAGCAGGCACGGCATGGGCTGCTCGCCCAGCGTGTGGCAACGGTGGGCGCGGCAGCCAGGCCGCGGGCGCCTATTGCGAGCCAGCCCCCTCGTCCCTGCCCCTCGATTGACTGACCAGCATGCGAGCCAGCGGTGCCGCATCGCACGGACCCTGGGCACGGATGGCACTCCCAGGCAGCCCCAAGCTGGCACGGCATGGGCTGCTCACCCAGCGTGCGGCAGCGGTTGGCACGCCAGCCAGGCCACGGGTGCCCATCGCGAGGCAGCCCGCTCGTCCCTGCCCCTCGACTTACTGCCCAGCATGCGAGCCAGGCGTGCTGCATCGCACGGACCCTGGGCATGGGGTGCTCGCCCAGCGTGTGGCAGCGGTGCGGCGCCAGCCAGGCCGCTGGAGCCCATCACGAGCCAGCCGCCTCGTCCCTGCCCCTCGACTGACTGCCAAGCGTGCGAGCCAGAGGTGGCGCGTCTCACAGACGTTGAGCACGGGCTGCACGCCCGGGCTGCCCTAAGCAGGCACGGCATGGGCTGCTCGCCCAGCGTGCGGCAGCGGTGGGCGCACCAGCCACGCCGCGGGCGCCCATCGCGAGCCAGCTACTCGTCCCTGCCCCTCGACCGACTGCCCAGGGTTCTTCAAAGGGGCACCTCATCGCACAGACCCTGGGCACGGGTGGCATGCCCAGGCAGCCCCAAGCAGGCACCGCATGGGCTGCTCGCCCAGCGTGCGGCAGCGGTGGGTGCATCAGCCAGGCCGCGGGCGCCCATCGCGAGCCAGCCCCCTCGTCCCTGCCCCTCGACTGACTGCCCACCGTGAGAGCCCGGGGTACCATGTCCCATGGACCCTGGGCACTGGTGGCACGCCCAGGCAGACCCCAGCAGGCACAGCATGGGCTGCTCTTCCAGCGTGCGGCAGCGGAGGGCGCGCCAGCCAGGCCGCGGGCGCCCATCGCGAGCCAGCCACCTTGTCCCGGCCCCTCGACTTACTGCCCAGCGTGCCAGCATCGCACGGACCCTGGGCACGGGTGGCACGCCCAGGCAGCCCCCAGCAGGCACGGCATGGGCTGCTCACCCAGCGTTTGGCAGCGGTGCGCGCTCCAGCAAGGCCGCAGGCGCCCATCGCGGGCAAGCCCCCATGTCCCTGTCCCTCGACTAAGTGCCCAGCGAGCGAGCCAGAGGGGCCACATCACACGGACCCTGGGCACGGGTGGCACACCCAGGCAGGCCCCAGCAGGCACAGCATGGGCTGCTCGCCCAGCGTGTGGCAACGGTGGGCGCGGCAGCCAGGCCGCGGGCGCCTATTGCGAGCCAGACCCCTCGTCCCTGCCCCTCGATTGACTGACCAGCATGCGAGCCAGCGGTGCCGCATCGCACGGACCCTGGGCACGGATGGCACTCCCAGGCAGCCTCAAGCAGGCACGGCATGGGCTGCTCGCCCAGCGTGCGGCAACTGTGCGCGCTCCAGCCAGACCGCAGGCGCCCATCGCGAGCCAGCCCCCACGTCCCTGTCCCTCGACTAAGTGCCCAGCGAGCGAGCCAGGGGGGCCGTATTGCAGAGACCCTGGGAACGGGTGGCATGCCCAGCAGCCCCCAGAAGGCACGGCATGGGCTGCTCACCCAGCGTGCGGCAGCGGTTGGCACGCCAGCCAGGCCACGGGCGCCCATCGCAAGCCAGCCCGCTCGTCCCTGCCCCTCGACTTACTGCCCAGCATGCGAGCCAGGCGTGCTGCATCGCACGGACCCTGGGCATGGGTGGTACGGCCAGGCAGCCCCCACCAGGCACGGAATGGGGTGCTCGCCCAGCGTGTGGCAGCGGTGCGGCGCCAGCCAGGCTGCTGGCGCCCATCACGAGCCAGCCGCCTCGTCCCTGCCCCTCGACTGACTGCCCAGCGTGCGAGCCAGAGGTGCCGTGTCTCACGGATGTTGAGCACGGGCTGCACGCCCGGGCTGCCCTAAGCAGGCACGGCATGGGCTGCTCGCCCAGCGTGCGGCAGCGGTGGGCGCGCCAGCCATGCCGCAGGCGCCCATCGCGAGCCAGCTACTCGTCCCTGCCCCTCGACCGACTGCCCAGGGTGCTTGGAAGGGGCGCCTCGTCGCACGGACCCTGGGCACGGGTGGCACGCCCAGGCAGCCCCCAGCAGGCACCGCATGGGCTGCTCGCCCAGCGTGCGGCAGCGGTGGGTGCACCCGCCAGGCCGCGGGCGCCCATCGCGAGCCAGCCCCCTCGTCCCTGCCCCTCGACTTACTGCCCACCGTGAGAGCCCGGGGTACCGTGTCCCATGGAGCCTGGGCACTGGTGGCACGCCCAGGCAGCCCCCAGCAGGCACAGCATGGGCTGCTCTTCCAGCGTGCGGCAGCGGTGGGCGCGCCAGCCAGGCTGCGGGCGCCCATCGCGAGCCAGCCACCTCGTCCCTGCCCCTCGACTTACTGCCCAGCGTGCGAGCCAGGGGTGCCGCATCGCACGGACCCTGGGCACGGGTGGCATGACCAGGCAGCACCCAGCAGGCACGGCATGGGCTGCTCGCCCAGCGTGCGGCAGCGGGGGGTGCGCCAGCCAGGCCGCGGCCGCCCATCGCGAGCCAGCCCCCTAGTCCCTGCCCCTCGATTGACTGCCCAGCGTGCGAGCCAGCCGTGCCGCATCGTACGGACACTGGGCACTGGTGGCACGCCCAGGCAGCCCCAAGCAGGCACAGCATTGGCATCTAGCCCAGCGTGCGGCAGCGGTGGGTTAGCCAGCAAGGCCGCATGCGCCCATCGAGATCCAGCCCCCGCGTCCCTGTCCCTCGACGTAGTGCCCAGCAAGTGAGCCCGGGGAACCGCGTCGCAAAGACCCTTGGCACGGGTGGCACGCCCAGGAAGCCCCCAGCAGGCACGGCATGGGCTGCTCGCCCAGCGTGAGGCAGCAGTGGGTGCGCCAGCCAGGCCACGGGCGCCCATTGCGAGCCAGCCCCCTCGTCCCTGCCCCTTGACTGACTGCCCAGCGTGCGAGCCAGCGATGCAGCGTCGCATGGACCCTGGCCACGGAAGGCACGCCAAGGAAGCCCCCAGCAGGCATGGCATGGGCTGCTCACCCAGTGTGCGGCAGCGGTCGGCGCGCCAGCCAGGCCGTGGGCGCCCATCGCGAGCCAGCCCCCTCGTCCCTGCCCCTCGACTGACTGCCCAGCGTGCGAGCCAGCGGTGCCACATCGCATGGACCCTTGGCACAGGTGGCACGCCCAGGCAGCCGCCATCAGGCATGGCATGGGCTGCTCGCCCAGCGTGCGGCAGATGTGGGTGCACCAGGCAGGCCGCGGGCGACCATTGCGTGCCAGCCCCCTCGTCCCTGCCCATCGACTGACTGCCCAGCGTGTGAGGCAGGGGTGCCGAATCGCACGGACCCTGGGCATGGGTGTTACACCCAGGCAGCCCCCAGCAGGCACGGAATGGGCTGCTCGCCAAGCGTGCGGCATAGGTGCGCACACCAGCCAGGCTGCTGGCGCCCATCACGAGCCAGCCCTCTCGTCCCTGCCCCTCGACTGACTGCGCAGCGTGTGAGCCAGAGGTGACGCATTGCGTGGACCCTGGGCATAGGTGGCACGCCAAGGCAGCCCCCAGCAGGCACAGCATGGGCTGCTCTTCCAGCGTGCGGCAGGCGCGCTAGCCAGGCCACAGGCACCCATCGCGAGCCAGCCCCCACGTCCCTGTCCCTCGTCAAAGTGCCCTGCGAGCGAGCCAGGGGTGCCATGTCGCACGGACCCTGGGCTTGGGTGGCACGCCCACGCCACCCCCAGCCTGCACGGCATGGGCTGCTCGCCCAGCATGCTGCAGCGGTGGGCGCGCCAGCCAGGCCGCGGGCGCCCATCGCGAGCCAGCCCCCTCGTCCCTGCCCCTCGAATGGCTGCCCAGCGTGTGAGCCAGGGGTGTCGCGTCGCATGGACCCTTGGCATGGGTGGCACGCCCAGGCAGCCCCCAGCAGGCACGGCATGGGCTGCTCGCCCAGCGTGCGGCAGCGGTGGGTGCACAAGCCAGGCCGCGGGCGCCCATCGCGAGCCAGCTCCCTCGTCCCTGCCCCTCGACTGACTGCCCGGCGTGCAAGCTAGGGGTGCCTCGTCGCACGGACCCTGGATGTGGGTGGCACGCCCAGGCAGCCCCTAGCAGGCACGCCATGGGCTGCTCGCCCAGCTTGCGGCAGCGGTAGGCGCGCTAGCCAGGCCATGGGCGCCCATTGCGAGCCAGCCCCCTCGTCCCTGCCCCTCGACTGACTGCCCAGTGTTCGAGCCAGGGGTGCTGCGTCGCATGGTCCAAGGGCACAGTAGGCATGCCCAGGCCGCCCCCAGCAGGCACGGCATGGGCTACTTGCCCAGTGTGCGGCAGCGGTGGGTGCAGCCAGGCCGCGGGGCCCATCGCGAGCCAGCCCCCTCGTCCCTGCGCCTCGATTGACTGCCCAGCGTGCGAGCCAGGGGTGCCGCATCGCATGGACCCTGGGCACGGGTGGCACGCCCAGCCAGCCCCGCAGCGCATGCATGGGCTGCTCACCCACGCGTGGGCTGCTCACCCAGCGTGCGGCAGCTGTGCACGCTCCAGCCAGCCCCCACGTCCCTGTCCCTCGACTAAGTGCCAAGCGAGTGAGCCAGAGGGGCCACTTCGCACGGACCCTGGTACGGGTGGCACCCCAGGCAGCCCCCAGGAGGCACGGCTTGGGCTACTCGCCCAGCGTCCAGCAGCGGTGGGCGCGCCAGCCAGGCCGCGGGCACCCATTGCGAGCCAGCCCTCTTGTCCCTGCCCCTGGACTGACTGCCAAGCTTGCGAGCCAGGGGTGCCGCGTCGCACGGACCCTGGGCACGGGTGGCATGCCCAGGCAGCCCTAAGCAGGTATGGCATGGGCTAATCGCCCAGCATGCGGCAGCGGTCGGCGCGCCAGCCAGGCCAAGGGCGCCTATCGCGAGCCAGACCCTTCGTCCCTGCCCCTCGATTGACTGACCTGCGTACGAGCCAGGGATGCCGCATCGCACGGACCCTGAGCACGGATGGCACTCCCAGGAATCCCCAAACAGGCACGGCATGGGCTGCTCGCCCAGCGTGCAGCAACGGTGCGCGCTCCAGCCAGACCACACGCACCCATCGCGAGCCAGCCCCCACGTCCCTGTCCCTCGACTAAGTGCCCAGCGAGCGAGCCAGGGGGGCCGCATTGCACAGACCCTGGGCACGGGTGGCACGCCCAGCATGCGGCAGCGGTGGGTGCGACAGCCAGGCCGCGGGCACCCATCCCAAGCCAGCCCCCTCTTCCCTGCCACTCGACTGACTGCCTAGCGTCCGAGCCAGGGGTGCCGCGTCGCACGGACCCTGGAAACAGGTGGCATGCCCAGGCATCCCCCAGCAAGCACGGCATGGGCTGTCACCCAGCGTGCGGCAGCGGTTGGCGCGCCAGCAAGGCCGCGGGCGCCCATCGCGTGCCAGCCCCCACGTCCCTTTCCCTCGACATAGTGCCCAGAGATCAAACTGGGGGGGCCGCGTCGCACAGAACCTGGGCACGGTTTGCACGCCCAGGCAGCCCCCAGCAGGCATGGCATGGGCTGCTCGTCCAGCGTGCGGCAGCGGTCGGCGCGCTAGCCAGGTCTCGGGCGCCCATCATGAGCCAGCCCCCTCGTCCCTACCCCTCGACGTAGTGGCCAGTGAGCGTGCCAGGTTGGTCGCCTCGCATGGTCCCTTGGCACGGGTGGCACGCCCAGGCAGCCCCCAGTATTCACGGCATGGCCCAAGTGCCCAGCGTGCGGCAGCAGTGGGCGCACCTTCAAGCCCACGGGCGCCCATCGCGAGCCAGCCCACACGTACCTATCCCTCGACGTAGTGCCCAGCGAGCGAGCCAGGGGATCCACGTCGCATAGATCCTGGGCACAGCATGGCATGCCCAGGAAGCCCCAGTATGCACAGCATGGGCCTAGTGCCCAGCGTGCGGCAGCGGTGGGCGCACCAGCCAGGCCACGGGCGCCCATTGCGAGCAAGCCCCCTTGTCCTTGTCCCTCGACTTAGTGCGCAGCGAGCGAGCCAGAGGGGCCATGTTGCACGGACTCTGGCCTGGAAAGCATGCCAAAGCAGCACCCAGCAGGCATGGCATGGGCCAAGTGCCCAGCATGCGGCAGCGGTGGGCGCACCAGCCAGGCCACGGGCGCCCATCGCGAGCAAGCCCCCTTGTCCTTGTCCCTCGACTTAGTGCGCAGCGAGCGAGCCAGAGGGGCCATGTTGCACGGACCCTGGCCTGGAAAGCATGCCAAAGCAGCCCCCAGCAGGCATGGCATGGGCCAAGTGCCCAGCATGCGGCAGCGGTGGGCGCACCAGCCAGGCCACGGGCTCCCATCGCGAGCCAGCCCGCTGGTCCCTGTCCCTCGACTAATTGCCCAGCGAGCGAGCCAGGGGAGCCATGTCGTAAGGTCCCTGGGCATGTTTGGCACCCCCAGGCAGCCCCCAGCAGGCACGGCATGGGCTGATCGCCCAGCGTGCGGCAGCGGTTGGCGTGCTAGCAAGGCCACAGGCGCCCATCGCGAGCCAGCCCCCACGTCCCTGTCCCTCGACTAAGTGCCCAGCGAGCGAGACAGGGGATCCACGTCGCATAGATCCTGGGCACGGCATGGCATGCCCAGGAAGCCCCAGTATGCACAGCATGGGCCTAGTGCCCAGCGTGCGGCAGCGGTGGGCGCACCAGCCAGGCCACGGGCGCCCATTGCGAGCAAGCCCCCTTGTCCTTGTCCCTCAACTTAGTGCGCAGCGAGCGAGCCAGAGGGGCCATGTTGCATGGACCCTGGCCTGGAAGGCATGCCAAGGCAGCCCCCAGCAGGCATGGCATGGGCCAAGTGCCCAGAATGCGGCAGCGGTGGGCGCACCAGCCAGGCCACGGGCTCCCATCATGAGCCAGCCCCCTGGTCCCTGTCCCTCGACTAATTGCCCAGCGAGCGAGCCAGGGGAGCCATATCGCAAGGTCCCTGGGCTTGTTTGGCACCCCCAGGCAGCCCCCAGCAGGCACGGCATGGGCTGATCGCCCAGCGTGCGGCAGCAGTTGGCGCGCCAGCAAGGCCACGGGCGCCCATCGCTAGCCAGCCCCCACGTCCCTGTCCCTCGACTAAGTGCCCAGCGAGCGAGACAGGGGAGCCGCACCGCACAGACCCTTGGCATGGGAGGCATGCCCAGGCAGCCCCCAGTATGCACGGCATGGGCCAAGTGCCCAGCGTGCGGAAGCAGTGGGCGAGCCAGCCAGGCCGCTGGCACCCATCGCGAGCCAGCCCCCTCGTCCCTGTCCCTCGACTAAGTGCCCAGCAAGCGAGCCAGGGGAGCCATGTCGCACAGATCCTGGGCACAGGAGGCATGCCCAGGCAGCCCCAGTATGCATGCATGGGCCAGTGCCCAGCGTGCAGAAGCAGTGGGCGGTGGCGCCCATCGCGAGCCAGCCAGGCCCCAGCGCGAGCACCCGCATTGCGAGCAAGCCCCCTTGTCCTTGTCCCTCAACTTAGTGCCAGCGAGCGAGCCAGGGGGCCATGTTGCCTGGACCCTGGCCTGGAAGGCATGCCAAGGCAGCCCCCAGCAGGCATGGCATGGGCCAAGTGCCAAATGCGGCAGCGGTGGGCGCACCAGCCAGGCCATGGGCTCCCATCGCGAGCCAGCCCCCTGGTCCCTGTCCCTCGACTAAGTGCCCAGCGAGCGAGCCAGGGGAGCCACGTTGCACTTACCCTGGGCACGGCAGGCATGCCCCGGCAGCCCCCAGCAGGCACGGCATCGGCCAAGTGCCCAGTGTGCAGTAGAGGTGGCGCGCCAGCCAGGCCGCGGGCGCCCATCGCGAGCCAGCCCCCACGTCCCTGTCCCTCGACTAAGTGCCCAGCGAGCGAGACAGGGGAGCCGCATCGCACAGACCCTTGGCATGGGAGGCATGCCCAGGCAGCCCCCAGTATGCACGGCATGGGCCAAGTGCCCAGCGTGCGGAAGCAGTGGGCGAGCCAGCCAGGCCGCTGGCGCCCATCGCGAGCCAGGGGGGCCGCGTCGCATGGACCCTGGGCATGGGTGGCATGCCCAGGAAGCCCCCAGCAGACACGGCATTCGCCCAGCGTGCGGCAGCGGTGGGCGCGCCAGCCAGGCCGCGGGCCCCAATCGCCAGCCAGGCCCCTCGTCCCTGCCCCTCGACTGACTGCCCAGTGCGCGAGCCAGGGGTGCCGTGTCGTACGGACCCTGGGCACGGGTGGCAAGCCAAGGCAGCCCCAAGCAGGCACGGCATGGGCTGCTCGCCCAGCGTGCGGCAGCGGTGTGCGCACCAGCCAGGCCGCAGGCCCCCATCGCGAACCAGCCCCCTCCTCCCTGCCCCTCAACTGACTGCCCAGCGTGCGAGCCAGGGGTGCCGCGTTGCACAGACCCTGGCCACAGGTTGCATTCCCAGGCAGCCCCCAGCAGGCATGGCATGGGCTGCTCGCCCAGCGTGCGGCAGCGGTTGGTGCGCCAGCCAGGCCGCGGGCGTCCATCGCGAGCCAGCCCCGTCGACTGACTGCCCAGCGTGCAAGCCAGGGGTGCCGCGTTGCACGGACCCTGGGCACGGGTGGCACGCCAAGCCAGCCCCCAGCAGGCACAGCATCGGCCAAGTGCCCAGCGTGCAGTAGAGGTGGGCGCGCCAGCCAGGCCGCGGGCGCCCATCGCGAGCCAGACCCCACGTCCCTGTCCCTCGACTAAGTGCCCAGCGAGCGAGCCAGGGGGACTGCGTCGCATGGACCCTGGGCACATGTGGCATGCCCAGGTAGCCCCCAGCAGGCACGGCATGGGCTGCTCGCCCAGCGTGCGGCAGCGGTGGCCACGCCAGCCAGGTCGCGGGTGCCCATCACGAACCAGCCCCCTCCTCCCTGCCTCTCAACTGACTGCCCAGCGTGCGAGCCAGGGGAGCCATATCGCAAGGTCCCTGGGCATGTTTGGCACCCCCAGGCAGCCCCCAGCAGGCACGGCATGGGCTGATCGCCCAGCGTGCGGCAGCGGTTGGCGCGCCACCAAGGCCACGGGCGCCCATCGCGAGCCAGCCCCCACGTCCCTGTCCCTCGACTAAGTGCCCAGCGAGTGAGACAGGGGAGCCGCATCGCACAGACCCTTGGCATGGGAGGCATGCCCAGGCTGCCCCCAGTATGCACGGCATGGGCCAAGTGCCCAGCGTGCGGAAGCAGTGGGCGAGCCAGCCAGGCCGCTGGCACCCATCGCGAGCCAGCCAGGCCGCTGGCACCCATCGCGAGCCAGCCCCCTCGACCCTGTCCCTCGACTAAGTGCCCAGCAAGCGAGCCAGGGGAGCCGTGTCGCACAGATCCTTGGCACAGGAGGCATGCCCAGGCAGCCCCCAGTATGCACGGCATCGGCCATGTGCCCAGCGCGCGACAGCAGTGGGCGCGCCAGCCAGGCCACGGCCGCCCATCGCGAGCCAACCCCCTCGTCCCTGTCCCTCGACTAAGTGCCCAGCTAGCGAGGCAGGGGAGCCACGTGGCCTGGACCCTGGGCATGGGAGGCATGCCCAGGCAGCCTTCAGCAGGCACGGCATGGGCCAACTGCCAAACATGCGGCAGCGGTGGGCGCACCAGCCAGGCCATGGGCTCCCATCGCGAGCCAGCCCCCTGGTCCCTGTCCCTCGACTAAGTGCCCAGCGAGCGAGCCAGGGTAGCCACGTTGCACTTACCCTGGGCACGGCAGGCATGCCCCGGCAGCCCCCAGCAGGCACGGCATCGGCCAAGTTCCCAGTGTGCAGTAGAGGTGGGCGCGCCAGCCAGGCCGCGGGCGCCCATCGCGAGCCAGCCCCCACGTCTCTGTCCCTCGACGAAGTGCCCAGTGAGCGAGCCAGGGGGACTGCATCGCACGGACCCTGGGCACATGTGGCACGCCCAGGTAGCCCCCAGGAGGCATGGCATGGGCTGCTCGCCCAGCATGCGGCAGCGGTGGCCACGCCAGCCAGGTCGCGGGCGCCCATCGCGAACCAGCCCCCTCCTCCCTGCCCCTCAACTGACTGCCCAGCGTGCGAGCCAGGGGTGCCGCATCGCACGGACCCTGGGCACGGATGGCACGCCCAGGCAGCCCCCAGGAGGCACAGCATGGGCCAAGTGCCAATCGTGCGGCAGCGGTGGGTGCGCCAGCCAGGCCACAGGCGCCCATCGCGAGCCAGCCCCGTCATCCCTGTCCCTCGACTAGGCCCAGCCGAGCCAGGGGGGCCGCGTCGAGGACCCTGGGCATGGGTGGCAAGCCAAGGCAGCCTCAAGCAGGCACGGCATGGGCTGCTCGCCCAGTGTGCGGCAGCGGTGTGCGCACCAGCCAGGCGCAGGCCCCCATCGCAACCAGCCCCCTCCTCCCTGCCCCTCAACTGACTGCCCAGCGTGCGAGCCAGGGGTGCCGCGTTGCACAGACCCTGGCCACAGGTTGCATTCCCAGGCAGCCCCCAGCAGGCATGGCATGGGCAGCGTGCGGCAGCGGTTGGCGCGCCAGCCAGTCCATCGCGGCCCCGTCGACTGACTGCCCAGCGTGCAAGCCAACGGACCCTGGTGGCAGGCAGCCTCAAGTGCCAGGCACGTGCGGCAGCGGTGCCCAGTGCGCCAGGCCAGCCACAGGCGCCCAGCCAGGCGGCAGCGAGCCAGCCCCGTCATCCCTGTCCCTCGACTAAGTGCCCAGCCCCCCGCGTCGCATGGACCCTGGGCATGGGTGGCAAGCCTCAAGCTGACGGCAGCGGTGTGCGCCAGCCAGGCGGCAGGCCCCCATCGCAAACCAGCCCCCTCCTCCCTGCCCCTCAACTGACTGCCCAGCGTGCGAGCCAGGGGTGCCGCGTTGCACAGACCCTAGCCACAGGTTGCATTCCCAGGCAGCCCCCAGCAGGCATGGCATGGGCTGCTCGCCCAGCGTGCGGCAGCGGTTGGCGCGCCAGCCAGGCTGCGGGCGTCCATCGCGAGCCAGCCCCGTCGACTGACTGCCCAGCGTGCAAGCCAGGGGTGCCGCGTTGCACGGACCCTGGGCACGGGTGGCACGCCAAGCCAGCCCCCAGCAGGCACAGCATCGGCCAAGTGCCCAGCGTGCAGTAGAGGTGGGCGCGCCAGCCAGGCCGCGGGCGCCCATCGCGAGCCAGACCCCACGTCCCTGTCCCTCGACTAAGTGCCCAGCGAGCGAGCCAGGGGGACTGCGTCGCATGGACCCTGGGCACATGTGGCATGCCCAGGTAGCCCCCAGCAGGCACGGCATGGGCTGCTCGCCCAGCGTGCGGCAGCGGTGGCCACGCCTGCCAGGTCGCGGGCGCCCATCGCGAACCAGCCCCCTCCTCCCTGCCCCTCAACTGACTGCCCAGCGTGCGAGCCAGGGGTGCCGCATTGCATGGACCCTGGCCATGGGTGGCACACCCAGGCAGCCCCCAGCAGGCATGGCATGGGCTGCTCGACCAGCGTGCGGCAGCGATGGGCGCGCCAGCCAGGCCGCGGGCGTCCATCGCGAGCCAGCCCTCGACTGACTGCCCAGCATGCAAGCCAGGGGGGGCTGCATCACACAGACACTGGGCATGGGTGGCACGCCCAGGCAGCCCCCAGCAGGCACGGCATGTGCTGCTCGCCCAGCGTGCGGCAGCGGTGGCCACGCCTGCCAGGTCGTGGGCGCCC
>JAJFZO010000105.1:527500-555000 GCA_021397835.1 Moringa oleifera
GCTGTAATGCCCAGTTGCGAAATTGTTGTGAATTGACCATATTTTCATCATGGAATTGGTCCTGAAATGACTCAAATAATTCGTGTAATTCATGAGGAGTCTGCCCCTGAAGTTTGGGATCATTTCGATTCATGGGCTATTTTTGATGATTTTTTCAATTTTTGGCTGTAGAAAATTCATTAAAAAAAAATTTTGTGCCCAGAAAATTCTGAAATTTTTTCTGGTGGTAGATATGATTATTTTCCATTTATGTACAAAATTTCAGCTCAAAATTCCAAGTAAATAATTTTTTAGACCCGTTATGACAGCTCAGAGATATTGATGTTTCCTTTTGCCGGGAGTGAAATTTCATTTAAAACTCTTTAAGGGGGAGGTGGGTCACTCAGCTTGCTGGGTGCCAACAGGCCATGCGTGCCTCCCCCCCTGCCCATCCCACGTGGGCAGGCGCTGGGCTTGGGCAACCCAGCGCGCATGGCATGGGCAGGGCGGCTTGCTGCCTTGCCCATCCAGCCGGTGGTGCGTGGCTGTGGCGGCCACCACCGCCAGCAGGCAGGCGGCCGACGACGTCGGCCAAAGAGTGTGGGACGCCCGATCAGTAGCCAACGGAGTGGAGAAAACGTGGGAAATGAAATCCGCTAAATTGTGGGCTAAAAAATGAGAAAAATTATGGGATAATGAGCCGGGGTGTGGCTACACAAGCTCGACGGTGTGTGTGGTGAAGCTAACGATGACGCATGCTACGCGACGGCCAAATCACTGAGGGGATTTCGAGCATGTGGAGTGCTTCGTCTCAGGCCCTCGAGGCGGCGGATGTGGGGCTGGATCCCGACGCCCAGGCTTGCCTAGGCGAACTCGTTGCGCAGCGCGATCGACGACACGATCGTCGGCCGTTAACAATGAGCAAGCCACATGGCCAGCCTGGGCAAGCTGTGACACCCCTGCTGCCAAGGCCTCATCGCTGGGAAAAACATGGGCAACGAAATGAGAAAAATCGTGGGATAATGAGCTAGGATCTGGCTACACAAGCTCGACGGTGTGGGCGACGAAGCTAATCATCTTGCATGCTACGCGAGGGCCAAATCACTGGGGGGATTTTGAGCATGTGGAGTGGTTCATCGCAGGCCTTCAAGGCGGCGGATGCGGGGCTGGATCCTGATGCCCAGACTTGCCTAAGCGGACTCGTTGCGCAGCACGATCGATGACACGATCGTCGGCCATTAGCAATGAGCGAGCCACACGGCCAGCCTGGGGAAGGCATGACACCCCTGCTGCCAAGGCCCCATCGGTGGAAAAAACATGGGCAACGAAATGAGAGAAATTATGGGATAATGGGCTGGGATGTGGCTACACAAACTCGACGGTGTAGGCGGCGAAGCTAACAATGATGCACGCTACGCGAAGGCCAAATTGCAGGCGCTTGAGGCGGCAGATGCGGGGCTGCATCCTGACGCCAAGGCTTGCCTAGGCGGACTCGTTGCGCAGCGCGATCGACGACACAATCATCGACCGTTTGCATTGAGTGAGACACATGGCCAGCCTGGGCAAGGCGTGACACCCCAGCTACCAAGGCCTCATCGGTGGGAAAAACGTGGGTAATGAAATGAGAAAAATCATGGGATAATGAGCTGGGATGTGGCTACACAAGCTCGACTGTATGGGCGACGAAGCTAATGATGATGGATGCTACATGAGGGCCAAATCGCTGGGGGGATTTTGAGCATGTGTAGTGCTTCGTCGCAGGCCCTCGAGGTGGTGGATGCGGGGCTGGATCCCGATGCCCAGGCTTGCCTAGGCGGACTCGTTGCACAGCGCGATCGACGACACGATTGTCGGTCGTTAGCAATGAGCGAGCCACACAGCTAGCCTGGGTAAGGCGTGACACCCCTTCTTCCAAGGCCTCATCGGTGGGAAAAATGTGGGCAACAAAATGAGAAAAATCGTGGGATAATGAGGTGGGATGTGGCTAGACAAACTCGACGGTGTGGGCGGCGAAGCTAACGATGATGCATGCTACGCGAGGGCCAAATCGTTAGGGGGATTTCGAGCATGCGGAGTTCTTTGTCGTAGGTCCTCGAGGTGACGGGTTCGGGGCTGGATCCCGACGCCCAGGCTCGCCTTGACGGACTCGTTGCACAGCGCGATCGATGACACGATCGTCGATTGTTAGCAATGAGCGAGCCATATCGCCAGCCTAGGCAAGGCATGACACCCCTGCTGCCAAGGCCTCATCGGTGGGAAAAACGTGGGAACCAAAATGAGAAAAATCGTGGGATAATGAGCTGGGATGTGGCTACACAAGCTCAACGGTGTGGGTGGCGAAGCTAATGATGAGGCATGCTACGCGAGGGCCAAATTGTTGGGGTGATTTGGAGCATGCAAAGTGCTTCGTCACAGGCCCTCGAGGCGGCAGATGCTGGGCTGCATCCCAACGCCCAGGCTTGCTTTGGTGGACTAGTCGCGCATCACAATCGATGACATGATCGTCGGCCGTTAGCAATGAGCGAGCCACATGGCCAGCCTGGGGAAGGTGTGACACCCCTGCTGCCAAGGCCTCATCGGTGGGAAAAACGTGGGCAACGAAATGAGAAAAATCGTGGGATAATGAGCTGGGATGTGGCTATACAAGCTCGACGGTGTGGGCGGCAAAGCTAATGATGATGCATGCTACGCGAGGGCCAAATCGCTGGGGGGATTTTGAGCATGCAGATTGCTTCATCGCAGGCCCTCGAGGTGGCGGATGCGGGGCTGGATCCTGACGCCCAGTCTTGCCTAGGCGGATTCGTTGCGCAGCACAATCGACGACACGATCGTCGGCCGTTAGCAATGAGCGAGCCACATGGCCAACCTGGGCAAGGTATGACACCCCTGTTGCCAAGGCCCCATCGGTGGAAAAAACATGGGCAGCGAAATGAGAGAAATTGTGGGATAATGAGCGGGGATGTGGCTACTCACACTCGACAGTGTGGGCGGTGAAGCTAACGATGATGCATGCTACGCAAGGGCCAAATCGCAGGGGGGATTTCCAGCATACAGAGTGCTTCATCGTAGGCCCTAGAGGCAGCGGATGCGGGGCTAGATCCCGACGCCCAGGCTTGCCTAAGCGGATTCGTTGCGCAGCGCGATCAACAAAACGATCGTCGGTCGTTAGCAATGTGCGAGCCACATGGTAGCCTGGGCAAGGTGTGACACCCCTGCTGCCAAGGCCCGATCGGTGGAAAAAACGTGGGAAATGAAATGAGAGAAATTGTGGGATAATGAGCTAGGATGTTGCTACACAAACTCGACGGTGTGGGCGGCGAAGCTAACGATGATGCATGCTATGCTAGGGCCTAATCGCTGGGAGGATTTCGAGCATGCGGAGTGCTTCGTCACAGGCCCTCGAGGCGGCGGATGCGGGGCTGGATCCCGACACCCAGGATCGCCTAGGCGAACTCGTTGCGCAGCACGATCGACGACACGATCATCGGCCGTTAGCGAAGAGTGAGCCACACGGCCAGCCTGGGCAAGGCGTGACACCCCTGCTGCCAAGGCTTCATTAGTGGGAAAAATGTGGGCAACGAAATGAGAGAAATCGTGGGATAATGAGCTGAGATGTGGCTAGACAAACTCGACGGTATGGGCGGTGACGCTAATGATGACGCATGCTACGCGAGGGCCAAATCACTGGGGGGATTTTGAGCGTGTGGAGTGGTTCGTCGTAGGCCATCGAGGCGGCGGATGCAGGGCTGGATCCCGATGCCCAGACTTGCCTAGGCGGGCTCGTTGCGCAGCGCGATCGACGACACGATCATCGGCCGTTAGCAATGAGTGAACAACACGGCCAGCCTTGGCAAGGCGTGACACCCCCCCTGCCATGGCCTCATCGGTGGGAAAAACATGGGCAATGAAATTAGAGAAATTGTGGGATAATGAGCTGGGATGTGGCCACACAAGCTCAACCGTGTGGGCGGTGAAGCTAATGCTGATGCATGCTACGCGAGGGCCAAATCGCTTGGGTGATTTTGAGCATGCGGAGTGCTTCGTCGCAGGCCCTCGAGGTGGCAGATGCGGGGCTGGATCCCAACGCCCAGGTTTGCCTAGGTGGACTCGTTGCGCAGCGCGATCAACTACACGATCGTCGGGCGTTAGCAATGAGCGAGCAACACGGCCAGCCTGGGCAAGGCGTGACACCCCTGCTGCCATGGCCTCATCTGTCGAAAAAACATGGGAAATGAAATGAGAGAAATTGTGGGATAATGAGCTAGGATGTGGCTAGACAAACTCGATGGTGTGGGCGACGAAGTTAACGATGATGCATGCTACGCGAGGGCCAAATTATTGTGGGAATTTCGAGCATGCAGAGTGCTTTGTCACAGGCCCTCGAGGTTGTAGATGCGGAGCTGGATCCCGACGCCCAAGCTTGCCTTGGCGGACTCATTGCGCAGCACGATCGACGACACGATTGTCAGCTGTTAGCTATGTGCGAGCCACATGGCAGCCTGGGCAAGGTGTGACACCCCTGCTGCCAAGGCCTCATCGGTGAGAAAAACATGGGCAACGAAATGAGAAAAATCGTGGGATAATGAGCTGGGATGTGGCTACACAAGCTCGACGGTGTGGGCGGCGAAGCTAATGATAATGCATGCTACGCGAGGGCCAAATCGTTGGGGGGATTTTGAGCATGCGGAGTGCTTCATCACATGCCCTCGAGGTGGCAGATGCGGGGCTGGATCCCGACGCCCAGCCTTGCCTCGGCAGACTGGTTGTGCAGTGCGATCAACGACACGATCGTCGACCGTTAGCAATGAGCGAGCCACATGGCCAGCCTAGACAAGGCGTGACACCCCTACTGCCATGGCCTCATCGGTGGGAAAAACGTGGGCAACGAAATGAGAAAAATCGTGGGATAATGAGTTGGGATGTGGCTACACAAGCTCGACGGTGTGGGCGGCGAAGCTAATGATGATGCATGCTATGCGAGGGCCAAATCGCTAGAGGGATTTTAAGCATGCGGAGTGCTTCGCCGCAGGCCCTCGAGGCGGCATATGCGGGGCTGGATCCCGATGCCCAGGCTTGCCTCGGCAGACTCGTTGTTCAGTACGATCAACGACACGATCGTCTGCCGTTAGCAATGAGCGAGCCACACGGCCAGCCTAGGCAAGGCGTGACACCCCTGCTGCCATGGCCTCATCGGTGGGAAAAACGTGGGCAACAAAATGAGAAAAATCGTGGGATAATGAGCTGGGATGTGGCTACACAAGCTCGACGGTGTGGGCGGCGAAGTTAATGATGATGCATGCTACGCGAGGGCCAAATCGTTAGGGGATTTTGAGCATACGGAGTACTTCATCGCAGGCCCTCGAGGTGGCAGATGCGAGGCTGGATCCCGACGCCCAGGATTGCCTAGGCGGACTCGTTGCGCAGCGTGATCAACTACACGATTGTCGGGCGTTAGTAATGGACGAGTCACACGGCCAGCCTGGGTAAGGCGTGACACCCCTGCTGCCATGGCCTTATCGGTCGGGAAAACATGGGCAATGAAATGAGAGAAATTGTGGGATAATGAGCTGGGATGTGGCTAGACAAACTCGGCGGTGTGGGCGGCGAAGTTAACGATGATGCATGCTACGCGAGGGCCAAATTGCTGTGGGGATTTTGAGCATGCGGAGAGCTTCGTCGCAGGCCCTCGAGGCGGGGAATGCAGGGCTGGATCCCGATTCCCAGGCTTGCCTAGGCGGACTCGTTGCATAGCGCGGTCGACGTCACGATCGTCAGCCGTTAGCAATGAGCGAGCCACACAACCAGCCCGGGCACCCCTGCTGCCAAGGCCTCATTGATGGGAAAAATGTGGGCAAAGAAATGAGAAAAATAATGGGATAATGAGCTGGGATGTGGCTATACATGCTCGACGGTGTGGGTGGCAAAGCTAATGATGATGCATGCTACGCGAGGGCCAAATCGCTGGGGGGATTTTGAGCATTCGGAGTGCTTTGTCGTAGGCCCTCGAGGTGGCAGATGCAGGGCTTGATCCCAACACCCAGGCTTGCCTAGGCGGACTCGTTGGGCAGCGTGATCGACGACACGATCGTCGGCCGTTAGCAATGAGCGAGCCAAATGGCCAGCCTGGGCAAGGCGTGACACCCCTGCTGCCAATGCCTCATCGGTGGGAAAATCGTGGGCAAAGAAATGAGAAAAATCGTGGGATAATGAGCTGAGATTTGGCTACACAAGCTCGACGGTGTGGACGGCGAAGCTAATGATGATGCATGCTACGCGAGGGCCAAATCGCTAGGGGAATTTTAAGCATGCGGAATGCTTCATCGCAGGCCCTCGAGGTGGCATATGCGGGGCTGGATCCCGACGCCCAGGCTTGCCTCGGCAGACTCGTTGTGCAGTACGATCAACGACACGATCGTCGACCATTAGCAATGAGCGAGCCACACGGCCAGCCTAGGCAAGGCGTGACACCCCTGCTGCCATGGCCACATCGGTGGGAAAAATGTGGGCAACGAAATGAGAAAAATCATGGGATAATGAGCTGGGATATGGCTACCCAAGCACGACGGTATGGGCGGCGAAGCTAATGATGATGCATGCTACGCGAGGGCCAAATCGCTGGGGTGATTTTGAGCTTGCGGAGTGCTTCGTTGCAGGACCTCGAGGCGGCAGATGCGAGGCTACATGCCGACGCCCAGGCTTGCCTTGGCGGACTCGTTGCGCAGTGTGATCGACGACACGATCGTCTGCCGTTAGCAATGAGCGAGCCACATGGCCAGCCTGAGCAAGGCGTGACACCCCTGCTGCCAAGGCCTCACCGGTGGGTAAAACATGGGCAACTAAATGAGAAAAATTATGGGATAATGAGCTAGGATGTGGCTACACAAACTCGACGGTGTGGGCGGCGAAGCTAACGATGATGCATGCTATGCTAGGGCCTAATCGCTGGGAGGATTTCGAGCATGCGGAGTGCTTAGTCACAGGCCCTCGAGGCGGCGGATACGGGGCTGGATCCCGACACCCAGGCCCACCTAGGCGAACTCGTTGCGCAGCGCGATCGACGACACGATCATCGGCCGTTAGCGATGAGTGAGCCACACGGCCAGCCTGGGCAAGGCGTGACACCCCTGCTGCCAAGGCCTCATTAGTGGGAAAAACGTCGGCAACAAAATGAGAAAAATCATGGGATAATGAGCTGAGATGTGGCTAGACAAACTCGACGGGGTGGGCGGCGAAGCTAATGATGACGCACGCTACGCGAGGGCCAAATCGCTGGGGGGATTTTGAGCCTGTGGAGTGGTTCGTCGCAGGCCATCAAGGCGGCGGATGCAGGGCTGGATCCCGACGCCTAGACTTGCCTAGGCGGACTCGTTTCGCAGCGCGATCGACGACACGATCGTCGGCCGTTAGCAATGAGTGAATCACACGGCCAGCCTTGGCAAGGCGTGACACCCCTCCTGCCATGGCCTCATCGGTGGGAAAAACATGAGCAATGAAATTAGAGAAATTGTGGGATAATGAGCTGGGATGTGGCCACACAAGCTCAACCGTGTGGGCGGTGAAGCTAATGATGATGCATGCTACACGAGGGCCAAATCACTGGGGTGATTTTGAGCATGCGGAGTGCTTCGTCGCAGGCCCTCGAGGTGGCAGATGCGGGGCTGGATCCCGACGCCCAGGTTTGCCTAGGCGGACTCATTGCGCAGCGCGATCAACGACACGATCGTCGGGCGTTAGCAATGCCTGGGCAAGGCATGACACCCCTGCTGCCATGGCCTCATCTGTCGAAAAAACATTGGCAATGAAATGAGAGAAATTGTGGGATAATGAGCTAGGATGTGGCTAGACAAACTCGATGGTGTGGGCGACGAAGTTAACGATGATGCATGCTACGCGAGGGCCAAATTATTGTGGGAATTTCGAGCATGCAGAGTGCTTCGTCGCAGGCCCTCGAGGTTGTAGATGTGGAGCTGGATCCCGATGCCCAGGCTTGCCTTGGCAGACTCATTGCGCAGCGCGATCGATGACACGATTGTCATCTGTTAGCTATGTGCAAGCCACATGGCAGCCTGGGCAAGGTGTGACACCCCTGCTGCTAAGGCCTCATCGGTGAGAAAAACATGGGCAATGAAATGAGAAAAATCGTGGGACAATAAGCTGGGATGTGGCTACATAAGCTCGACGGTGTGGGCGGCGAAGCTAATGATGATGCATGCTACGCGAGGGCCAAATCGTTGGGGGGATTTTGAGCATGCGGAGTGCTTCGCCGCATGCCCTTGAGGTGGCACATGCGGGGCTGGATCCTGACGCCCAGCCTTGCCTCGGCAAACTCGTTGTGCAGTGCAATCAACGACACGATCGTCGGCCGTTAGCAATGAGCGAGCCACACGGCCAGCCTAGGCAAGGCGTGACACCCCTACTGCCATGGCCTCATCGGTGGAAAAAACGTGGGCAACAAAATGAGAAAAATCATGGGAAAATGTGCGGGGATGTGGCTACACAAGCTCGACGGTATGGGCGGCGAAGCTAATGATGATGCATGCTACACGAGGGCCAAATCGCTGGGGTGATTTTGAGCATGCGGAGTGCTTCGTCGCAGGCCCTCGAGGCGGCAGATGCGGGGCTACATGCCGACGCCCAGGCTTGCCTTGGCGGACTCGTTGCGCAGCATGATCGACGACACGATCGTCTGCCGTTAGCAATGAGCGAGCCACATGGCCACCCTGAGCAAGGCGTGACACCCCTACTGCTAAGTCCTCACCGGTGGGTAAAACATGGGCAACGAAATGAGAAAAATTATGGGATAATGAGTTAGGATGTGGCTACACAAGCTCGACTGTGTGGGCGGCGAAGCTAATGATGATGCATGCTACGCGAAGGCCAAATAGTTGGGGGACTTTGAGCATACGGAGTGCTTCATCGCACACCCTCGAGGTGGCAGATGCGGGGCTGGATCCCGACGCCCAAGATTGCCTAGGCGGACTCGTCGCGCAGCGCTATCAACGACACGATCATCGGGCGTTAGCAATGAGCGAGCAACATGGCCAGCCTGGGCAAGGCGTGACACCCCTGCTGCCATGGCGTCATCTATCGAAAAAACATGGGCAATGAAATGAGAGAAATTGTGGGATAATGAGCTGGATGTGGCTAGACAAACTCGATGGTGTGGGCGACAAAGTTAACGATGATGCATGCTACGGAGGGCCAAATTATTGTGGGAATTTCGAGCATGCAAGTGCTTCGTCGCAGGCCCTCGAGGTTGTAATGGGAGCTGGATCCCGATGCCCAGGCTTGCCTTGGCAGACTCATTGCGCAGCGCGATCGATGACACGATGTCATCTGTTAGCTATGTGCAAGCCACATGGCAGCCTGGGCAAGGTGTGACACCCCTGCTGCTAAGGCCTCATCGGTGAGAAAAACATGGGCAATGAAATGAGAAAAATCGTGGGACAATAAGCTGGGATGTGGCTACATAAGCTCGACGGTGTGGGCGGCGAACTAATGATGATGCATGCTACGCAGGGCCAAATCGTTGGGGGGATTTTGAGCATGCGGAGTGCTTCGCCGCAGCCCTTGAGGTGGCACATGCGGGGCTGGATCCTGACGCCCAGCCTTGCCTCGGCAAACTCGTTGTGCAGTGCAATCAACGACACGATCGTCGGCCGTTAGCAATGAGCGAGCCACACGGCCAGCCTAGGCAAGGCGTGACACCCCTACTGCCATGGCCTCATCGGTGGAAAAAACGTGGGCAACAAAATGAGAAAAATCATGGGAAAATGTGCGGGGATGTGGCTACACAAGCTCGACGGTATGGGCGGCGAAGCTAATGATGATGCATGCTACACGAGGGCCAAATCGCTGGGGTGATTTTGAGCATGCGGAGTGCTTCGTCGCAGGCCCTCGAGGCGGCAGATGCGGGGCTACATGCCGACGCCCAGGCTTGCCTTGGCGGACTCGTTGCGCAGCATGATCGACGACACGATCGTCTGCCGTTAGCAATGAGCGAGCCACATGGCCACCCTGAGCAAGGCGTGACACCCCTACTGCTAAGTCCTCACCGGTGGGTAAAACATGGGCAACGAAATGAGAAAAATTATGGGATAATGAGTTAGGATGTGGCTACACAAGCTCGACTGTGTGGGCGGCGAAGCTAATGATGATGCATGCTACGCGAAGGCCAAATAGTTGGGGGACTTTGAGCATACGGAGTGCTTCATCGCACACCCTCGAGGTGGCAGATGCGGGGCTGGATCCCGACGCCCAAGATTGCCTAGGCGGACTCGTCGCGCAGCGCTATCAACGACACGATCATCGGGCGTTAGCAATGAGCGAGCAACATGGCCAGCCTGGGCAAGGCGTGACACCCCTGCTGCCATGGCCTCATCGGTCGAAAAAACATGGGCAATGAAATGAGAGAAATTGTGGGATAATGAGCTGGGATGTGGCTAGACAAACTCGATGGTGTGGGCGGCGAAGTTAACGATGATGCATGCTACGCGAGGGCCAAATTGCTGTGGGAATTTCGAGCATGCGGAGTGCTTGGTCGCAGGCCCTCGAGGTTGTAGATGCGGAGCTGGATCCCGACGCCCAGGCTTGCCTTGGCGGACTCGTTGCGCAGCGCGATCGACGACACGATCGTCAGCTGTTAGCTATGTGCGAGCCACATGGCAGCCTGGGCAAGGTGTGACACCCCTGCTGCCAAGGCCTCATCGGTGAGAAAAACATGGGCAACGAAATGAGAAAAATCGTGGGATAATGAGCTGGGATGTGGCTACACAAGCTCGACGGTGTGGGCGGCGAACCTAATGATGATGCATGCTACGCTAGGGCCAAATCGCTGGGGTGATTTTGAGCATGTGCAGTGCTTCGTCGCAGGCCCTCGAGGCGGCAGATGCGGGGCTGTATGCCGACGCCTAGGCTTGCCTTGGCGGACTCGTTGCGCAGCGTGATCGACGACACGATCGTCTGCCATTAGCAATGAGCGAGCCACATGGCCAGCCTGAGCAAGGCGTGACACCCCTGCTGCCAAGGCCTTATCGGTGGGAAAAACATGGGCAACGAAATGAGAAAAATTATGGGATAATGAGCTAGGATATGGCTACACAAGCTTGACGGTGTGGGCGGCGAAGCTAATGATGATGCATGCTACCCGAGGGCAAAATTGTTGGGGGATTTTGAGCATACGGAGGGCTTCATCGCACGCCCTCGAGGTGGCAGATGCGGGGCTGGATCCCGACGCCCAGGATTGCCTAGGCGGACTCGTCGCGCAGCGCGATCAACGACACGATCGTCGAGCGTTAGCAATGAGCGAGCCACATGGCCAGCCTGAGCAAGGCGTGACACCCCTGCTGCCAAGGCCTTATCGGTGGGAAAAACATGGGCAACGAAATGAGAAAAATTATGGGATAATGAGCTAGGATATGGCTACACAAGCTTGACGGTGTGGGCGGCGAAGCTAATGATGATGCATGCTACCCGAGGGCAAAATTGTTGGGGGATTTTGAGCATACGGAGTGCTTCATCGCACGCCCTCGAGGTGGCAGATGCGGGGCTGGATCCCGACGCCCAGGATTGCCTAGGCGGACTCGTTGCGCAGCGCGATCAACGACACGATCGTCGGGCGTTAGCAATGAGCGAGCAACACGGCCAGCCTGGGCAAGGCGTGACACCCCTGCTGCCATGGCCTCATCTGTCGAAAAAACATTGGCAATGAAATGAGAGAAATTGTGGGATAATGAGCTAGGATGTGGCTAGACAAACTCGATGGTGTGGGCGACGAAGTTAACGATGATGCATGCTACGCGAGGGCCAAATTATTGTGGGAATTTCGAGCATGCAGAGTGCTTCGTCGCAGGCCCTCGAGGTTGTAGATGTGGAGCTGGATCCCGATGCCCAGGCTTGCCTTGGCAGACTCATTGCGCAGCGCGATCGATGACACGATTGTCATCTGTTAGCTATGTGCGGGCCACATGGCAGCCTGGGCAAGGTGTGACACCCCTGCTGCCAAGGCCTCATCGGTGAGAAAAACATGGGCAACGAAATGAGAAAAATCATGGGATAATGAGCTGGGATGTGGCTACACAAGCTCGATGGTGTGGGCGGCGAACCTAATGATGATGCATGCTACGCGAGGGCCAAATCGCTGGGGTGATTTTGAGCATGCGCAGTGCTTCGTCGCAGGCCCTCGAGGCGACAGATGCGGGGCTGCATGCCGATGCCTAGGCTTGCCTTGGCGGACTCGTTGCGCAGCGTGATCGACGACACGATTGTCTGCCGTTAGCAATGAGCGAGCCACATGGCACGCCTGAGCAAGGCGTGACACCCCTGCTGCCAAGGCCTCATTGTTGGGAAAAACATGGGCTACAAAATGAGAAAAATTATGGGATAATGAGCTACGATGTGGCTACACAAGCTCGACGGTGTGGGCGGCGAAGCTAATGATGATGCACGCTACGCGAAGGCCAAATAGCTGGGGGATTTTGAGCATACGGAGTACTTCATCGCAGGCCCTCGAGGTGGCAGATGCGGGGCTGGATCCCGACGCCCAGGATTGCCTAGGTGGACTCATTGGGTAGCGCGATCAACGACACGATCGTCGGGGGTTAGTAATGGACGAGTCACACGGCCAGCCTGGGTAAGGCGTGACATCCCTGCTGCCATGGCCTTATCGGTCGGGAAAACATGGGCAATGAAATGAGAGAAATTGTGGGATAATGAGCTGGGATGTGGCTAGACAAACTCGACGGTGTGGGCGGCGAAGTTAACGATGATGCATGCTACACGAGGGCCAAATCGCTGTGGGGATTTTGAGCATGCGGAGAGCTTCGTCGCAGGCCCTTGAGGCGGTGAATGCAGGGCTGGATCCCGACGCCCAGGCTTGCCTAGGCGGACTCGTTGCATAGCGCGATCGACGTCACGATCGTCAGCCATTAGCAATGAGCGAGCCACACGGCCAGCCCGGGCACCGTTGCTGCCAAGGCCTCATCGGTGGGAAAAATGTGGGCAAAGAAATGAGAAAAATAATGGGATGATGAGTTGGGATGTGGCTATACAAGCTCGACGGTGTGGGCGGCAAAGCTAATGATGATGCATGCTACGCGAGGGCCAAATCGCTGGGGGGATTTTGAGCATTCTGAGTGCTTCGTCGTAGGCCCTCGAGGTGGCAGATGCGGGGCTTGATCCCGACACCCAGGCTTGCCTAGGCGGACTCGTTGCGCAGCGTGATCGACGACACGATCGTCGGCCGTTAGCAATGAGCGAGCCAAATGGCCAGCCTGGGCAAGTCGTGACACCCTTGCTGCCAATGCCTCATCGGTGGGAAAATCATGGGCAAAGAAATGAGAAAAATCGTGGGATAATGATGATTTGGCTACACAAGCTCGACGGTGTGGGCGGCGAAGCTAATGATGATTCATGCTACCCGAGGGCCAAATCGCTAGGGGGATTTTAAGCATGCGGAGTGCTTCGTCGCAGGCCCTCGAGGTGGCAGCGGTGGGCGCGCTAACCAGGCCGCGGGCGCCCATCGCGAGCTAGCCCCCACGTCCCTGTACCTTGACTAAGTGCCCATCGAGCGTGCCAGGGGGGCCACGTCGCGCGGACCCTGGGCATGGGTGGCACGCCCACGCGGCCCCCAGCAGGCACAGCATGGGCTGCTCGCCCAGTGTGCGGCAGCGGAGCGCGCGCCAGCTAGGCCGCGGGCGCCCATCGCGAGCCAGCCTTCACGTCCCTGTCCCTCGACTAAGTGCCCAGCGAGTGAGCCAGGGGGGCCGCATCGCATGGACCCTGGACACTGGTAGCACGCCCAGGACGTTCCCAGTAGGCACGGCATGGGCTGCTCGCCCAGTGTGCGGTAGCGGTGGGCGCGCTAGCCAGGCCGCGGGCGCCCATCGCGAGCCAGCCCCCAGCAACAATGGCATGGGCTGCTCACCCAGCGTGCGGCAGCGTTGGGCGCGCCAGCCAGGCCACGGGCGCCTATCGCGAGCAAGCCCCAACGTCCCTGTCACTCGACTAAGTGCCCAGCGAGTGAGCCAGGGGGGCCGCATCGCATGGACCCAGGACACTGGTAGCACGCCCAGGATGTTCCCAGCAGGCACGGCATGGGCTGCTCGCCCAGTGTGCGGCAGCGGTGGGCGCACCAGCCAGGCCGCGGGCCCCCATCGCGAGCGAGCCCCCACGTCCCTTTACCTTGACTAAGTGCCCACCGAGCGTGCCAAGGGGGCCAGGTCGCACGGACCCTGGGCACGGGTGGCATGCCCAGGCTCCCCCCAGCAGGCACGGCAAGCGTTGCTCGCCCAGCGTGCGGCAGCAATGGGCGCGCCAGCCAGGCCGCGGGCGCCCATCGCGAGCCAGCCCACATGTCCCTATCCCTCGACCGACTGCCCAGCGAGCGAGCCAGGGGGCCGCGTTGCACGGACCCTGGGCACAGGTTCCACGCCCAGGCAACCCCCAGCAGGTACGGCATGTGTTGCTCGCCCAGCGTGTGGCAGCGGTGGGCGCGACAGCAAGGCCGCGGGCGCCCATCATGAGCCAGCCCCCACATCCCTGTCCCTCGACGTAATGCCCAGTGTGCGAGCCAGGGGTGCCGCATCAGGGACCCTGGGCATGGGTGGCACGCCCAGGCAGCCACCAGCAGGCACGGTATGGGCTGCTCGTCCAGCGTGCAGCAGCGGTGGGCGTAACAGCCAGGCCGCCGGCGCCCATCGCGAGCCAGACCCCTTGTCCCTGCCCCTCGACTGACAGCCCAGCGTACGAGCCAGCGGTGCCATGTCGCACGGACCATGGGAACAGGTGGCATGCCCAGGCAGCCCCAAGCAGGCACGGCATGGGCCTCTCACCCAGCGAGCAGCAGCGGTGGGCGCGCCGGCCAGGCCGCGGGCTCCCATTGCTAGCCAGCCCCCTCGTCCCTGTCCCTCGACGTAGTGCCAAGCGTGCGAGCAAGGGGTGCCATGTCGCATGGACCCTGGGCACAGGTTGCACGCCCAGGCAGCCCCAAGCAGGCACGGCATGGGCAGCTCGCCCAGCGTGCGGCAGCGGTAGGCACGCCAGCCAGGCCGCGGGCGCACATCGCGAGCAATCCCCCACGTCCCTGTCCCTCCACTAAGTGCCCAGAGAGCGAGCCAGGGGGGCCGCGTTGCATGGACTCTGGGCACGGGTGGCATGCACAGGCAGTCCCCAGCAGGTACGGCATGGGCTGCTCGCCCAGCGTGCGGCAGCGGTGGGCGCACCAGCCAGGACGTGGGCGCCCATCGCGAGCAAGACCCCACGTCCCTGTCCCTCCACTAAGTGCCCAGCGAGCGAGCCAGGGGGGCCGCGTCGCACTGACCCTGGGCATGGGCAGCATGCCCAGGCAGCCCCCAGCAGGCACGGCATGGGTTGCTCAGCCAGCGTGCGGCAGCCGTAGGCGTGCCAGCCAGTCCGTGGGCGCCCATCGCGAGCCAGCCGCCGCGTCCCTGCCCCTCGACTAAGTGCCAAGCGAGCGAGCCAGGGGGCCACGTCGCACTGACCTGGGCACGGGTGGCACGCCCAGGCAGCCCCCAGCAGGCACGACAAGGGCAGTTCGCCCAGCGTGCGGCAGCAGTGGCTGCGCCAGCCAGGCCGCGGGCGCCCATCGCGAGCCAGCCCTCTCGTCCGTGCCCCTCGACTGACTGCCCAGCGTGCGAGCCAGGTATGCCACGTCGCACGGACCCTGGGCATGGGTGGCACACCCAGGCAGCCCCAAGCAGGCACGGCATGGGCTGCTCGCCCAGCGTGCGGCAGCAGTGGGTGCGCCAGCCAGGCCGCGGGCGCCCACCACGAGCCAGCCCCCTCGTCCCTGCCCCTCGACTGACTGCCCAGCGTGCGAGCCAGGGGTACCGCATCGCACGGACCCTAGGCACGGGTGGCATGCCCAGGCAGCCCCCAGCAGGCACGGCGTGGGCTGCTCGCCCAGCCTGCGGCAGCGGTGGGCTCGCCCGCAAGGCTGTGGGCACCCATCGCAAGCCAGCCCGCACGTCCATGTCCCTCGACGTAGTGCCCACTGAGCAAGCCAGGGGGACCACGTCGCACAGAACCTGGGCATGAGTGGCACCCCTAGGCAGCCCCCAGCAGGCACGGCATGGGCTGCTTGCCCGCCAGGCTGTGGGCACCCATCGCGAGCCAGCCCCCACGTCCTTGTCCCTCGACGTAGTGCCCAGTGAGCAAGCCAGGGGGGCCGTGTCGCACAGACCCTGGGCATGGGAGGCCTGGCAAGGTTGCCCCCAGCAGGCACGGCATGGGCTGCTCGCCCAGCGTGCGGCAGCGGTGGGCTTGCCAGCCAGGCTGGTGGCGCCCATCGCGAGCCAGTCCCCACGTCCCTGTCCCTCGACGTAGTGCCCAGAGAGAAAGCCAGAGGGGCAGCGTCGCACAGATCCTTGGCACGTGTGGCACCCCTAGGCAGCCCCCAGCAGGCACGGCATGGGCTGCTCGGTCAGCGTGCCGCAGCGGTGGGCACGCCAGCCAGGCCGCGGGCGGCAATCACGAACCAGCCCCCTCGTCCCTGCCCCTCGACTGACTGCCCAGTGTGCGAGCCAGGGGTGCCACTTCACACGCACCCTGGGCACGGGTGGCCCAGCCAGGCAGCCCCCAGTAGGCACGGCATGGGCTGCTCGCCCAGCGTGCGGCAGCGGTGGGCCTCGCCCGCCAGTCTGTGGGCACCTATCGCGAGCCAGCCCCCATGTTCCTGTCCCTCGACGTAGTGCCCATCAAGCAAGCCAGGGGGGCTGCGTCACACTGACCCTGGGCACGGGTGGCACGCCCAGGCAGCCCCCAGCAGGCACGACAAGGGCAGCTCGCCCAGCGTGCGGCAGCAGTGGGTGCGCCAGCCAGGCCGCGGGCGCCCATCGCGAGCCAGCCCCCTCGTCCCTGCCCCTCGACTGACTGCCCAGCGTGCGAGCCAGGTATGCCACATCGCACGGACCCTGGGCACGGGTGGCACACCCAGGCAGCCCCCAGCAGGCACGGCATGGGCTGCTCGCCCAGCGTGCGGCAGCAGTGGGTGCGCCAGCCAGGCCGCGGGCGCCCACCACGAGCCAGCCCCCTCGTCCCTGCCCCTCGACTGACTGCCCAGCGTGCGAGCCAGGGGTACCGCATCGCACGGACCCTAGGCACGGGTGGCATGCCCAGGCAGCCCCCAGCAGGCACGGCATGGGCTGCTCGCCCAGCCTGCGGCAGCGGTGGACTCGCCCGCAAGGCTGTGGGCACCCATCGCAAGCCAGCCCGCACGTCCATGTCCCTCGACGTAGTGCCCACTGAGCAAGCCAGGGGGACCACGTCGCACAGACCCTGGGCACGAGTGGCACCCCTAGGCAGCCCCCAGCAGGCACGGCATGGGCTGCTTGCCCGCCAGGCTGTGGGCACCCATCGCGAGCCAGCCCCCACGTCCTTGTCCCTCGACGTAGTGCCCAGTGAGCAAGCCAGGTGGGCCGTGTCGCACAGACCCTGGGCATGGGAGGCCTGGCAAGGTTGCCCCCAGCAGGCACGGCATGGGCTGCTCGCCCAGCGTGCGGCAGCGGTGGGCTTGCCAGCCAGGCTGGGGGCGCCCATCGCGAGCCAGCCCCCTCGTCCCTGTCCCTCGACGTAGTTCCCATCGAGCGAGCCAAGGGTGCCGCGTTGCACAGACCCTGGGCATGGGAGGCCCAGCCAGGCAGCACCCAGCAGGCACGGCATCGGCTGCACACCCAGCGTGCAGCAGCGGTGCGCGCGCCCGCCAGGGTGTGGGTGCGCATCGCGAGCAAGCCCCCACGTCCCTGTCCCTCGATGTAGTGCCCAGCAAGCAAGCCAGGGGTGCCGCGTAGCACAGACCCTGGGCATGGGTGGCCCGGCCAGGTAGTCCCCAGCAGGCACGGAATGGGCTGCTCTCCCAGCGTCCAGCAGCGGTGGGCGCGCCAGCCTGGCCGTGGGCGGCCATCGTGAGCCAGCCCGCACGTCCCTGTCCCTCGACGTAGTGCCCAGAGAGAAAGCCAGAGGGGCAGCATCGCACAGATCCTTGGCACGTGTGGCACCCCTAGGCAGCCCCCAGCAGGCACGGCATGGGCTGCTCAGCCAGCATGCCGCAGCGGTGGGCACGCCAGCCAGGCCGCGGGCGCCAATCACGAACCAGCCCCCTCGTCCCTGCCCCTCGACTGACTGCCCAGTGTGCGAGCCAGGGGTGCCACTTCAAACGCACCCTGGGCACGGGTGGCCCGGCCAGGCAGCCCCCAGCAGGCACGGCATAGGCTGCTCACCCAGCGTGCGGCAGCGGTGGGCTTGCCAGCCAGGCTGGTGGCGCCCATCGCGAGCCAGCCCCCACGTCCCTGTCCCTCGACGTAGTGCCCAGCGAGCAACCCAGGGCGGCCGTGTCGCACAGACCCTGGGCATGGGTGGCATGCCTAGACAGCCCCCAGCAGGTACGGCATGGGCAGCTCGCCCAGCGTGGGGCAGCAGTAGGTGCGCCAGCAAGGCTGCTGGCGCCCATCCCAAGCCAGCCCCCTCGTCCCTGCCCCTCGACTGACTGCCCAGCGTTCGTGCCAGGGGTGCCGTGTCGCATGGGCCCTGGGCACGGGGGGCACGCCGAGGCAGCCCCCAGCAGGCACGACAAGGGCAGCTTGCCCAGCGTGTGGCAGCAGTGGGTGCGCCAGCCAGGCCGCGGGCGCCCATCACGAGCCAGCCCCCTCGTCCGTGCCCCTCGACTGACTGCCCAGTGTGCGAGCCAGGTATGCCATGTTGCAGGGACCCTGGGCACGGGTGGCACACCCAGGCAGCCCCCAGCAGGCACGGCATGGGCTGCTCAGCCAGCGTGCCGCAGCGGTGGGCACGCCAGCCAGGCCGCGGGCGCCAATCACGAACCAGCCCCCTCGTCCCTGCCCCTCGACTGACTGCCCAGTGTGCGAGCCAGGGGTGCCACTTCAAACGCACCCTGGGCACGGGTGGCCCGGCCAGGCAGCCCCCAGCAGGCACGGCATAGGCTGCTCGCCCAGCGTGCGGCAGCGGTGGGATTGCCAGCCACGCTGGTGGCGCCCATCGCGAGCCAGCCCCCACGTCCCTGTCCCTCGACTTAGTGCCCAGCGAGCAACCCAGGGCGGCCGTGTCGCACAGACCCTGGGCATGGGTGGCATGCCCAGACAGCCCCCAGCAGGTACGGCATGGGCAGCTCGCCCAGCGTGGGGCAGCAGTAGGTGCGCCAGCAAGGCTGCTGGCGCCCATCCCAAGCCAGCCCCCTCGTCCCTGCCCCTCGACTGACTGCCCAGCGTTCGTGCCAGGGGTGCCGTGTCGCATGGGCCCTGGGCACGGGGGGCACGCCCAGGCAGCCCCCAGCAGGCACGGCATGGGCTGCTCGCCCAGCCTGAGGCAGAGGTGGGCTCGCCAGCCAGGCTGTGGGCACCCATCGCGAGCCAGCCCCCACGTCCCGGTCCCTCGACGTAGTGCCCAGCGAGAAAGACAGGGGGGCCGTGTCGCACAGACCCTGGGCATGCGCGGCCTGGCCAGGCAGCCCCCAGTAGGAACGGCATGGGCCGCTCGCCCAGCGTGCGGCAGCTGTGGGCGCGCCCGCCAGGCCGCGGGCGCCCATCGCGAGCCAGCCCCCAGGGTCCCTGTCCCTCGACTTACTGCCCAGAGAGAAAGCCAGAGGGGCAGCGTCGCACAGATCCTTGGCACGTGTGGCACCCCTAGGCAGCCCCCAGCAGGCACTGCATGGGCTGCTTGGCCAGCGTGCTGCAGCGGTGGGCACGCCAGCCAGGCCGCGGGCGGCAATCACGAACCAGCCCCCTCGTCCCTGCCCCTCGACTGACTGCCCAGTGTGCGAGCCAGGGGTGCCACTTCACACGCACCCTGGACACGGGTGGCCCAGCCAGGCAGCCCCCAGCAGGCACGGCATGGGCTTCTCGCCCAGCGTGCGGCAGCGGTGGGCTCGCCCGCCAGGCTGTGGGCACCTATTGCGAGCCAGCCCCCACGTCCCTGTCCCTCGACGTAGTGCCCAGCAAGCAAGCCAGGGGGGCCACGTCGCACTGACCCTGGGGATGGGTGGCACGCCCAGGCAGCCCCCAGCAGGCACGACAAGGGCAGCTTGCCCAGCGTGCGGCAGCAGTGGGTGCGCCAGCCATGCCGCGGGCGCCCATCACGAGCCAGCCCCCTCGTCCGTGCCCCTCGACTGACTGCCCAGTGTGCGAGCCAGGTATGCCATGTTGCAGGGACCCTGGGCACGGGTGGCACACCCAGGCAGCCCCCAGCAGGCACGGCATGGGCTGCTCGGCCAGCGTGCCGCAGCGGTGGGCACGCCAGCCAGGCCGCGGGCGCCAATCACGAACCAGCCCCCTCGTCCCTGCCCCTCGACTGACTGCCCAGTGTGCGAGCCAGGGGTGCCACTTCAAACGCACCCTGGGCACGGGTGGCCCGGCCAGGCAGCCCCCAGCAGGCACGGCATAGGCTGCTCGCCCAGCGTGCGGCAGCGGTGGGATTGCCAGCCAGGCTGGTGGCGCCCATCGCGAGCCAGCCCCCACGTCCCTGTCCCTCGACGTAGTGCCCAGCGAGCAACCCAGGGCGGCCGTGTCGCACAGACCCTGGGCATGGGTGGCATGCCCAGACAGCCCCCAGCAGGTACGGCATGGGCAGCTCGCCCAGCGTGGGGCAGCAGTAGGTGCGCCAGCAAGGCTGCTGGCGCCCATCCCAAGCCAGCCCCCTCGTCCCTGCCCCTCGACTGACTGCCCAGCGTTCGTGCCAGGGGTGCCGTGTCGCATGGGCCCTGGGCACGGGGGGCACGTCCAGGCAGCCCCCAGCAGGCACGGCATGGGCTGCTCGCCCAGCCTGCGGCAGAGGTGGGCTCGCCAGCCAGGCTGTGGGCACCCATCGCGAGCCAGCCCCCACGTCCCGGTCCCTCGACGTAGTGCCCAGCGAGAAAGACAGGGGGGCCGTGTCGCACAGACCCTGGGCATGCGCGGCCTGGCCAGGCAGCCCCCAGTAGGAACGGCATGGGCCGCTCGCCCAGCGTGCGGCAGCTGTGGGCGCGCCCGCCAGGCCGCGGGCGCCCATCGCGAGCCAGCCCCCAGGGTCCCTGTCCCTCGACTTACTGCCCAGAGAGAAAGCCAGAGGGGCAGCGTCGCACAGATCCTTGGCACGTGTGGCACCCCTAGGCAGCCCCCAGCAGGCACTGCATGGGCTGCTTGGCCAGCGTGCTGCAGCGGTGGGCACGCCAGCCAGGCCGCGGGCGGCAATCACGAACCAGCCCCCTCGTCCCTGCCCCTCGACTGACTGCCCAGTGTGCGAGCCAGGGGTGCCACTTCACACGCACCCTGGACACGGGTGGCCCAGCCAGGCAGCCCCCAGCAGGCACGGCATGGGCTTCTCGCCCAGCGTGCGGCAGCGGTGGGCTCGCCCGCCAGGCTGTGGGCACCTATTGCGAGCCAGCCCCCACGTCCCTGTCCCTCGACGTAGTGCCCAGCAAGCAAGCCAGGGGGGCCACGTCGCACTGACCCTGGGGATGGGTGGCACGCCCAGGCAGCCCCCAGCAGGCACGACAAGGGCAGCTTGCCCAGCGTGCGGCAGCAGTGGGTGCGCCAGCCAGGCCGCGGTCGTCCATCACGAGCCAGCCCCCTCGTCCGTGCCCCTCGACTGACTGCCCATTGTGCGAGCCAGGTATGCCACGTTGCAGGGACCCTGGGCACGGGTGGCACACCCAGGCAGCCCCCAGCAGGCACGGCATGGGCTGCTCGGCCAGCGTGCCGCAGCGGTGGGCACGCCAGCCATGCCGCGGGCGCCAATCACGAACCAGCCTCCTCATCCCTGCCCCTCGACTGACTGCCCAGTGTGCGAGCCAGGGGTGCCACTTCACACGCACCCTGGGCGCGGGTGGCCCGGCCAGGCAGCCCCCAGCAGGCACGGCATGGGCTGCTCGCCCAGCGTGCGGCAGCGGTGGGCTTCCCAGCCAGGCTGGGGGCGCCCATCGCGAGCCAGCCCCCACGTCCCTGTCCCTCGACGTAGTGCCCAGCGAGCAACCCAGGGCGGCCGTGTCGCACAGACCCTGGGCATGGGTGGCATGCCCAGACAGCCCCCAGCAGGTACGGCATGGGAAGCTCGCCCAGCGTGGGGCTGCAGTAGGTGCGCCAGCAAGGCTGCTGGCGCCCATCCCAAGCCAGCCCCCTCATCCCTGCCCCTCGACTGACTGCCCAGCGTTCGTGCCAGGGGTGCCGTGTCGCATGGGCCCTGGGCACGGGGGGCACGCCCAGGCAGCCCCCAGCAGGCACGGCATGGGCTGCTCGCCCAGCCTGCGGCAGAGGTGGGCTCGCCAGCCAGGCTGTGGGCACCCATCGCGAGCCAGCCCCCACGTCCCGGTCCCTCGACGTAGTGCCCAGCGAGAAAGCCAGGGGGGCCGTGTCGCACAGACCCTGGGCATGCGCGGCCTGGCCAGGCAGCCCCCAGCAGGAACGGCATGGGCCGCTCGCCCAGCGTGCGGCATCTGTGGGCGCGCCCGCCGGGCTGGGGGTGCCCATCGCGAGCCAGCCCCCACGTCCCTGTCCCTCGACGTAGTGCCCAGCGAGCAAGCCAGGGCGGCCGTGTCGCACAGACCCAGGGCACGGGTGGCACGCCGAGGCAGCCCCCAGTAGGCACGGCATGGGCTGCTCGCCCAGTGTGCGGCAGCAGTGGGTGCGCCAGCAAAGCCGCGGGCGCCCATCCTGAGCCAGCCCCCTTGTCCCTGCCCCTCGACTGACTGCCCAGCGTTCGAGCCAGGGGTGCAATGTTGCACGGACCCTGGGCACGGGGGGCACGCCCAGGCAGCCCCCAGCAGGCATGGCATGGGCTGCTCGCCCAGCCTGCGGCAGCGGTGGTCAAGCCCGCCAGGCTGTGGGCACCAATTGCGAGCCAGCCCCCACGTCCCGGTCCCTCGACGTAGTGCCCAGCGAGCAAGCCAGGGGGGCCGCGTCGCACAGACCCTGGGCACGAGTGGCACCCCTAGGCAGCCCCCAGCAGGCACGACATGGGCTGCTCGCCCAGTGTGCGGCAGCGGTGGGAGCGCCAGCCAGGCCGTGGGCGCCCATCGCAAGCCAGCCCCCTCATCTCTGCCCCTCGACTGACTTCCCAGCGTGCGAGCCAGGGGTGCCGCGTCGCACGGACCCTGGGCATGGGTGGCCCGGCCAGGCAGCCCCCAGCAGTTACGGAATGGGCTGCTCGCCCAGCGTGCGGCAACGGTGGGAGCGCCAGCCTGGCCGCGGGCGCCCATCTCGAGCCAGCCCCCACATCCCTGTCCCCCGACGTCGTTCCCAGTGAGCAAGCAAGGGGGGCCACGTCACACAGACCCTGGGCACGTGTGGCACCACTAGGCAGCCCCCAGCAGGCATGGCATGGGCTGCTCGCCCAGCGTGCGGCAGCGGTGGGCGCGCCAGCCAGGCCGCGGGCGTCCATCGCGAGCCAGCCCCCTCGTCCCTGCCCCTCGACTGACTGGCCAGCGTGCGAGCCAGGGGTGCCACGTCGCACGGACACTGGGCACAGGTGGCACGCCCAGGCAGCCCCCAGCAGGCACGGCATGGGCTGCTTTCCCAGTGTGAGGCAGTGGTTGGTGCGCCAGCCAGGCCGCGGGCGCCCATCGTGAGCCAGCCCCCTCGTCCCTGCCTCTCCACTGACTGCCCTGCGTACGAGCCAGGGGGGCCGCGTCGCACGGACCCTGGGCACAGGTGGCACACCCAGGTAGCCCCCAGCAGGCACGGCATGGGCCAAGTGCCCAGCGTGCTGTAGAGGTGGGCGTTAGCCAGGCTACAGGCGCCAATCGCGAGCCAGCCTCCTCGTCCCTGTCCCTCGACTTAGTGCCCAGGGAGCGAGCCAGGGGAGCCGCGTCGCATGGACCCTGGGCACGGGAGGCATACCCGGGCAGCCCCTAACAGGCACGGCATGGGCCAAGTGCCCAACGTGAGGCAGCGGTGGGCGCGCCTGCCAGGCCACAGGCGCCCATCGCGAGCCAACCCCCTCGTCCCTATCCCCCGACTAAGTTCCCATCGAGCGAGCCAGGGGAGCCGCGTCGTACGGACCCTGGGCACGAGAGGCATGCCCCAACAGCCCCCAGCAGGCACGGCATGGGCCAAGTGCCCAGCTTGCAGTAGGGGTGGGCACGCCAGCCAGGACACGGGCGCCCATCGCGAGCCAGCCCCCTCGTCCCAGTCCCTCGACTTAGGGCCCAGAGAGCGAGCCAGGGGAGCCGCGTCGCATGGACCCTCAGCACCGGAGGCATGCCCAGGCAGGCCCCAGTAGGTACGGCATGGGCCAAGTGCCCAGCTTGTGGCAGAGGAGGGCACGCCAACCAGGCCACAGGCGCCAATCGCGAGCAAGCCCCCTCGTCCCTGTCCCTCGACTAAGTGCCCAGCGAGTGAGCCAGGGGAGCCGTGTCACATGGACCCTGGGCACGGGAGGCATGCCCATGCAGCCCCCAGTAGGCCTGGCATGGGCCAAGTGCCCAACGTGCGGCAGCAGTTGGCGCGCCGGCCAGGCCACGGGCGACCATCGCGAGCAAGCCCCCTCTTCCCTATCCCTCGACTTAGTGCCCACAGAGCGAGCTAGAGGAGCCGCGTCACATGGACCCTGGGAATGGGAGGCATGCCCAGGCAGCCCCCAACAGGCACGGCATGGGCTAAGTGCTCAGTGTACGACAGAGGAAGGCGTGCCAGCCAGGCCACAGGCGCCCATCGCGAGCCAGCCCATTCGTCCCTGTCCCTCGACTAAGTGCCCAGCGAGCAAGCAAGGGGGGCCGCGTCGCAAGGACCCTTGGCATCGGTGGCACGCTCAGGTAGCCCCCAGCAGGCACGGCATGGGTTGCTCGCCTAGCGTGCGGCAGAGGTGGGTGCACTAGCCAGGCCGCGGGCACCCATCGCGAACCAGCCCCTTCGTCCCTGTCCCTCGACTAAGTGCCTAGCGAGCGAGCCAGGGGGGCCGTGTCACACGGAGCCTGGGCATGGGTGGCATGCCCAGGCAGCCTCCAGCAGGCACGGCATGGGCTGCTCGCCCAGTGTGCGGCAACGATGGGCGCGCCAGCCGGGCCGTGGGCGCCCATCGCGAGCCAGCCCCCACATCCCTGTCCTTTGATGTAGTGCCCAGCGAGTGAGCCAATAGGGCTGCGTCGCACTGATCCTGGGCACGGTGGCATGCCCAGGCAGCCCCCAGCAGGCACGGCATGGGCTGCTCACCCAGCGTGCAACAGCGGTGGGCGCGCCAGCCAGGCCGCTGGCTCCCATCGCGAGCCAGCCCGCTCGTCCCAGCCACTCAACTGACTGCCCAGCATGCGAGCAAGAGGTGTGGCGTTGCATGGACCCTAGGCATGGGTGGCACCCCCAGGAAGCCCCCAGCAGGCACAGCATGGGCTGCTCGCCCAGTGTGCGGTAGAGGTGGGCGAGCTAGCCAGGCCGCGGGCACCCATCGCGAGCCAGCCCCCTCGTCCCTATCCCTCGACTTAGTGCCCAGTGTGCGAGCCAGGAGGGCCACGTCGCTTACACCCTGGGCATGGGAGGCATGCCCTAGCAGCCCCCTAGCAGGCATGGCATGGGCTGCTCGCCCAGCGTGCGACAGAGATAGGCGAGCCAGCCAGGCTGCGGGCGCTAATCGCGAGCCAGCCCCCTCATCCCTGCCCCTCGACTGACTGCCCAGCATGCTAGCCAGGGGTGCCACAGCAGTCGCCAGCAGGCACGGTGCCAGCCTTGCCAGGGGCGCCACACACGAGCCAGCCGCGAGCACGCTGTGAGGCTCAGCACATGCTGTGGGTGTTGATTTCATTGGCAAGCTGGCCTTGACCGTGGCCTGTGGCACTGGTGGACCCTGAGGGCTGCCATAGGGTGGCTGGAGGTGCGCTGGACAGAGGCACAGCTGCCCCAGCTTGTTGGCCGCAATGCCTAGTTGCAAAATTGTTGTGAATTGACCGTCTTTTCATCATGGAATTGGTCCAGAAAGGACTTAAATAATTCGTGTAATTTATGGGGAGTCTGCCACTGAAGTGTGGGATCATTTCAACTCACGGGCTATTTTTGATGATTTTTTCAATTTTCTGCTGTAGAAAATTCATTAAAAAAAAATTAGTTCCCAGAAAATTCTGAAATTTTTTTTGGTGGTAGATATGATTATTCTCCATTTATGTACAAAATTTCATTTCAAAATTACAAGTAAATAATTTTTTAGACCCATTATGACGGCTCAGACATATTGATGTTTCCTCCTGCCGGGAGTGAAATTTCATTTAAGACTTTTTAGGGGGGAGGTGGTCACCTAGCTTGCTGGTTACCAACAGGCCATGTGTGCCTCCCCCCTGCCCATCCCACGTGCACAGGCGCTAGGCTTGGGCAACCCAGCGTGCATGGCATGGGCAGGGCGGCTTGTTGCCTTGCCCATCCAGCCGGTGGTGCGTGGCTGTGGCGGCCACCACCGCCGGCAAGTAGGCAGCCGGCGATGTCGGCCGAAGAGTGTGGGATGCCTGATCAGTAGCCAACGGAGTGGGGAAAACGTGAGAAACAAAATCTGCTAAATTGTGGGCAACAAAATGAGAAAAATCGTGGGATAGTGACCTGGGATGTGGCTACACAAGCTCGACGGTGTGGGCGGCGAAGCTAACGATGATGCATGCTACAAAAGCACCAAATCGCTGGGGGGATTTCGAGTATGCGGAGTGCTTCATCGCAGACCCTCGAGGCAGCGAACATGGGGTTAGATCTTGACGCTTAGGCTTGCCTAGGCGGACTCGTTGTGCAGTGCGATCCGCGACACGATCGTCGGCCGTCAGCAACGAGCGAGCCACACGGCCAGCCTGGGCAAGGCGTGACACCCCTGCTGCCAAGGCCTCATCGGTGGGAAAAACATTGGCAACAAAACGAGAGAAATTGTGGGATAATAAGCTGGGATGTGGCTAGACAAACTCGACGGTGTGGGCGACGAAGCTAACGATGATGCATGCTACGCGAAGGCCAAATCGTTGGTGGGATTTCGAGCATGCGGAGTGCTTTGTTGCAGGCTCTCAGGGCGGCGGACGCGGGGCTGGATCCAGACACCCAGGCTTGCCTCGGCGGACTTGTTGCGCAGCGCGATCGACGACACGATCGTCGGTCGTTAGCAATGAGCGAGCCATACGGCCAGCCTGGGCACCCCTGCTGCCAAGGCCTCATCGGTGAGAAAAATGTGGGCAACAAAGCGAGAATAATCATGGGATAATGAGCTGGGATCTGGCTAGACAAGCTCGATGGTGTGGGCTGCGAAGCTAATGATGATGCATGCTACGTGAGGGCCAAATCATTGGGGAGATTTTGAGCATGCGGAGTGCTTCGTCGCAGGCCCTCGAGGCGGCAGATGTTGGGTTGGATCTTGACGCTCAGGCTTGCCTAGGTGGACTCGTTGCGTAGTGCAATCGACGACACGATTGTCGGCCGTTAGCAACGAGCGAGCCACATGGCCAGCCTGGGCACCCCTGTTGCCAAGGCCTCATCGGTGGGAAAAACGTAGGCAATGAAGCAAGAATAATCATGGGATAATGAGCTGGGATGTGGCTAGACAAGCTCGATGGTGTGGGCGACGAAGCT
>JAJFZO010000105.1:562500-572500 GCA_021397835.1 Moringa oleifera
CTCCACTAAGTGCCCAGCGAACGAGCCAGGGGAGCCATGTCACACAGACCCTGGGAATGGGAGACATGCCCCGGCAGCCGCCAGCAGGCACGGTATGGGCCAAGTGCCCAGCGTGCGGCAGCGGTGGGCGCGCCAGCGAGGCCACGGGCGCCCATCACGAGCCAGCCCCCTCGTCCCTGTCCTTCGACTAAGTGCCCAGCAAGCGATCCAGGGGAGCCGCATCTAACAGATGTTGTGCGCAGGAGGCATGCCCAGGCAGCCCCCAGCAGGCACCACATGGGCCAAGTGCCGAGCGTGCGGCAGCAGTGGGCGCGCCAGCCAGGCCACAGGCGCCCATCGCGAGCCAGCCCCCTCGTCCCTCTCCCTCGACTAAGGGCCCAGCGAACGAGCCAAGGGAGCCGTGTCGCACAGACCCGGGGCATGGGAGTCATGCCCAGGCAGCCCCCAGCAGGCACAGGATGGGCCAAGTGCCCAGCGTGCGGCAGCGGTGGGCGCGTCAGCGAGGCCATGGGCGCCCATCACGAGCCAGCCCCCTCGTTTCTGTCCCTCGACTTAGTGCCCAGCGAGCGAGCCAGGGGAGCCATGTCGCATGGACTCTGGGCATAGGAGGCATGCCCAGGCAGCCTTTAGCAGGCATGGCATGGGCGAAGTGCCCAGCGTGCGGCAGAGGGGGGCATGCCAGCCAGGCCGCCAGCCAGGCCACAGGCGCCTATCGCGAGCCAGCCCCCTCGTGCCTGTCCCTCGACTAAGTGCCCAGCGAGCGACCCAGGGGAGCCACGTCGCATGGACCCTTGGCACGGGAGGCATGCCCAGGAATCCCCCAGCAGGCACGGCATGGGCCAAGTGCCCAGCGTGCGACGCCCATCGCGAGCCAGCCCCCTCGTCCCTGTCCCTAGACTAAGTGCCCAGCGAGCAAGCCAGTGGAGCCGCGTCGCATTGACCCTGGGCACGGGAGGCATGCCCAAGCAGCCCCCAGCAGGCACGGCATGGGCCAAGTGCCCAGCGTGCGGCAGCGGTGGGTGCGCCAGCCAGGCCATGGACACCCATCGCGAGCCAGCCCCCTCGTCTCTATCCCTCGACTAAGTGCCCAGCGAGCAAGCCAGTGGAGCCACGTCGCATTGACCCTGGGCACGGGAGGCATGCCCCGGCAGCCCCCAGCAGGCACAGCATGGGCCAAGTGCCCACCGTGTGTTAGAGGTGGGCACGCCAGCCACGCCACGGGCTCCCATCGCGAGCCAGCCCCCTCGTCCCTGTCCCTCGGATTAGTGCCCAGCAAGCGAGCCAGGGAAGCCTCGTTGCACGGACCATGGGCATGGCAGGCATGCTCCAGCAGCTTCCAGCAGGCACGGCATGGGCCAAGTGCCCAGCGTGCGGCAGCGGTGGGCGCGCCAGCCAGGCCACAGGCCCCCATCGCGAGCCATCCCCCTCGTCCCTGTCCCTCGACTTAGTGCCCAGCAAGCGAGCCAGGGGAGCCGTGTTGCACGGACCCTGGTAATGGGAGGCATGCCCAGGACTCCCCCAGCAGGCACGGCATGGGCCAAGTGCCCACCGTGCGGCAGCGGTGGGCGCGCCAGCCAGGCCACAGACGCCCATCGCGAGCCAGCCCCCTCGTCCCTGACCCTCGACTTAGTGCCCAGCGAGCGAGCCAGGGGAGCCGCGTCGCATGGATTCTGGGCATGGGAGGCATGCCCAGGCAGCCCCCAGCAGGCACGGCATGGGTCAAGTGCCCAGCGTGCGGTAGCGGTGGGCGCGCCAGCCAGGCCACGGGCGCCCATCGCGAGCCAGCCCCATCGTCCCTATCCCTCGACTAAGTGCCCAGCGAGCGAGCCAGGGGAGCTGCGTCACATGGACCCTGGGCATGGGAGGCATGCCCCAGAAGCTCCCAGTAGGCACGGCATTGGCCAAGTACCCAGCGTGCGGTGGAGGTGGGCGCGCCAGCCAGCCCACAGGCGCCCATTGCGAGCCAGCCCCCTCGTCCCTGTCCCTCGAATAAGTGCCCAGCGAGTGAGCCAGGGAAGCCGCATCGCATGGACCCTTGGCTTGGGAGGCATGCCCAGGCAGCCCCCAGAAGGCACGGCATGGGCCAAGTGCCCAACATGCAGCAGCGGTGGGCGCGCCAGTGAGGCCACGGGCGCCCATCACGAGCCAGCCCCTCGTCCCTGTCCCTCGACTAAGTGCCCAGCGAACGAGCCAGGGGAGCCACGTCGCATGGACCCTGGGCACGGGAGGCATGCCCCGGCAGCCCCCAGCAGGTACAGCATGGGCCAAGTGCCCAGCATGCGGCAGCGGAGGGCTCACCAGCCAGGCCACAGGCGCCCTTTGCGAGCCAGCCCCGTCGTCCCTGTCCCTCGACTAATTGCCCAGTGAGCGAGCCAGGGGAGGCGCGTCACATGGAACCTGGGCACGGGAGGCATGCCCAGGCAGCCCCCATCCGGCACGGCAATGGCCAAGTGCCCAGCGTGCGGCAGCGGTGGGCGCGCCAGCCAGGCCACAGGAGCCCATCGCGAGCCAGCCCCCTCGTCCCTGTCCCTCGAGTTAGTGCCCAGCGAGAGAGACAGGCGAGCCGCATCGCACCGACCCTGGGCACAGAAGGTAAGCCCAGGCAGCCCCCAGCAGGCACGGCATGGGCCAAGTGCCCAGCATGCGGCAGCGGTGGGCGCGCCAGCCAGGCCACAGGCGCCTATCGCGAGCCAGCCCCCTCGTCCCTATCCCTCGACTGAGTGCCCAGCGAGCGCGCCAGAGGAGCCGCGTCGCACGGTCCCTGGTCACGGGAGGCATGCCCAGGCATCCCCCAGCAGGCACGGCATGGGCCAAGTACCCAGCATGCGGCATTGGTGGGCACGCCAGCCAGGCCACAGACGCCCATCACGAGCCAGCCCCCTCGTCCCTGACCCTCGACTTAGTGCCCAGCGAGCGAGCCAGGGGAGCCGCGTCGCATGGACCCTGGACACGGCAGGCATGCCCAGGCAGCCCCCAGCAGGCACAGCATGGGCCCAGTGCCCAGCGTGTGGCAGTGGTGGGCGCGCCAGCTAGGCCACAGGCGCCCATCACGAGCCAGCCCCCTCGTCCCTGTCCCTCGACTTAGTGCCCAGCGAGCGAGCCAGGGGAGCCGCGTCGCATGGACCCTAGGCACGGGAGGCATGCCCAGGCAGCCCCAAGCAGGCATGGCATGGGCCAAGTGCCCAACGTGTGGCAGCGGTGGGCACGCCAGCCAGGCCACGGGTGCCCATCATGAGCCAGCCACCTCGTCCCTGTCCCTCGACTTGGTGCCCAGCTCGCGAGCCAGCCCCCTCGTCCCTGCCTCTCGACTGACTGCCCACCGTGCGAGCCAGGGTGGCTGCATCGCACGGGCCCTGGACACTGGTGGCACGCCCAGGCAGCCCCCAGCAGGCACGGCATGGGCTGCTCGCCCAGTGTCCGGCAGCTGTGGGCATGCCAGTCAGTCCGTGGGCACCCATCGTGAGCCAGCCCCCTTGTTCCTGCCCCTCGACTGATTGCCCAGGGTGCGAGCAAGGGGTGCCGTGTCGCACAGACCCTGGGCATGGGTGGCACCCCCAGCCAGCCCCCAGCAGGCACGGCATGGGCTGCTCGCCCAACGTGCGGCAGCGGTGGGCGCGCCAGCCAGGCCGCGGGCCCCCATCGCGAGGCAGCCCCCACGTCCTTGCCCCAAATGACTGCCCAGCTTGTGAGCCTGGGGGCCCACGTCGCAGGGACCCTTGTCATGGGAGGCATGCCCCAGCAGCCCCCCAGCTGGCACGGCATGGGCTGCTCGCCCAGCGTGCGGCAGCGGTGGGTGCGCCAGCCAGGCCGCAAGCGCCCATCGCGAGCCAGCCCCCTCTTCCCGGTCCCTTGACTAAGTGCCCAGCGAGCGAGCCAGGGGAGCCACGCCGCACGGAACCTTGGCAAGGGTGGCACGCCCAGGCAGCCCCCAGCTGGCACGGCATGGGCTGCTCGCCCAGCATGCGGCAGCGGTGGGCGCGCCAGCCAGGCCGCGGGGGCCCATCGCGAGACCGCCCCCTCGTCCCTGCCCCTCGACTGACTGCCCAGCTTTCTAGCCAGGGGTGCCGCATCGCACGGACCCTGGGAATGGGTGGCCCGCCCAGGCAGCCCCCAGCAGGCACGGCATGGGCTGCTCACCCAGCGTGCGGCAGCGGTGGGTGCGCCAGCCAGGCCGCAAGTGCCCATCGCCAGCCAGCCCCCTCGTCCCGGTCCCTTGACTAAGTGCCCAGCGAGCGAGCCAGGGGAGCCGCGTCGCATGGAACCTTGGCAAGGGTGGCATGCCCAGGCAGCCCCCAGCTGGCACGGCATGGGCTGCTCGCCCAGCGTGCGGCAGCGGTGGGCGCGCCAGCCAGGCCGCGGGCGTCCATCGCGAGCTAGCCTCCACATTCCTGTGCCTCGACTAAGTGCCCAGCGAGCGAGCCAGGGCGGTCGCGTCGCGCAGACCCTGGGCACGAGTGGCATGCCCAGGCAGCCCCCAGCAGGTACGGCATGGGCTGCTCCCCCAGCGTGCGGCAGCGGTGGGCGCGCCGGCAAGGCCGCGGGAGCCCATCGCGAGCGAGCCCCCACATCCCTGTCCCTCGACTATGTGCCCAGCGAGCGAGCCAAGGGGGCCGCGTTGCATGGACCCTGGGCACTGGTGGCACGCCTAGGCAGCCCCAAGCCGGTACGGCATGGGCTGCTCGCCCAGCGAGCGGCAGCGTTGTGTGCGACAGCCAGGCTGCGGCCGCCCATCGCGAGCCAGCCCCCTCGTCCCTGCCCCTCGACTGAGTGCCTAGCGTGCGAGTCAGGGGTTCCATGTCGCACGGACCCTGGCCACCGGTGGCACGCCCAGGCAGCCCCCAGCAGGCACGGCATGGGCCGCACGCCCAGTGTGCGGCAACGATGGGCGCGCCAGCCAGGACGCGGGCGCCCATCGCGAGCTAGCCCCCACGTTCCTGTGCCTCATCTAAGTGCCCAGTGAGTGAGCCATGGGGTTCGCATCGCATGGACCCTGGGCACGGGTGGCATGCCCAGGCAGCCCCCAGCAGGCACGGCATGGGCTGCTCCCCCAGCGTGCGGCAGCGGTGGGCGCGCCAGCCAGGCCGCGGGTGCCCATCGCGAGCCAGCCCCCGAGTCCCTGCCCCTCGACTGACTACCCAGTGTGCGAGCCAGGGATGCTGCGTCGCACGGACCCTGGGCATGGGTGTCACGCCCAGGCAGCCCCCAGCAGGCACGGCATGGGCTGCTCTCCCAGCGTGCGGCAGCGTTGGGTGGGCCAGCCAGGCCGCGGGCGCCTATCGCGAGCCAGCCCCCTCGTCCCTGCCCCTCGACTGCGTGCCCAGCGTGCGAGCCAGGGGTGCCACGATGCACGGACCCTGGGCATGGCTGGCACGCCCAGGCAGCCCCCAACAGGCACGGCATGGGCTGCTCTCCCAGCGTGGTGCAGCGGTGGGCGCGCCAGCCAGGCCGCGGGCGCCCATCGCGAGCCAGCCCCGGAGTCCCTGCCCTTTGACTGACTGCCTATTGTGCGAGCCAGTGGTGCCGCGTGGCACGGACCCTGGGCAAGGGTGGCAGGCCCAGGCAGCCCCCAGCAGGCACGGCATGGGCTTCTCACCCAGCGTATGGCAGCGGTGAGTGCGCCAGCCAGGCCACGGGCGCCCATCGCGAGCCAGCCCCCTCGTCCCTGCCCCTCGACTGACTGCCCAGCGTGCGAGCCAGGGGTGCCGCGTCGCATGGACCCTGGGCACAGGTTGCAGGCCGAGGCAGCCCCCAGCAGGCACAGCATGGGCTGCTCGCCCAGCATGCGGCAGCGTTGGGTGCGCCAACCAGGCTGCGGGCGCCCATCGCGAGCCAGCCCCCTCGTCCCTGCCCCTCAACTGAGTGCCCAGCGTGCAAACCAGGGGTGCCATGTCGCACGGACCCAGACCACGGGTGGCATGCCCAGGCAGCCCCCAGCAGGCACGGTGTGGGCTGCTCGCCCAGTGTGCGGCAGCAGTGGGCGCGCCAGCCAGGACACGGGCGCCCATCGCGAGCTAGCCCCCACGTTCCTGTGCCTCCACTAAGTGCCCCAGCGAGCGAGCCAGGGGGGTCGCGTCACATGGATTCTAGGCACAGGTGGCACGCCCAGGCAGCCCCCAACAGGCACGGCATGGGCAGCTCTCCCAGCATACGGTAGCTGTGGGCGCACCGGCCAGGCCGCGGGCACCCAGGGTGTGGTATCAGTGGGCGCACCGGCCAGGCCACGGGCGCCCATCGCGAGCGAGCCCCCACGTCCCTGTCCCTCGACTAAGTGCCCAGCGAGCGAGCCAAGGGGGCCGTGTCGCATGGACCCTGGGCACGGGTGGTACGCCCAGGCAGCCCCCAGAAGGCACGGCATGGGCTGCTCACACAGTGTGCGGTAGCGGTGGGCGCGCCAGCCTGGCCGTGGGCGCCCATCGTGAGCCAGCCCCCTCGTCCCTGCCCCTCGATTGACTACCCAGCGTGTGAGCCAGGGGTGCCGCGTCTTATGGACTTTGGGCACGGGTGGCAGCCCCAGGCAGCAGCCAGTAGGCACGGCATGGGCTGCTCGCCAAGCGTGCGGCAGCGTTGGGCGCGCCAGCCAGGCCGAGGGTGCCCATCGTGAGCCAGCCCCCACGTCCCTGTCCCTCGACTAAGTGCCCAGTGAGCGAGCCAGGGGGGCCGCGTGGCACGGATCCTGGGCACGGGTGGCACGCCCAGGCAGGCCGCAGCAGGCACGGCATGGGCTGCTCGCCCAGCGTGCGGCAGCGGTGGGCGCGCCAGCCAGGCCACAGGCGCCCATCGGGAGCTAGCCCCCACGTTCCTGTGCCTCGACTAAGTGCCCAACGAGCGAGCCAGGTGGGCTGTGTCGCATGGACCCTGGGCACGGGTGGCACGCCCAGGCAGCCCCCAGCAGGCATGGCATGGGCTGCTCACCCAGCATGCAGCAGCGGTGGGCGCGCCAGCCAGGCCGTGGGTGCCCATCGCGAGCCAGCCCCCACGTCCCTGTCCCTCGACTAAGTGCCCCGTGAGTGAGTAATGGAGGCCACGTCGCATAGACCCTGGGCACGTATGGCACACTGAGGCAGCCCCCAGCAGGCACGGCATGGGATACTCCCCCAGCGTGCGGCAGTGGTGAGTGCGCCAGCCAGGCCGCGGGCGCCCATCGCGAGCCAGCCCCCTCGTCCCTGCCCCTCGACTGACTGTCCAGCGTGCGAGCCAGGGGTGCCACGTCGCACGGAACCTGAGCACAGGTGGCACGCCCAGGAAGCCCCCATTAGGCACGGCATGGGCTGCTCACCCAGCATGCGGCAGCGGTGGGTGCGCCAGCCTGGCCGCGGGTGCCCATCGCGAGCCAACCCCCCTGTCCCTGCCCCTCGACTGAATGCCCAGTGTGCGAGCCAAGGGTGCCGCGTCGCACGGACCCTGGGCACGGGTGGCACACCCAGGCAGCCCCTTGCATGCATGGCATGGGCTGCTTGCTCATCGTGTGGCAGCGGTGAGCGCGCCAGCCAGGCCGCGGGCGCCCATCGTGAGCCAGCCCCCTCGTCCCTGCCCCTCGACTGACTGCCCAGCGTGCGAGCCAGGGGTGCCGTGTCACAGGGACCCTGGGCACAGGTGGCACGCCCAGGAAGCCCCCATAAGGCACGGCATGGGCTGCTCGCCCAGCATGCGGCAGCGGTGGGCGCGCCAGCCTGGCCACAGGCGCCCATCGCGAGCCAACCCCCTCCTTCCTGCCTCTCGACTGACTGCCCAGCGTGCGAGCCAGGGGTGCTGCGTCGCACAGACCCTTGGCACGGATGGCTTGCCCAGGCAGCCCCCAGCAGGCACGGCATGGGCTGCTCGCCCAGCGTGAAGCAGCGGTGGGTGCGCCAGCCAGGGCGCGGGCGCCCATCGCGAGCCAGCCCCAACGTCCCTGTCCCTCGACTGACTGCCCAGCACGCGAGCCAGGGTGGCCACGTCTCACGGAACCTTGGCACGGGTGGCACGCCCAGGCAGCGCCCAGCAGGCACGGCATGGGCTGCTCGTCCAGCGTGCGGCAGCGGTGGGCGCGCAAGCCAGGCCGCGGGCGCCCATCGTGAGCCAGCCCCAACGTCCCTGTCCCTCGACTAAGTGCCCAGTGGCCAAGCCAGGGGGGCCACGTCACACGGACCCTGGGCACGGGTGGCACACCCAGGCAGGCCCCAGGAGACACGGCATGGGCTGCTCGCCCAGCGTGCGGCAGCGGTGGGCGCGCCAGCCAGGCCACAGGCGCCCATCGCGAGCCAGCCCCCTCGTCCCTGCCCCTCGACTGACTGCCCTGCGTGCGAGCCAGAGGTGCCACAGCAGTCGCCAGCAGGCACAGCGCCAGCCTTGCCAGGGGTACCCCACGCAAGCCAGCCGCGAGCACGCTGTGAGGCTCAGCACATGCTGTGGGCATTGATTTCATGGGCAAGCTGGCCTTGGCCGTGGCCCCTGGCTCTGGTGGACCCTGAGGGCTTCCATGGGGTGGCTGGAGGTGTGCTGGACAGGGCAGCCAGCATGCACCATGGGCCAGGCAGAGGCACAGCTGCCCCAGCCTGCTGGCCGCAATGCTCAGTTGTGAAATTGTTGTGAATTGACCATCTTTTCATCATGGAATTGGTCCCAAAATGACTCAAATAATTCGTGTATTTCATGAGGAGTCTGCCCCTGAAGTTTGGGATCATTTCGACTCACGGGCTATTTTTGATGATTTTTTCAATTTTCAGCTGTAGAAAATTCATTAAAACAAATTTAGTGCCCAGAAAATTCTGAAATTTTTCCTGGTGGTAGATATGATTATTCTCCATTTATGTACAAAATTTCAGCTCAAAATTCCAAGTGATTAATTTTTTAGACCCATTATGACGGCTCAGACATATTGATGTTTCCTCCTACCGGAGTGAAATTTCATTTAAGACTCTTTAGGGGGGAGGTGGTCACCTAGCTTGCTGGGTGCCAACAGGCCATGCGTGCCTCCCCCCCTGCCCATCCCACGTGAGCAGGCACTGGGCTTGGGCAACCCAGCGCGCATGGCATGGGCAGGGCGGCTTGCTGCCTTGCCCATCTAGCTGGTGGTGCGTGGCTGTGGCGGCCACCACCGCCGGCAAGGCAGGCGGCCGGCAACGTCGGCCGAAGAGTGTTGGACGCTGATCAGTAGCCAACAGAGTGGGGAAAAGGTGGAAATGAAATCCGCTAAATTGTGGGCAACGAAATGAGAAAAATCGTGGGATAATGAGCAGGGATGTGGCTACACAAGCTCAACGGTGTGGGCGGTGAAGCTAACGATGATGCATGCTACGCGAGGGCCAAATAGCTGGGGGGATTTCGAGCATGCGGAGTGCTTCGTCGCAGGCCCTCGAGGCGGTGGACGTGGGGTTGGATCCCGACGCCCAGGATTGCCTAGGCGGACTCATTGCGCAGCACGATCGGCGACATGATCGTCGGCCGTTAGCAACGAGCGAGCCACACGGCCAGCCTGGGCAAGGCGTGACACTCCTGCTGCCGAGGCCTCATCGGTGGGAAAAACGTGGGCAATGAAATGAGAGAAATTGTGGGATAATGAGCTGGGATGTGGTTAGACAAACTCGACGGTGTGGGCGACGAAGCGAACGATGATGCATGCTACGCGAGGGGCCAATCGCTGGGGGGATTTCGAGCATGCGGAGTGCTTCGTTGCAAGCCCCCGAGCAGGCGGATGCGGGGCTGTATCCAGACGCCCAGGCTTGCCTAGGCGGACTCGTTACGAAGCGCAATCGACGACATGATCGTCGGCCGTTAACAATAAGTGAGCCACACGGCCAGCCTGGGCAAGGCGTGACACCCCTGCTGCCAAAGCCTCATCGGTGGGAAAAACGTGGGCAATGAAATGAGAAAAATCGTGGGATAATGAGCTGGGATGTGGCTACACAAGCTCAATAGTGTGGGCGGCGAAGCTAACGATGATGCATGCTACGTGAGGGCCAAATCGCTGGGGGGATTTCGAGCATGCGGAGTGCTTTGTCGCAGGCCCTCGAGGCGGCAG